>CM072929.1:0-347500 GCA_036971965.1 Nyctalus aviator | reverse complement strand
CCTCGCCCCAAGGAAAGCCTCCTCACTCCACTGCAGCCCCCCACCACACCCTGCTCCCCCCAGACCCCTGATCTCCCCTGGTCCCTGCAGCCCTGGGCATAGCGGTCCCCTCACCAGCTCTCCCGCGTGAGCCCGGGTCCCCGTCAGCCGCTGCTGCCCCACCCCGACTCCGCGTGGCCCCACGGTGTGCCAGTGATTCTGCGACCACGGCCAGGCACCCCCATCCTCCTCCCTGCCCGCAGACTCTCAGCTCACCCCCAGCCCGAGCCAGCCACTCACACACATGATGGGTACCCCCACGTGCCAGGCGCCGCCGGCTCAGGGTCACGGAGGGAAATCTTGGGGGTGCGGGGTGTTCCCCTTGTCCCAGAAGCAGATGCCACTGGGAGCTCCTCCCCTGCCCACTCTGACCTCAGCCTTTGGGGGTCCTGACTGTGGGGCTGGTTCCCCTACTGCTTGCACCCCTACAGCGAGGCTGGTACCCAAGGTGCTGGAGGCCTGACCCGCTCTCCCCACCCCTGGACCAAGGCAGTGGAGACTGCGCCCCAGTCCAGGCAGCTTTGGGGGGCTGTGACCCTTCTCAAGCCAGTCCTCGAGGGTCTGGGGGACAGCCACAGGGCCGCCATGTTGCTCCAGCTGAGCTCGCTGAGTGAATCCAATGGGGACAGGGGCCGCCTGGAGGCAATGACATCAGCCTTCAAGATGGGGGGCTGGAAGGGGGCAAGAGAGAGAGTTGGGGGATTGTGCAGCTCTCCGGGCAGCCAGGGGCCTGACGGCGAGGTCTGGGGGCCGGGCAGGCGAAGGGCCTTGCACCCAGCAATATTGGATCCCCCACTCCCCGTGAGATGATCTGAGATGATCAGGACCCTCTGTCCAGCCCTCGGACCAGAGGGGAGCTTCTTTCCCACAGCCCACGAAGGCCCACAGCGGCCCTGCCCCCTCCCAGACCCCCCTGCCCCCAACGCTGGGCTCAGGGTCTCCCTTCCTCTCAGCTCTGTGCCAACCATGCCAGCACCGGCACCAGCACCTGCCTGCCTCACCCAGGGCCTCCCCTCGAAGCCTCCTCACCCCGCTCAGCCCCCCACCACACCCTGCTCCCCCCAGACCCCTGATCTCCCCTGGTCCCCCACGGCCCTGGGCATAGCTGTCCCCTCACCAGCTCTCCCGCGTGAGCCCGGGTCCCCGTCAGCCGCTGCTGCCCCACCCCCACTCCGCGTGGCCCCACGGCGTGCCAGTGATTCTGCGACCACGGCCAGGCACCCCCATCCTCCTCCCTGCCCAACAGACTCAGCTCACCCCCAAGCCCGAGCCAGCCACTCACACACATGAGGGGTACCCTCATATGCCAGGCGCCGCCGGCTCAGGGTCATGGAGGGAAATCTTGGGGGTGCGGGGCACTCCTCTTGCCTTGATCCTCGCCTGGGGATATGTGCTCATTGATTTTGGAGCGAGAAGAGGAAGGGAGAAGTGGAGAGAGAGGAACACTGATCAGTTGCCTCCTGCGTGCACCCCACTGGGGACGGAGCCCACAACCCAGGCGTGTGCCCGGACTGGGAATCAAACCCATAACCTTTGGTGCCCGGGACGAGGCTCAGCCAACTGAGCCGCTCCAGCCAGGGCAGGGGGTGCTCGCTTTAGCGGAGGGGCTTCAGGGAGAAGGTGGTATTGGGGTGCAGGCTGCAGGAGGTGGCATGCAGTCTGGAGGAGGTGAGGGGCGGGAGGCCTCTCGGAGGGGGATGAGGCAGGTCCTGGGGACCCCGGGCTGAGGCCACAGCCCGGGGGAGGAGCCAGCGTGGGAGACGAGGCCAGATTTGTAAGGGGGACCCCGAAGGCCATGGTGGTGAGCTGGGACCTGAGGCAGTGACTTTGGGAAAGGGTCTTTGCAGAAGTGAGCAGGTGAAGGGTCTCGAGGTATTATCCTGGACTTGGGGCGTGGGGGGCGGTAAACCCAGGGACGGGTGTCCCCATAAGAAGGGAGTCCCGCCCGCCCGGCGTGGCTCATGGCTGAGCGTCGACCTATGAACCAGGAGGTCCTGGTTCGGTCCCGGCCAGGGCACATGCCCAGGATGTGGCTCGATCCCCAGTGTGGGGTGTGCAGGAGGCAGCCGGTCCATGATTCTCTCTCATCACTGATGTATCTATCTCTCTCTCCTTCTCTGAAATCAATAAAGATATTTTTAGAAAAAAAAGAAAAAGAAAAATGCCCTAACCTGTTTGATCAGTGGATAGAGCATTGGTCTGCAGTTTCAAGGGTCCCGGGTTTAATTCCGGTCAAGGGCATGTACCTTGG
This sequence comes from Nyctalus aviator, assembly GCA_036971965.1. Lineage (NCBI taxonomy): Eukaryota > Metazoa > Chordata > Mammalia > Chiroptera > Vespertilionidae > Nyctalus > Nyctalus aviator. The sequence goes on along the minus strand of CM072929.1, from coordinate 345,210 downwards.
TTCCGGGCACATCCCCAGTGGGGAAATAGCTGATTGATGTTTCTCTCTCATCTATGTTTCTAGCTCTCTTTCCCTCTCCCTTCCTCTCTGTAAGAAATCAATAAAATATATATATTTAAAAAAAAAGAAAGAAAGGAGCTAAAACCGGTTTGGCTCAATGGAGAGAGCGTCGGCCTGCGGACTGGAGGGTCCCGGGTTCGATTCCAGTCAAGGGCATGTACCTTGGTTGCGGGCACATCCCCAGTGGGGAGCGTACAGGAGGCAGCTGGTCAATGTTTCTCTCTCATCGATGTTTCTAACTCTCTATCCCTCTCCCTTCCTCTCTGTAAAAAAAAAAAATCAATAAAATATATTTTTAAAAAGAAAGGAAGGAGAGGGGCCTGCAGGCAGGACCCACATGCCCGGGGAATGCCTGAGCCCCGGAGGGCAGAGGGTGGAGGGCAGAGGGCAGAGGGCAGAGGGCAGGCAGGACCTCCCTGGCCCCTGCAGCCCGGACACCTGGACCCTGGCCCAGAGGACTGGCAGCTTCTGGTGCTTAAAGCTGCCCGGGTCCTGCTCGCTAGGAAACGAGGGGTAGGAGGGTGACCTGCTCCCGATGCCGAGGGCCCATGTGAGCTGAGCAGGTAGCCACGCCCTGTCCAAACATGCCATCTGCCTCACCCCAGCGCCTGGCCTGAGGGCTCCTGTTTGTCTGCACTGCTGACCTCCACACCAAGGTGGGTGAGCCTCTGCTCTGCGTCCTCCTGGAAGTCCTCGCCATGGCCCGGAAGCCACCTGGCCTGCTCGGCCCCGGGTCCGTCCACTTTCGGGCCTCGGCACGGTGCCCGGCCTGGGCCACCTGTCCTGCGGACTGCCAGCGCCGTGCCCACGTCGCCTCCAACGCTTGCCGATTGTGCCACCTCAGGGAGTTCTGCCCCCAGCACCTCCCACAGGGCAGCCCCCCTTGGCATGTCCCAGCGACTTGCTGAGTGACCAGGTTGGGAAGGGCTGCGGGGGGCACGGAGGCTGTGGCCTGAGCGGTTGGAAGGACAGTGGCCGCTGGCTAAGCTGGAGGGCTGGGCTCGCTTCCTGGGTTGCCGACACCACTTAGGTCTCCATCTGGCAGCTTCTTCTTCTTCCTCTTTTTCTTCCTCTTCTTCCTCTTCTTCTTCTTCTTCTTCTTCTTCTTCTTCTTCTTCTTCTCCTTCTCCTTCTCCTTCACAATATACTAGTGGCCCTGGTGCACGAAATTTGTGCACATTAAAAGGGGGACCCAGCCAAAACCGGTTTGGCTCATTGGATAGAGCATCGGCCTGCAGACTGAAGGGTCCCGGGTTCGATTCCAGACAAGGGCATGCACCTTGGTTGCGGGCACATCCCCAGTGGGAAGCATGCAGGAGGCAGCTGATCAATGTTTCTCTCTCATCAATGTTTCTAGCTCTCTAATTGACCATCACTCCTTTCTGTAAAAATTTAATAAAATATATTTAAAAATAAATAAGTAAATAAAATAAGAGGGGGACCCAGAGTCAAGACCCTGCCCACCCACATGCAACTCAAAATCACATTAGACCCAGCCCCACCCCCACCCCCTAACTGGGCTAGATCCAGTCCCGGCCAGTCCCACCCTTGTCAAGCCCCACCAGGCAGGGGGCATGGCCTTAGCTCTCCTGGCCTGGCACCAGGACAGGGGGCGTGGCCTGAGGTCCCCCAGATGGGGCGGGGGACATGCCTTGAGGTCCCCTGTCAAGCCTCAGGGGACAGGGCGGGTGTAGCTTCAGGTCCCTGCTGATTGCTCATTAAGGCTCCTTTTTTTTTTTTAATATATATTTTATTGATATTTTACAGAGAGGAAGAAAGAGGGATAGAGAGTTAGAAACATCGATGAGAAAGTATCATCGATTAGCTGCCTCTTGCACACCCCCTACCGGGGATGTGCCTGCAACCAAGGTACATGCCCTTGACCGGAATCGAACCTGGGACCTTTCAGTCCGCAGGCTGACGCTCTATCCACTGAGCCAAACCGGTCTCGGCTCATTAAGGCTCCTTAAGGGAACTTGGTCTCAGCTGTGGGTGCAGCCATCTTTGTGACGGAGTGACAGTCAATTAGCATGTTCCCTCTTTGTTAGATAGAAGGATTTTTACTGACTTCAGAGAGGGAGAGAGAGGGAGAGAGAGGTAGAAACATCAATGATGAGAGAGAATCATGGACCGGCTGCCTCCTGCACGCCTCCCACTGGGGATGTGCCCGCAGCCAAGGTACATGCCCTTGACTGGAATCGAACCTGGGATCTTTCAGTCCACAGGCTGACACTCTATCCACTGAGCAAAACTGGCTAGGGCTTCTTTATTTTCTTCAATACATTTTTATTGATGTCAGAGAAGAAGGGAGAGGGAGAGAGAGAGAGAAACATCAATGATGAGAGCTTCATGGATCAGCTGGCTCCTGCAGGCCTCCCACTGGGGATGGAGCCTGAAACTCAGGCAGGTGCCCTGACTGGGAATCGAATCGTGACCTGGTTCCTAGCTCGATGCTCAACCCCTGAGCCACGCCGGCTGAGCCCACCTGGCTTTTCACCGGAGCTGCAAAACGGCACTGCCGGCCTGGCCAGATCCCTCGGACGGACGCACTGCAGACCCCTGGCCTGGAGTCCTCACACCTGCCTCCCCCCACACCGGCTCCCGGTCCTTCCCTCCCCCTCCCCACAAGGCCCACCAGCTCCGCCCACCACCAGACCCTGCTGCCCTCTGGCCTCCCGTCGGGCCCTCTGGCCACTCTCCCCTCTCCCCCTGGGACTGTCCGTGGCTCCCGTGGGCTCGGGGCCAGGCTCTCCCGGGCCCTGCCGCACCTGCCCCGCCTCCCACTCCAAACTCCGCCCTTCCTTCTCTCCCCGGCCCTCAGCTCTGTGTCCTCCCTGGCCACCCGCCCCCCCATCCCTCTGCCGCCCTGACCCCCAGCCTGGCTCTCTGGTCTCAGGAGCCGGTCCTCCCATGTGGACGGCACGCTGGCATCCAGGCCGGCGCAGCCCCTGGCACATGCCGGTCTCCACAGGTGCACCGCCAGCACACGGCCGCTCCGGGCAGCCCCGGCAGCGTAGATGAGGAGGAGGCCCGGGCGGCCTGCCAGAGGCCTCCCACCTGGGCACGCTCACCTGGCCCGTCCTCCGGCCCTCCCCACGCCTCCCCTGGGATCCCGTCCCTCCTGCTGCCCCAGCCCGGCCCCCAGCGGCCACTCCTGTGCAGGGGTGGCCAGCGTGGGGGACACCGACCCAGCCCCGCCCCCCCCTGAGGCCCGGCCTCTACCTGCCCAGACTCCCCTGGCCAGGCGGGCAGCGGCCACAGGCCTCCCGCCTCCCGGCCCGGCCGGCCTGGGCCTCGGCCGGCCAGAAACCACAGAGAAAATGCCTGTTTGTGCCAGTTGTGCCGAAAGCAAAACAGTTTGTGGTTTGTGACCCAAATTTTTTGCCTTTTTTTTTTTTTTTTTCAGAACATAACAAAGCCCGAGACAACTCCCTCCCCCAGCCCCCACCCCCCGGGCAGACAGAAATGATCTGTTTACACTGGCAAAGAACAGCCCGCCAGCCCGTGCGGGCCTCTCCCCAGGCTGTGCCCTCCACACCGGCCTCCTGGCCCGGGAGGGGCGGGGGTTGGGGGGGCAGCGGCCGGGGTGTCGATGGCCAGAGCACCCTGGGGGCCCCTCCATCCGGCTGGAGGGCCCTGAAGGGGAGGAGGCGTGATGGCACCCCAGATGCTCCCCTCCAAGGGAGCCCCCTGAGGGCCCTCAGCCCCACAGGCCCACCCTGTCGTGGTACGGACTCGGTAACCCCTAATTCCCAAGGTCTGTGCTTCCCCGCCTCCGAGGGGCGCTCCCCACCTCCCCCCGCTGTCCATCTGTCCTTCCTCGCTTGTCTGGGAAGGCTGTGCTGGCTGCTCAGAGGCCCCGGAAGCAGAGGCATGAACAGGTCTGTCCCGCCTTCGTCCGTCCTGGTGAAGGTCTGTCCCGGCACCTTCCCAGAGTCCTTCCTGACCCCGGTCGGCCCTGGGGGGACCAGCACTGGAGCTTGGAGGTGGCACCCCCAGAATCAGTCACTGAGGTCAGCCACTCGGGATCCCGGGCCCAGGTCTCAGCACAGCACCTCGCCGCGCTCTGTTCTACCCGCAGGCACATCTGGCTGGGCCATTCTGAGCCTCTGATTGGACGGCCAGCCCTTTAGCTCTGGGTTCGTCTCCCATCCATGGACCTGACACCTGGACCACAGAGGAGACTCCATGCAGCCCGTGAATGGACAGAGGGATGGGGCTGGTGGGTGGTATAGAGGTAGGTGGACAAATGGGTACAAACATGTATGTGACACACATGTACACACGTACACACGTACAAATTAGGGGTAGGTACATTATGTGTGCAATGTGTACCTGTGTACACATACATGGAGAGATGGGTGGATATGTATGTGGTGTGTATGCATGCATAGATATATACATATGCAATGTGTATGCACACATGCACACACCTATGGGCAGATATAGACAAGTAGTGTGTAATACACATATGTGTACCATGTATGTACAGTAGGCGAGTGGGTGGTTGGGCGTGGAACATGTATGTGTATTTTGTTTTGTATTGTCCCAAAGTTCCCTTAGGCTCTCCTCCTGCTTTTTATTTTTTTTTCCCCAGAAGCTGCTCTAATTGGGTATTTTTTTCCATCTTGTCTTCTAGTTCATTGATGCAGTCCTCTGCTTCTTCTAGTCTACTCTTGATGCTTTCTATTGAGTGCTTCATAGTAGCGATATCATTTTTCATTTCTTCTTGATTCTTCTTCATTTCCTCTTGGTTCTTACTCATATTGTCAAATTTGTCTTCCATTCTTTTTAGCCATCTTATGATCATTTCTCTGAATTCTTGCTCTGATAGGTTGCTTGTCCCTAATTCGTTTACTTCCTTTTCTGGTGATGTCTGCTTCTCTTTCATGTGCGGGCTGTTTCTTTGTCTCCCCACGGTCTCTCTTTTCAGGGTGTCTGGGTATGTAGTTCTCTCTCTCCTGGAAATGCTGCCCTTCCTTGCCATTTGGGAGTTGCCTATTATCCCAGAGACCTCCGGCAATGCTTGTTAGAACCCAGCACTCTCCTCCAATATATAGATGATCTCCTCATGTGTGTGTGTTTGTACATGTGTGTGGATAGAAACATAAATGGGGGCAGATCACCTGTAGGCCCACATGGGTCTTCCCGTGTTCTCACCGAGCCAGTCCCCGTGGGTGAAGGAGGAGCGAGGGACTGAGATGCGCTGTGCCTGCGGTGTTCCCCCAAACCCTGTGTGCTGGGTCAGACTGCACGTGCTTTGAAGCATACCTCTGGGCACGGTCTTAGAGGACCCGGCAGGTCGGAACTTGGAAGATCGGAACTGTCCACACGCAGGTGCCTTGCGGCCGGGAGGCAGCCCTCTCTGGAAAAGGCTGGGGCCCAGGGAGGTTCACGGCACGTGTTGTGGGTTTTTAATGCTCGAGGCCATTTCCGTTCTCCACACATCTACAAGGCAGACAGCACGTCCGTTCCTGATCTGTGTAGTAGAACCTGAGAGCACAGCCCCATCCTGACGGCAGAGAGGAAGGGGGACCACAGACGGAGGTCTCAGGCAAAGACAGACTCTCCGTGGTAAACAAAAGAACGAGCGGATTAAGTCCAGGGGCGGGGCTGGACTAAGGGGTCGGCAAACTGAGGCTGGAGAGCCACCTGCGGCTCTTTGGCCCCTTGAGTGTGGGCCAAAACATCTTCCACAAAACACCACAGCCTGGGCGAGGCTATGCTGAAGAAGTGGCGTGAGAAGACGTTTAAGTTTAAAAAATGTGGCTCTCCAAAGAAATGTCAGTCGTTGTCCTTTTGGTATTAGGTTCTGTGGACAGATGAGTTTGCCGACCACTGGCCTAAAGCAGCAACACCCCATGACCACGTGGTGTTTGCCTGCACTCCACCCTGTTCACAGCCCGGAGACAAACCACACGACAGCACTGGCAGGTGCCAAAAGGGGCTTCGTGCAGCTTTGAGGAGGTGTTTCCTACCCACCCACCACCCTTTTGCCCACTGGCTTCTCCATCGCCAGCACCCCTGTAGCGGAAGGCGACGGGCACATTTTTCTCTGTACGATGGCCCCTCTGTTCGCCACTGTTGACCACCTCCATCTCCACCCTGAAGCCTCTCTGGGTTCCACTTCCCACGCGGTGTGTGCGTTTCCCGCAACCAGCCCCCTGCAGACACCTGTGAACCCGGACAACAAACACACCAACCAACACCACCTAGGGCTCTAGAGTGGTGGTTGGCACACTCATTAGTCCACAGAGCCAAATATCAACAGCACAGTGATTGAAATTTCTTTTGAGAGCCCAAATTTTTAAACTTAAACTTCTTCTGACGCCACTTCTTCAAAATAGACTCGCCCAGGCCATGGTGTTTTGTAGAAGAGCCATACTCAAGGGGCCAAGGAGCCGCATGTGGCTCTCGAGCCGTGGTTTGCCGACCAGGGCTCTAGAGAATCAGCGAAGGCAGAGTCTTAGAGGTGCCGGCATCTGGACCCCAGTAGCAAACCCTCCCTCCTCCTGGCTGCAGGACCCAGGAGGAGGGGCCTGTGCACTCCAGGCTCCTGGGGAGCAAGAAGGGAATCCTGGGAAGAGCCCGAGAAAGGGGCACCCCACCTCTCCTGCATCAACGCCACCCACGTTCCCAGCGCGGGCCAACCTGCACGCCACCTGCCTGGACCGAGATTTGCAGCCGGAGCCCGATCCAGGGAATCGGCCCGGAGAACAAACACACCCCTCAGGGCTCTTTGGAGAAATAGAACCCAATGGAGTCTCTACAGCATTCACATTCACATTCGCATTCACATTCACATTCACATTCACATTCGCATTCACATTCACATTCACATTCGCATTCACATTCACATTTGCATTCACATTGCACGGGATGCAGACCAAAAGCAAGTGGCACACGTGAGGCCGAGGACATGCGTTTTCTTCTCAAGGGATGAGACAGTCCTGCATCCAACGTGGAGGTGGCTCACAGGTTGGAGTTATCGGACGGGGACTTTAAAAGAGCCATGATAACTGTGCCCATGACGATCAAGGAAAACACTTTCACAGTTGTGAATATTTCTCTCTTTTCCACCTCCAGCATGGCTAGAGAGCCGTCTGGGGGTTGAGAAAATAAAAGAAACAGACAGACACAGAGATAGAATGAAAAGGCTGGGGCCGGGTGGGACCACTGCCCTCTGACAGGGACAGTGACTCTGAGCCTATACAGCGTGTTTATTTTATACAGAAAAAAACAGGAAGTTTTACTAAAAGTCAAGACTTTTAGTGCATTCTTGGGTGGGTCCGAGTCGAGTGGTATTCATTCCTGGTGCTTGGCTGGATTTAAATAACAAACACCACCCCCTGGCACCTGGCTAAAGGTCAGGCTGACAACACTCCTGCCTCAGGTGACGTGTGTTTCCAGGCTGTGCTGCCTCCACTGGAGTCAGCTGACAATACTTATCAAATATCAACAGGAAATGCCCATGTGCCTTCACAGGTGCTCTCTACAGTCAACAGATAGATAGGAGATGTCAGCAGACAGCTGTAAAATATTAATTGTACCTAAGTGGGTTTTTAGAACTAAAAACTATAGTTCATGATAGAAAACATTACTGGATGATATTAGTAGCATAAGGTGGGTGACAAAGAAAGTGTCTATGAACTTGAAGACAGGTCCATAGGGTTATCCAACATAAACAAGAGAGAGAGAGAAAAAAACATTTTTTTTTACAAGAGCAGACTCAAGGTCATATGGATGGTATTAATAGGTCTAATATATTCATAACAGGAGTCTCAGAAGGGGTGGAGAGAGAAACTGGGGAGGAAAAGATTGAAAAATAATGACCACAAACCTCCCAAATGGGTTGAAAATACAAACTTCATTGAGAGCCAAAAGTGGTTTGGCTCAGTGGATAGACTGTTGGCTTGCAGACTGAAAGGTCCAGGTTTGATTCTGGTCAAGGGCATGTACCTTGGTAGCGGGCACATCCCCAGTGGGGGGGTGTGCAGGAGGCAGCTGATCCATGTTTCTCATCTAACTTTCTGTCCCTCTCCTTTCCTCTCTGTAAATAAATAAATAAATAAATAAATAAATAAAATATATTTAAAAACAAACAAACAAACAAACACAAACAACAAGAAATTCAGCGAAAGCCATCTGGGACCCAGTTGAAGGACGTCATGCCCAGACTCATCCACGTTGATGTGATGACAAAGACGATCTGGGAAGGTGAACACAGCATATGACACAGCAGGAAGCCAGGACTTGAGTCCTCACCACTGGCTTCTCACCAGCACCGTGGAGACCAGCCGGCGATGGAACCCATCTCTCAAGACCTCCAGCGGCCGTTCTTCTCTGCTCTGGGCCGCCTGTGGTGGTGGGAGGGCTGATCTCCATTTCCTCGTGTTGATAGGCCTCGCCCTGACCCAGGCATCTTCTCTCTCCCCTTCCCCGCTCCTCCTCCTAGGGGAGGGCCTTGGCTCCCACTGCTTCCTGATCACATACGTCCTAATGTGGATCCCTGGGGTCACTCAGTGCGGTCAGGAACATGGACCCATGTCTGCTCAGTTCACCCACCGGCTCTTCATGTTTCAAATATGGCTTCCCTCCAGGGCTCCCGTCTTAGCCACTTCACTTCGGTGCCTGAGCTGGGCATCTGCGTGCCAAACGCTTCATCCCTTCTCCCTGGCACATCCGAGGCACCTGGGACCGGCCGGTCTTGCTGTTTACAAGCGGCCTCCACCCCTAAGTTCCCGCTGAGCGGGGACTGTTCCATGCTTCCCGCTGTGCACCCGTGTGGTCACGGAATCCCCCGAAGGGGAGCCTCCCCATCACAGATGGCCACGCGGGTGCTGGCACGGAGCTGGGCATCACCAGGAGGCTAGTGCTGCCTGCCCGGCAGCTCACCGTCTGGAGGGAGAGCCTGAGGACTAACGAGGCGTTTAATGAGCCTACGGCGTCATCATGGGCCGGGCTGTGGAGAATCACAGGCTCACGGCCCGCGTCCACCCGCCGCCCCCCCCCCCCGGCCAGTGTCTTCTGGGGAGTCCCAGGCGCCGCTCAGACCTCCTCCCCCCAGCCACAGGTGCGGTGGGAGCCTGGGGAAGGTGCTTGAGGCCAGTCTCCCTCACGAGGGCCTTTCTGGACCCTGAATCCGGGAGATGCTGGGGCGGGAGTGCCCCGAACCTGCTCTGGAGCCCGCAGCCCCTCCTCAGCCCCTCCTCAGCCCCTCCTCACTCCCTCCTCACCCCAGAGGAGCTCCTGTTCCACACACGCTCTGGGGCAGGTCCCAGCAGCACCCCCCCCCCCGGGTAACGGAGCCCCCACATGGGGTGGGTGGGCTGCGGGCTGGGAGTCCCATCCTCCTGGGACACATCCGGCTTCCCCAGCGCCGGCTCCAGACCCGCCGGCCCGTCTGTGGCCCAGGCTCTGGGGACCCCAGCCCGGACTCGGGTTCGGGGAGGCAGCTGCTTCCTGTTTGTCAGGAATGCCCTCTTTCCTGCGGCCTTCTCGGGGCCTGCTGCTCTGAGCAGAAACTTAATCACTTTGTTTTCTTGGTTTAGGTTTTGCTTTTTAATAAAGAAATGACCCCGCTCAGCTCCGGCCCCGGGCTGTGACGCTCTGAGCACAACAGGCGTCACTTTTAAATTCTCTGCAGGCGGCCGGCCGGCCTCGGAGACGCTGTGCCCGGCCCTCGGCTGGCACTGCCCCTGGGGAGGCTGGGGAGCAGCCAGGCTCCAGCCTCCACCCCCCGAGCCATGGTCAGTGCTGGGGAAGGGCCCCCCAAGGCCAGGTGGATCCTCAGCAGAGGCAGCAGATTTGGGGGCCACAGACACCCCTCCACGAGTCAGCCTTCCCCTCCTCCCCGCCTTCCCCCAGTGGCCTGAGCCTCAAAAAGGAGGGAGGGACCCCCAGCACCACACTCTCCCAAGAGGCTAGGGAAGAATGCGTCCACCCAGCCATCCTGTACCCACAGTCTCTCCATCCATCCATCCTTCATCCTTCTTCCGTCTGTCCATCCATCCATCCATCCACTCTTTATTCATCTATCCATCTGTCTGTCTCTCCGTCCATTCACCCACCTACCACCCATCTACCCCTCACCATCTATCCACCTCCTCATGCATCGTCCCCTCCACCCATCCCTCTCTTCATACACTCAGCTCTCCATCCATCCACCCATCCACCCATCCACCCATCCACCCATCCACCCATCCTCCCATCCACCCATCTACCATCCATCCATCCACCCATCTACCCATCTACCCATCCTCCCATCCACCCATCCACCCATCCACCCATCCACCCACCACCCATCCACCCATCCACCCATCCACCCATCCTCCCATCCACCCATCCACCCATCCTCCCATCCACCCATCCACCCATCCACCATCCACCCATCTACCCATCCACCCATCCACCCATCCTCCCATCCACCCATCCACCCATCCACCATCCACCCATCTACCCATCCACCCATCCACCCATCCTCCCATCCACCCATCCACCCATCCTCCCATCCACCCATCCACCCATCCACCCACCACCCATCCACCCATCCACCCATCCACCCATCCTCCCATCCACCCATCCACCCATCCACCCACCACCCATCCACCCATCCACCCATCCACCCATCCTCCCATCCACCCATCCACCCATCCACCCATCCACCCACCCATCCATCCATCCCCCCATCCATCCATCCTCCCATCCTCCCACCCATCCATCCACCCATCCATCCATCCTCCCATCCACCCATCCACCCATCCACCCACCACCCATCCACCCATCCACCCATCCTCCCATCCACCCATCCACCCATCCACCCACCACCCATCCACCCATCCACCCATCCACCCATCCACCCATCCACCCATCCACCCATCCACCCCTCCACCCACCCCCCCACCACCCATCCACCCATCCACCCATCCTCCCATCCACCCATCCACCCATCCACCCATACACCCATCCACCCATCCACCCAACACCCATCCACCCATCCACCCACCCACCCATCCAACCATCCATCCATCCACCCATCCACCCATCCACCCATCCACCCATCCACCCATCCACCCATCCTCCCATCCACCCATCCACCCATCCTCCCATCCACCCATCCACCCATCCACCCACCACCCATCCTCCCATCCACCCATCCACCATCCACCCATCCACCCATCCACCCATCCTCCCATCCACCCATCCACACATCCTCCCATCCACCCATCCACCCATCCTCCCATCCACCCATCCACCCATCCTCCCATCCACCCATCCACCCATCCACCCACCACCCATCCACCCATCCACCCACCACCCATCCCCCCATCCACCCATCCACCCATCCTCCCATCCACCCATCCACCCATCCTCCCATCCACCCATCCACCCATCCACCCACCACCCATCCACCCATCCTCCCATCCACCCATCCACCATCCACCCATCCACCCATCCTCCCATCCACCCATCCACCCATCCTCCCATCCACCCATCCACCCATCCTCCCATCCTCCCATCCACCCATCCACCATCCACCCATCTACCCCTCCCCAGCCAAGCACCACGTGGACTCCTGGGGAGAAGGTGCCATGGCAGGAGCATCAGGTGCCCAGGTTCGCATGGAGGCAGCTGCTGCCTCTGGAGTGGGGCCGAGGGAGCGTGGGAGGCAGCACGAGCAAGGGAGTGGCCTGGAGGACAATCCGAGAGGCTGTGGGGAGCTGGCACCACGAGGCCCAGAAACTCTGGGGAGGGGGTGGCTTTTGCCCTGAGGTGAGGGTGCGTGGAACAGCCGGCTTGTGTCAAAGGACCGTCTGGGTGTGAGTGGACTGAGAGGGGCCCGGAGAGGGGAGGGCTCTGAGGAGGGGGGGGTGTTTGGTCCTGAATGGGGGCCGGAGGCTGAGCTGAGAGCATTGGCTGGGGGCAGACAGGGCCCAGGATGCTGCCAGCAGAATGGAGGGGCCGTGATGGCGTGGAGCAGGAGGAGGTGGGGAGGGCACATGCTCAGGGGGCTCAGGGGGCTCAGAGGATTCAGGACGGACATGGCAAGGTGGCCTGGGAGTCTGTGAAGGGACGAGAGGTAGACCGTGCTGCGGGACCGGTGGCTGGGCCCGGCCGGGGAAGTGGGGCCTGGCCACCGCTTTATCCATCCAGCCAGCCATAGGCACCCCTCCTTGGGCAGCCTCTCAGAACCCCACTGATGCCCCTGTGTCCGGGCAGCTGGGCCGGCGAGGGCTGCCCGTGTCCTGCCCAGAGCAGAGGTGGCGGGGGGGGGGGGCGCGAGGGGCGCAGGGGCGGGGTCTGGAGTGGCCGCCCTTGGCTGGGCCTGGGAGGCGCTCAGGGCCAGCGGGCCAGCGGGCCATGGGGGAGGTCGGCTCAGCTGCGCTAGCGGGGCCGGGTGCTGCCCCACTTTCCATCCAGGCACCAAGGATCCGGGCGCCTGTTTTCATGCCAATAGGTGGAAAGCAGCCGGTGCTGGGAGCCTGAGACCTTCCTGGGCAGCGTGCTCTGTGTGTGGGGCTGGGGGGGACACACGGTGCTGGGAGGGGGGCTCGACCCTCCCCGAGGCAGCCCCGCCCCCCAGAGCAGCCAGGTTGCCATGGTGCCCGTGAGCCCCTGTGGGGTTCTGGAGACCTGCTGGCTAATCTGGCGTTAATCCTAGCAACCGGGGGGCCCGGGCATGGCAGCCCGGGGTGCTGCACGGCACCCAGACCCTCCTGTGGGCCGGGCCGGGCAGCGGCCGGGCCCTCTGGGTGCTGGCCCTCGGTGTGGCCTGGGCCCCTGTCGTGGGCCCCGTCCCGAGCCCCCTCCCAGCTGCCTGGGACCCCTGCAGCTCCCTCCCCTGAGGTTGTCAGGATCAGCGATTAGCAGGTGTGGGGGAACATGCACACAGGCGGCGTGGCTCCCTGCGGGCAGAAGGTGAAAACCCCGTGGCCCTGGGGCAGGTCGGGGACCCGGGCTTGCTCACTGGGGCCCTGGGCTCTGGGTCCGTCCGGATCCGGAAGGCCTGAGGAAGGACAAAGCTCTGCAGGCCTCAACCAAGGGTCCTGGTGCACGCTTGTCTGCGCCTGTGAGTCCCTGTGTGAGTGTGTGTGTGTGCGTGTCTGTGCGTGTGTGTGAGAGTGTGTCTGTGCATGTGAGTGTGTGTGTCTGTGCATGTGAGTGTGTGTGTGTGCGCGCGTGTGTCTGTGGGTGTGTGAGTGTGTGTCTGTGCCTGTGTGTGTGAGTGTGTGAGTGTGTGTGTCTGCCTGTGTGTGTCTGTGCCTATGTGTGTGAGTGTGTATGTCTGTGCCTGTGTGTGTCTGTGCCTGTGTATGAGTGTGTGTCTGTGCATGTGAGTGTGTGTGTGCGCACATGTGAGTGAGTGTGCTGAATGTGGGTACATGTGAGAGAGTGCATGAATACAAGTGTGTGAGTGCACACACATGCGTGCAAATGTGTGCACATGTAAGGGATGTATGCGCACAGGTGTGGGAGGAGAACTGGGGGGTGGGCCACTTTCCCACTGCATGCAGGTCCAATCCCCTCCCTCCCCGCTCCTTCCCCCTCCTCCGGTCATTCCACAGGAGGTCGGAGCCACTGCCTCGCCAACAGGCCTGTGGTCTGCTGTCCACCTGGCAGTGTGTCCGGCAGCCATGCAGGTGCCCCCGCCCCCTCACCCTGCTCTGGGCTGGTCACAGAGGCCGGGGCGGCACGGGCCAAGCCTCCCGGTAGGTGCATTGGCCCCAGGAGCGGGCAGCCTGCCTCTCTCTGCTCTTCACCAGCTGGTGGTCAGCAGGGGAGACCGTAGGCTGGGCCGGCCGTGGTGGCAGTGGGCAGGGGTCAGAGGGGCGGCGGCCTTAGGATGAGGACGAAGGAGAGAAGAGGGACGTGTGGGCCTTCGCATTAGTGACTCTGAGAAGGAAGATGCCGAGGAGCCAGAGGAGGACCCAACGCCCGGCCCCAGACAATGTGGGAGGTGGGGGCCTCACCTGTCCCCCTCCCGTTCCCCAGGAAGGCTGGTCTCTCCGGGGCCCGGGCTCTGCCATGCCCGGAGCCTGGGCTGGGAGGGCCGGCCCCTGCCCCTGCCCCGCCGCCGGATGCCCTGCAGGCCGTGCGGGGCCCTGTCTCTGCTGCCCTCCTGACCCCCGGCTCCCTGGCCTCCGCTCCGCAGGCTTGGCGCCCGCTGGCGGTGGAGGCAGCTGGGTGGAGCGGTGAGGGGGCGAGAGGGCCATTGTTTAGAGAAGAAGGAACTGACTTCAGCTCTGGGACGGCCTCCCGCTCCCCCCAGCTTCCTGCCCCCCGGTGCCAGCGCAGACTTTGTCCACCTTATTTGGGGATCGAGAAGCCACGCTGCATGTGCGGCCCTGAAGTCACAGCGAGGAACCCCGGGCACACGGGTAGGGGCACTTCGCAGCCATGCTCCACGGCGCACTGTTACCGTCAAGGGTCCCCTTAGTCCTCCACTGCCCAGCCCCCTAGCTCCCCTGTGCTCACCATCACCACCCCTCCCTACCATTCACCTGTCTACACCTCTCCTCATATCTGCACTCACCCATCATCCCTCTGTCCCTCTCTCCATCCATCCACCCATCCTTCCACCCATCCATCCGTCTGTCCATCTGTCCATCCATCCATCCGTCCATCCATCCATCCATCCATCCGTCCATCCGTCCGTCCATCCATCGATCCATCCTCATCATTTCTTCCACTTATATATTCATCCATCCATCTGTCCATCCATCCATCCATCCATCCATCCGCATTCTCATTTCCACCCATATATCCATCCTTCCATTAGTCTCTCCATCTGTTTTCCCATCCAGCCAGCCACTGATCCATTCACCCACCATTTTTTCCATCACAATTTTGAAGCCTCCTGGTGTGATACCTGGAAGCTCGTTGCTGAGAAAACCCCTTGAACAAACTCCTTGACACAAATCGAAATGCTGCCTCCTCCTGCCCCCTGCACTCGTGGCTGGTGGCTTTCGAGCCCTCACACGTCCTGTCTGAGACGGGACTGTCCCGCCAACACCCTCATTCCCCAGGATGCCGATGATGGAAGCAGGGGGAGGCCCAGGGGCTGGGGGCCCAGCGAAGAAGCTCCTTCCTGGCCTCTGCGTGACGGGAAAAGCACCCCCTCCTGCGATCCCCGCCTGCTCCTCTGTGCACGGCCGCCGAGATGCTGAGTCATCGTGGGAGCAGGAATCTGCCGACTCAGCAGATCTCTGAGCAGGGCCTGTTTCCCAGAGCCCGTTCCACGAAGGACACCTCAGAGGAGACCGAGCTGCGGCGGCAATGGGGTGGCCACAGCCCACAGTGTGTCTGATTTCCAGCACCAGCATCCGGAGGCCTCCTCCTGGCGTTGAAGAACCCTGGACCATGAGTTATAAGGTGGTGGCACCCAGAGCTCATGCCATCTGAACCGGGCTCTGAGGATGTGTAGGAGGTGGCGGCAGAGAGGACACTTCGTCAGCGGTAACCCCGGTGGGAGAGACCCTGGCAGGGGTCTGAGGAGGGTGATTGGCCGGAGCTGGCATGGGGCTGTGCCCGGGCCTGGAGCGGCGGCCACAGCAGGCAGAGAGGAAGTGGGGGTGGCCAGTGCAACCCAGGGTCTCCTGGGGGCAGCCAAAAGCGTCCACGTGGCCCGGAGCCCATGCAGGCGATGGAGGGCCGGAGGGAGCTCCTGCGGGAGCCAGCATGGGGGCGGTAGCAGGGGGGCAGTGAGCCCCACCTCCGGGCTGCAGAGGGGGTCCGAGAGGAAGGGCGGTGAGCCCGGAGCCCTGCTCTGAGCACCAGGCTCCGCTGCCAGGAGGCTGTGCCAGGAGGCGGTCTTCGGGGACGGGCGTGGAGGGCCCAGTTCTCCTCCCCTCTCTCTGTCTCCAACTCCAGCCGCCCCCGCCCGCCGGTCAGGCCACCCTGACCCTCCTGCCCGCCCACCTCCCATCTGTGGAGCGGGCCCTCCCACCACACCCTCCTCCCGCTCCGTCCCCCGGGCCCTCCCGGGAGCCGGCTGCTGCATGCAATGCTCCGGAAGCCCGGGTTCCCCAGGCCGGGCTCGGCGCGGTGGGCACGAGCATCCAGGCCGTGGCCCCGGGCCACCTGCCCCCTAAACCCGGCTCCCGTGAGGCCACGACATGGAACGGCAGCGAGAGGCGGCCCGCGGACGGCCAGGAGCCGAGCAGGTGGGGCCTGGCTGCCCCGAGGTGACTCCGGCTTCCGCGGCTCTGGGGCCGGGCTCGGCCTCCCACCGCGCAGGGCGGGCTTCCCGTCGGGCCTCCGGCCGGGCCCGGGAAGTGAGCCTGCTGCCCGGCAGACGGTGATGTCAGCGGCTGAGGCGAAGGGCCTGGCGCTGGCACCTGTCACTCGCCCGTGCAGGGACCCGTCTGGCCGCGCAGGGTCAGCTGCCGCCCGGGCGGGGGGACGGCCGCCCTCAGCACCAGCCTCCGGTTGGGTGGGAGCAAACACGTGTGCAGGTGCCTGGGCGGGGGTGGCAGCCACGGCTCTGTCGTCAGCCATGGCACACGGGACCCGGGCCCACAGGCAGGTGCCCACGTGTGGCTGAACACGGGAAGGACCACAGGTGGCCAGTCCCAAGCGATAGACAAGCAGGACAGTTCGGGGGCTGGGACCCGGGCCTCTCTGTGAGGGCACAGGCTCTGAGGAGCCCATGCCCGGAGTGGGCAGCGGGAAGGGCTCTGTCCCTCCATCCCCCAGGCCAGCTTCCCCCAGGTGCCAGGCCTGGCCCACTGAGGGGCTGTCAGGCAGTCACACCGAACCAGGGGCCCTGGTCCCCCGTCCTGGTTGCCCATCCCTGCCCTGCACTCGCTGGGGGTGGGCAGAGGCCGGTGGGCACCTGCCAGTACGATGGCCAAGCAGGTAGCCTGGGGCTGGCTCCAGCGAGATCGGCTGTGGCTGCCAGGCCTGGCACCGGTGCAGGTGCTGCCGGGAGGGGTGTGGCTGGTGGCAGCGTGGGCAGAGGATCCTGCCGAGGGCCAGGCCAACCAGCAGCCACGCACTGGAGGGCCCCGTGGCACCCAGAGGCCCCTCCCAGGAGGAGGCCCAGGCCAGCTGGCAGGGCGGCATGGCGATGATGTCTTGTTACATTTCCCAATAGACACAGCGGTGGGAGTGGGAGCCACTCCCCTGGGGACCGGGCCGTCCCGAGGGTCCTCCCACCCTCAGGTGGGAGGGTGCCCAGCTAGGGTCCCAGGTGGGGGGCACGGAGGCCGGTCCAGGAGGGGGGTACAGAGGATTGGTCCAGGCTGGGTTCTGGGTTCCACTCTGAGGAGGGGGCGGCTCCTCTGAGGAGCTTCCCTGGTCCAGATGCTCAGAGGAGGGGGTGCTCTGGAGTGAGTGTGGGGCACGGAGCCCAGCAAGGACAGTGTGACGGCAGGGGCGGGGGGACTGCGGGGGCAGGGACACAGCCACCAGGAATGGGCAGCGGCTGGGAGGGGCTCCAGGTGGAGGGCTGACGGGCAGGGGTGAGGCGTGCCCGAGTGCGCGTCAGAGCTGGCTCCGGGCCGAGGAGGAGGAGAGTCCTGCCCGCCGGGGACCTCGGCGAGGGCGGAGGGACGAGCCCGGAGCCATGACACAGAGCTTGGCAGGGCAGGGCCTCGAGGAGCTGGCTCGGCTGCAGGGAGGCGGCGGGGCGGGGCGGGGGATGGGGAGGGTGGTGCAGAGGAGAGGCGGGC
Organism: Nyctalus aviator; assembly: GCA_036971965.1. Classification (NCBI taxonomy): domain Eukaryota; kingdom Metazoa; phylum Chordata; class Mammalia; order Chiroptera; family Vespertilionidae; genus Nyctalus; species Nyctalus aviator. Next base: position 327,478 of record CM072929.1, on the reverse strand, counting down.
GGGGTGGGAGGGCTCAGGCAGGCAGGGCTGCCACGGCCCTGTGCTCTCGCCGGGGACACCGCTTGGGGACCCACGTGTGGCCTCTGGGCGTGTGCCGTGGGCTGTGCTGTGGTGCAGACCTCCTCCCACACACGCCTCCTTTCTGCACCTGCAGGCGACTCCCAGGCCCAGGGCTCAGGGGGCTCCCCAGCTAGCCTGGCCACCTCTGCACCTCTCCACGGCGTGGAGGCCCTGGCCGTGGCCGTGGCCCGGGCTCGGACCGTCTCCGGACTTCATGGCGGCTGAGCTGCCTGGCAGAGTGGGGCCCTCAGGCTGCCTGCAGGGCAGGGCTGGGCTGGGCGGCTGCAGGGCCAGGAAGAGCTGGAGCCACTGGTTAAGGAGAAGAAAGAAGCGCCTGCAGAGCCTGGGTGCCAGACACCCACTGGGTGCTGCTGGGTGTGGCCCGGAGCCAACCCCTCACCCCCAGCTCCCGCCCTCGGCCACACCCTCAGCCCACGCCTGCTGCCCGCTCGCTCAGCGCAGACCTGGGCTGTAGCCACACGCAGAGGCACAGCCATGTGCCCGGAGGGTCTGCCGGTCAGCCAGCCCGGCTCAGCCAGTGCGGCGGCCTTCTGCACCCCAGTGGACCCCGCGGTTTGCTCGGCCCCTGCACCAAGCACAGGGCAGCCCCACGTTCCCGAGTCTCCTGGGGATGCGGGAGGTGGCAGGGCGGGGCCTGGCTCTGTGCAGAGGGAGGCGGGGGTGATGCTGGGCTACAGAGGGGAGCCCCGGTGAGCCGGCACCCCGGCCCATCAGCCCGGAGCCCCAGCTCCTGGTGCCGAGCCCGAGGGAACCGTCAGGCGACCAGCCGGCCCCCTGCCCCAGCCTGGACCAGCCCCAGCACGTGTGGGGTGCTGCGGACCCCGGTGCCCTCGCCCAGCCGGCAGGGGGGGCCAGGGGTGCCCCTCGGTTGTGTGATGGGGCTGCTCGGGGCCGTTGCCAGCCGTCCGGGGTCCGGGCGGGGCGGGGTGACCGCCACACGCGGCCCGTGACCCGGCGGGCCCGGCCCTCCCGCCTCCCAGCCCGGCCGAGGCCGACGGGCCTGGACCCAATCTGTCCCGGGCGAGCAGTGTTTACTCTTCGTCACCGCGGCGTGCGTAGTGGATTAATTTCCTGATGTAGTAAACATTCCGACGGCCAAGAGCCTCTCCTTCCTGCCCCCGGCGCCAGGATTCCCCGAGCCGCGTCCTCCCAGCCAGCCGGCCACTCGGCACTGGAGGGCAAGCCCGGCTCCACACCCTCCGTCACCCTGAGTCTCCCCACCAGACCGGCCCCGCCCCCGTGCCCCTGGGGCTCCCCTGGGGCTCCCCCAGCCAATGCTGCTGCCAGGACCCCAGGCAGTGACTGCGGGGGGGAGGAGGGGGGAAGAGACTGGGTGCAGGAAGGCCTGAGTTCAAATTCTAACCCCGTTCCTGAGAGCGGTGTGACCCCCGCCAGTGCCTGTGCCTCGGGGTCGGCTTCCCCGGCAACGCAGCACCCTGACCCCTATTTCTACTCGCAGCCTGGACAGGGGAAGTCCCCCCACAGCAGAATGTGTGCTCACGCGCACACACACATGTCTGTGCATTCCTGCATGGGTGTGCACACACATGTCTGATTGCATGTGTGTCTCTATGTGCATCTACGCACACGCATGTGCACGCTTGTGTACATTCACCTGTGTGTGTGCATGCCTTTGTGTGCACGCATGCATATGTGTGCATGCGTGTATGCAAACACAGGAGTGTGTGCACGAGTTCCCAGAGGCACACATATCTGTACACATGCTTGTTTATGTGTGCTTGTGCCTGTGCGTGTGCATTTCGATGCCCCTTGCCCAGCTCTGCTCGCACTGCTGTTTTCTTACACATGTTTGGCATTTTTTGGTGCTGAGTTGGGGGGCAGCGGTTTGGGGGAGGCCAGGGGGAGGGGGAGGGGTTGTTTATGCCAGTCACCCAGCCAGGCTACACATTCTTGTGGTTGTGTCTTTAACTGGGTAAAAATTTGGGAAATTTCTAAATAAAACAAAACAAAGGAAAAACATTTTCAGAAGGATTTCAAAACCAGTGCCGTTTCTTCCCCCCGACGACCAGACCCGTGGGGCTAGGGAGCTGCCCCTGAGCGGGGATGGGGGAGCGAGAACTTTCTAGCAACGGAAAAGAGGGGTGTGCACGGGAGTGAGCTACACCAGCTACCCTGACACCCCGGCCTTCCCTGGGACAGGAGTCCCAAAGGCCAGGGTTTGGGGGAGAGGCCTGAAGTCTTCCCGCACAGCTGCCAGTCTCTTGGAGGCCGAGGGGGCGGCAGGGTGGCCAGGCGGGGTCCCTGTGTCTGTCTGGGCAGCTGAGAGCTGAGAGGGAGACTGGGAGGAAAGGAGGGGATGTTGATGGGGTGAAGATCCCAGGGGAGCCGTGCCTGGCTGAAGAGGGTCTTGGTTCCCGGGAGGTAAAGGGGGTGTTGGGCGTGGCCCGAGGGGGGGCCCTGGGCTGTGGGCGGGCCCCAGGTCAGGAGGGGGTCCTGGCTAGCACACAGCAGGACCCCACAAACCGGTGAGCAAGTTGGAAGCTACTCAGGTGGGTGGATGGAGCCGGGAGGCTGTCACTGCTGGGTGGGCAGAGGTGGGGTCTGGCTGGGGGGCAGGGATGCAGAGGGTCTGGGCAGTGGGAAGGCAGGACCCCACAGCACGGTGGGTGTGGCTGGTCGGTATCCGGGGTGGTCAGGGGCGGGGAGGGGCAGGGCCAGGGCATGGTGACCTGGATAGTCTCTGTAGTAGGACCAGACGCTTGGGCTGCTGGGGACAGAGGTGGACAGGGAGGCTGAAGGGGCTGGACCTCCTGAGGTAACATGGCAGTGACCATGGGGGGCCCCAGGGACAGGTGGGCCCCGGGGGACAGGTTAGTGTTCAGCACGAGAGGATCCCATCCCTGCCCTGCCCTGGCCTGTGGACCAAAGGGTCCCGGGGTTGATTCTGGTCAAGGGCATGTACCTTGGTTGCAGGCTCCTTCCTGGCCCTGGTCAGAGCGTGTGCAGGAGGCAACCAGTTGATGTGTTTTTCTCACATCAGTATTTCTCTCTGTCTTTCCCTCTCTCCCACTATCTAAAAGCCAATGGGAAAATCTCCTCGGGTGAAGATTAAAATAAGATAACATAAAACAGCCCAGCTGGCTCGGCTCAGTGGTTGAGCTTCACCCATGAGCCAGGAGGTGAGGGTTTGATTCCTGGTCGGGGCACAGGCCCGGGATGCGGGCTCAATCCCCAGTGTGGGGCGTGCGGGGGGCAGCTGATCCATGACTCTCCCTCATCATTGATGTCTCTCTCTTTCTCTCCCTCTCCCTTCCTCTCTGAAATCAATGAAGATGAAATGAAATGAAAAGAAATTAGAAATAAAAAGGCCATGCTGGGTACGGACAGCCTTGGGGGAGGGGGTGTCCTAGACCCTGCTCTGTGAGGACAGGCCTGGGCAGGGCCAGGGCCACCTGTGGGTGCCGTGGGGGCTGGGGTGCCAGAGGCCCCTCGGCGGGAACCCCGTCTGGCTCCCGGTGGCCCCCAGCCAGATGGGATCCCCCAGAGGCCGGGCGACTGATGAGATCTTGCCTGGCTCCAAATGAGTCCCAATTCAATTTCTCCCCCAAATACAAGGGCCTTTTGTCCCCATAGAGGGGCTCCGGCCGCCACGGCTCCGGCCCGCGGGCTCCGAGGCACCAGGCGGCCAGACTCGCTCTCCGGTCAGAACCCTCCGTCTCCGGGGCCACCCTTCCCCGTGACAGGTGACGGGAGACAGGGCCAGCCGGCCACCCTCCGCCACCCACCCTCCAGGTAGGAGCCCATGGATCAGAGGCCCCCTCACCCGTCCCCCCTGCGCTCGGGGTTGGCCAGAGGCCCCTGGGACAGCCTGTGGGGACCCTTCCCGGAGCTTCCCGCTCCCACCTCGTCCCACCCTGGGCCACGCTGCCTCTGGCCTGCAGTGTGTGGCCCTGTGGGGCCCCCTGCCCGCCCAGGCCACCCTTTCCCAGGCCTCGCTTGGGGGGACAGAGCAGGTGGCTGCCCGGGCCCCGGCCAAGGACAGGAGGACGTCACAGAGGGGGTCTGGGGGGACCTGGGGTCGGCTGGCTGCGGCCACCCAGGATTCGGTGAGCCGCCGCGCCCCCCAAACAGCTCTGGGGACAACGCCAGGGGCGGGTCCTGGGGTTCACAGAACCAGGGTGGCCCCTGGACCTGCTCAGACGGGAGGCCCTCTCCGGCCTGGGGGCGGGGGTGCTGCCGAGAGGACCCGCTTGGCTCCTGCCTGCTGGCTGCCGACCTCAGACCAAAGCCGGAGCCCGAGGGGAGGTGCAGGCCGGCCCCCCGGCCCCAGCCGTCCCCCGGCCCCCGGCCCCCGAGGGGCTGGCTGGCAGCCACAGTCAGCGCAGCGCGTCCCAAAGCAAACAGTCGCACACAGGGGCGCATCACGTCTCAGAGCTGATTTAGGACAATATTTGCTTTGAACCCAAACCCCTCACCCCAGCTGGGCCCAGCGAGACCCCTCCGTCCCCGCCGAGCCCACGACCTGCCCCGGACAGGCCTCGGACCCTGAACCGCCTGGCGTGCGGGACCCTCAGACCTGGGTCTGGCTGATGCGTCGAGAGGAGGCGATGGCTTTGTTCTAGAAGGTTCCCTCTCCCGTTCAGGGCCTGCTGTCTCCCCAGTGAGCGCCCGCTCGGGAGGAGCTGTGTGTGGTGCCGGGAGCCTGGGTTTCGGGGGCCTGGGATGGTGGGGGTTTCTGTGTTGGTCAGCTTCCTCCCCCGTGAGCCCCCCGCCCTCCCAACCCAGACACCCCGAGCCTGGCAGTCCTGCCTCCCCGGGCGGAGGCTCGGGAATGTTCTGGGACTTTGGGGTTCAGAGGACTCGGGGCGCCTCGCTGACCGCAGCCAGCTTAGCCCTCAGAGACCAGAGGGTCCGGGGCTCGGGCACCGAGAGGCCAGTGCCGTGCGGGCCGGGCTCAGGGCTGCAGGTGCCTGGCTGGTCCCACCACAGCCCCAGGCCTGTCCCTTCCACCGGCCGGAGCCACACGGAGGGGCACGTTCTGGGGCCGTGGTCAGCAAACTCATCGGTCCACAGAGCCAAACGCCCACAGCACAGCCACTGAAATTCCCTTGGAGAGCCAACATTTTTAAGCTTAAACCTCTTCTAACGCCACTTCTTCAACACAGACTCGCCCAGGCCGTGGTGTTTAGTGGAAGAGCCGCACTCCAGGGGCCAAAGAGCCGCACGTGGCCCTCAAACCGTGGTTTGCCGACCACGGCCCTGGGACCCGTGGCATTCCTGGGCTCGGCCCATCGCGGCACCCAGGGTAGCCGGGCGCTTCTCCGAGGGGCTGCCGAGCCAGGGGCCCAGGGGTGCGTCTGCGGCAGCGGCTGGCCGGCTGGGCGCGGGGCTGCTGCCGCCCGCTGCCCTGCCCGGAGCGGAGCATGCCGGCCCCTCGGCGTGGTCTTGAGGGACCGTGGGCTCACGTGACATTGACACCCCATGTGCAGGGGCGGTGAGGAGGTTCGCCCTCGGTGGCACCCCAGAACCTGGAAGAGAAGCCCCCCCCATCCCTGCCCTCACTCCTACCCCCGGTGTGGCCTCCCTCCCCTCCATCCTAGGGCCTCCGCCGGGCCTTGGACACGGCAGCCCATGTCCTGGGTGGCCTGCTGCCCCTCCCAGGGACCCTGCCACCCCGTCTTCCCACTCCCTGCCTCTCCTTCTAAACACACTGCAGCCCTCCCCAGCCGGGGCGGGCACAGGCCTGTCCCTGTCCCAGTCCTCTGGGACTCTGCCCGTGTGCCTCATGCCCCCCCAACCCCGGCTCACCCTCCCTACCCCGGCCCCTCTCCCCACCCCCGGCCCCTCTTCCCACCAGTGCCTCCCTCCCCACCCAGGCCCCCCCCTTCACCCCCGCTCCCTTCCCCGCCCCCGGCCTTCGAGGGGCTTTGGGTTGTGCCTGCCGGCCTCTCTCCTTCTTGCTGGAGGCCTGGCCCTGGCCACAGGGAGGGAGGCAGAGGGAGGAGGAGGGAGGCAGCTGGGGTGGGGGGGAGCACGGGTAGGGGCCGAGGGGGGACATGGCCAGAGACAGGGGCCATGGGGGATGTTTGTCAGAAAGCCCTGGGTTCAGGGAGAAGCTGGGGGACGGCCGTGGAGGGAGAGCCGGCGTCTCCTCTCGGGAAGAGAGCCGGGCGCCCCCTCAGCTGGCGTGGCCTCGAGGCGGCCACAAAGGGTCTCCCCACGAATGTGGAAATTTTGTTGTCTCATGCGCCCCCTGGAGGTTGGCAGGTATCACGACACCCACGTTGGCCACTGAAGTGGGGTTCAGGCCAGAGGGGACCCCAGTCCCCCTCCCTGCTGCCCCCCAAGTGGAGCCCTTCCCTCTGGTCCCTCGGCCAAGGCTGCCCCGGGGCCGGAGAAGAGGGGGATCTCTGCAGGTGACACCCTGACTCCTCTCCCTTTCCCGGGATGGGGACCCACATCCAGGCAGACAGGGGCCCCTCAGCTCCTGGGCCCCCCAGACCTGCAGCTCGGGACCAAAGGAGGCCCCAAATCTGGCCTCAGCAGGACCCGAACTCCAGCACTCCCGGCAGCCTCCCGCCCTGTCCTGGGCTCCCACATCTGCTAAAGGTTTGGGGGGGCTTGGCCCTGCCCCTGGCCTTGAGGGGGGTGGAGCCTGGGGTCCACCTTGCTCAGCACTGACCACCTCAAGCCAGGGCCTCCTTGGCCTCCGGTCTGCCGGCTATCCTGTCCAGAGACACGGTGCAGAGGCTTCTGGGAAGGAAGGAGGAAGCCTGTCTGCCCCCAGACCTCCCCATGGCTCCCTGCCCCCCACCCGCCCCCTCAGCCGCCCCAGCGTTCCCGTCCCTGTGGCAGGGACGTCCAGGAGGCGCTGCCCAGCAGGCCTGCAGGCTAGGTCCGGGGTCTCGGGGTTCCCTGGGAGAAAGACCAGTGAGTTGTACCCCAAAATGCAACCAGTTCCTGCTGGAAACAGTCCGAGAGCTAGGGGTCGGCCTCCTGCAGGCCCAAGGAGGGTGCGGGGGGAGGGGGGCTCGAGGAGGCAGAAGCCAGAGCCCGGTCTCACAGGACAGCCGGCGGGCGACTAGGGCGGGCAGGAGGGGCTCAGAGAGAGGGCTGAGGTTCCAGTTGGGGTGCTGGTCACAGGTGTCACTCCCCCCACACACACACAGGCACAAGGTCGACGGGGAGGTCTTCTCAGGGGGGAAGGGTGGGGAACCCTCCTTCTTGGGGTCTCACCAGAAGAGGGGACTTACATCACCCTCCCCGACCCCGCTCCTGCCTGAAAAAGGTGTGGCTGGTTAATGGTGGTGGGACACCCCCAGCCTCCCAGTCACCTGAGAAGCTGGGGACACTGGAAGCCGAGCCTCTCCCAGAAGAATGCTCTCTATCCCTGTCCCCAGCCTGGCTGCTGGGGGCTCTGTCCCCGTCCCCGTCCCAGGCCTGGCTGCTGGGGGCTCTGTCCCCGTCCCTGTCCCAGGCCTGGCTGCTGGGGGGTCCCTGTCCCCGTCCCAGCCTGGCTGCTGGGGGCTCTGTCCCCGTCCCCGTCCCAGGCCTGGCTGCTGGGGGGTCCCTGTCCCTGTCCCAGCCTGGCTGCTGGGGGCTCTGTCCCCGTCCCCGTCCCAGGCCTGGCTGCTGGGGCGTCCCTGTCCCTGTCCCAGGCCTGGCTGCTGGGGCCGGAGCTGGGACAGAGGGGGGAGGGAGCTAGGCAGAGAGAGGGACTTGCTCAAGCCCAGCTGAGACAGCAAACAGACCTGGGGTCTTCCCTCTGCCTTCCTGCCAGGCCGGGGACTCCCCCCTGCTTCTCTGCGGCGTGCGCTCTCTGGAATCCACGGGTCAGCTTGTGTGTCCGTCCCTGCCAGGAGCCTCCGGCTGCGAGGCGGAGAGGGCACGGAGAGGGCTCAGCGGGGACCCTGGCCGCCCGGCGTCCCTCCGGAGGCCGGGGCTCAGGGCAGTGCCTATGCAGGGGAGCGGGCACTGGTTTCCAGAGGAAGGGGGGCCCCGGAGGCCCAGGCCTGCTCCACCCTTAGGCACGGGCAGCCCCCGGGCCTGGGGACCTGGCTCTGCGGAGCCCATGGCCAGTGGTGGCCAAGGTGCTGGGAGCCACCTCAGCACAGACCCCGTGAAGGGCCTGCAGCCCAGGCTTCCCTGTGTGGCCGGTGGAGCAAGACCCCAGCCCCCTGCCGGCCGGCCGGCCGGTCCCGGGGACCCAGGCCCGAAGCCGGCGCCTGTTTGCCGTGCAGCGTGGTGACCCGCGAGCCCTCTGGGCCTGTTTCCGCCCAGGCCAGCTCTCCCTGCCGACCCTGGGGATGTGCAGGCCCGGCTACCCTCTCGCCACGGGGGTCTCCCCTGCCGGGCCGGCAGCGCCCCCAGCCCAGGGCCACGTCCACGGGCGTCGCTCCAGGCCTTCCCCTGGCCCACCCCCAAACGCTCGGGATTCTCTCCCGGGGCCGGGCTGTGCCCCCTCAGGTGCCCACCCCAGGGCAGGGCCCCGAGCCTCCGACCAGCGGTGCCTCCCCCGACCAGCGATGCCGTGGCTTCCCCCGCCCTGGACAAGGCCCTCGTCTGTCCGGGGCCTGGAGCGGCGACCCCACGCCCCTCCGAGCCTGCTCCTAGGGAACCCCGGGGTCTCGGGGTGGCATCCCGAAGGAGGTGCCTCCCACAGCTGCCCTGGGAGCCCCAGCCACGTGGACGCTTGGGGGACGCCCTCCCCTGGCCCCAGGCCACTTCCTCTCGGCCCAGCGGAGAGACAGGAAGCGGGTCCGAGGAGGCCTCTGGGGACGGCTCCCTCTTCCTGCCTCCTCAGCGGCCGTTCCCACTGTGTGCACCCCACTCAGCCTGGGGTCCCCGAGAGCCTGGGTCTGGCTCAGGGCTGGGGGCATCTCTGCTCCCTCTACTCCTTCCTGCAGAAGATGGAGGTTTCTTAGAAAGAGCCGCTGGGCACCGGGAGGCTGAGGCCGCTGTCTCCCCGCCAGGAGCTCGGGTTCCGGGAGCCACGGAGGCGGCCGGGCACGGGCGCCGCTGCCCCCCGCTGTGAGGGCACGCGTGGGCGCACCCGAGGCAGAGCCCCGGAGACCGGAAAGCCCAGATCAAAGGGGATTCCCTGGCCCCCGGCCTGGGCTGCCCACATCCTACGGCCACAGGGGTCCCTGGGCTCGGGCCCCAAAACCTGCCCTCCCCCTCCCCCGGCTGCATGCCCAGCCAAGGGGGCCTCTTTAAGAAAACCTCACCGCGGTCCTGGCCAGTGTGGCTCAGTGGATAGAGAATGCACCCGTGGACTGAAGCGTCCCGGGTTTGATTCCACTCAAGGGCACGCACCTGGGTTGCAGGCTCAATCCCTGTGTGGGAGGCAGCCAATGGCCGTGGCTCCCTCACCTCGATGTTTTTCTCTCTGTGTCTCTCCCCCCACCCCCACTCTCTCTAAAAATAAATGGGAAAATGTCCTCCGAGGAGGATTAACAACAACAAAAAGAGAAGGCCTGGCAGGTGAGCCCCCTGTGTCTAAACACAGGCGCTCCGAGAGGGTCCCCTCGCCCCCCCCACCTCCAAGGCCCGTCAGATGAGGGCTGAGTGGCACCCCGAAAGGGCTCTTAGACGAGGAGGCCTGGCACCACACATTCCTGGGGTCCTGGGGCCAAGGGAGCTGGTCCTGCCTGGTTCCGCACTCCCACCCTGGCCTTGGTGCCTGTTCTGGGGTTCAGGGTGCCCCATAGACTGAGGACGGAAGCCCACAGGGTCCAGCTCCCCAGCCTCCTGCCTGCCCACCTCCCAGCCAGTCTCACCATCCGGGGCAGGTGGCTGTTAGGGGTCCTTGGGGGGCGGTGGCCCTGTGCCTGTCCCCCGTGGGACCCTCCTCCAAGACCTCGCTCTGGAGCCTGCACAAAGCCCCGGGCTGGAGGGCCCCAGCCCTTCATGGCACAGCGGCCTCAGGGGGCCTGGCGGGACCCCAGAGCGGAGGGCCGAGGGCCTGCAGGGACTTGGAAACTCGGGGTGGGGGGGGCCCACCTCCATCTCCACCCCTGCACCCACCTCACACCCCTTCCCCGGCCGGCAGGGCTCAGGGTGTGCCGTCTGCCAGGCCCACCCGGCCCCTCTGCTCCTGGTCGCCGGCCTTGGCCCTGCCCCCCCCGCCCGGCCCCTAGCCCCCTCTCTGGCTTTGTCAGGAGAAATGGGAGGCTGACGGCCAAAGCTGCCCCCACCAACTCCCGACCCCCGGACCCCAGCCCGAGGCCCCGCACCCCAGGGAGGGAACTGTGCTGCTCGGCTCGGCCCGCAGACCCGTGATCTGGCGTCCTTCCCAACAGACCGCAAGCTCCCTGCGGGCAGAGCTGCCAAACAGCAGGCTCCGGCGCTGCCTGGCACTGGCTCTGAGCTCACCGGGCCTCGATGCCCTTGCACCCCACCTCCCCAGCCCCCACTCCGGCTAAAGCTCCCCAAGAACCTCCCGGCTCCGAGGTGTGCAGGCAGACGGAGGTGCTGCGGTCCGGTCCTCCGACGGAGCCCCTCTGTCCAGCCGCTGCCCCCCGCCCCCGTCCCCCCGCAGGCGGAGCTGACGGCCACTCACTGGCCGGGGAGCCGCTGCCTCGGGCCCCATCGCCCACGTGGGAGCCGCAGTGCGCATGGCTGGGCAGCCGGGCGTGGCGGGAGCCCCGCCCGGACGTGGCCATGGCCAGCAGCCCCCACCGGTCTCGGGAGGGGGGACCTCCAGCCGGGGCCGGGTGACCTGTGTCCAGGGCGCCGGCGTCTGCCCGGGGGCAGGAGCGGTCTGGCCGCCCCTGTGGGCTCTGCATGTGCCCGGTCCCCGAGAGGGAAGCAGCACCTCCACAGGCATGTTCCTAGCGTGTTCAGCCGGGGAGGCATGTGCCGGGGTTCCCACGGAGGACACGGCAGGCCGGCCGAGCCCCCCTGCCCCCCGGGCTCTGGGTGATGTGCTCCCTCGGGCCCGGCACCCTCCTCAGACAGGGAGCCCGCTCTGGACAGGATGCGATGTCGGGGAGGGGTGGAGGAGGGGGTCTGGCCTCACACCAATGGCCCCGGCGGACCTGGGCTCCCTGTCCTCCCGGAGGCAGAGGGCAGTGAGATAGGGGCACGTGGAGTGGGGTGGGCGGCGGCGGGGGAGGGGGGTCCCCGGTCCTCTAGCTGGCTAGTGAGGTGCCGTCATCCATTCAGGACCCAGAGCTCGGCCTTGCCCGGTGCCAGCCCGCTGCCCGCCCACTGCCCGCTAGCTGGCAGAGGAGGGCATCTCACTGCTCCAAGACCTGGCGAGCCCGCCCAGAGTCAGGCCTTCATGGTGGGGCACAGAGAGCCAGGGGGTCCCCAGAAGGGCCTGGGGACCACGAGGGGCTGTTGGGGGGCTGCGGCCTGCTGGGTGCCCGGTGAACCTGGGCGGGGGGCGGGGAGCATGTGCAGCCCCCTTGCTCAGCACCTCAGTCCGGTGCACGAGGTTTGGGAGGTGGTGGTGCTGGGGGGAGGGGCTGGCACCCTGACCTCCCCCAGCCTCGCCGCCCCCCGGGGTCTCAGTGCCCGGCTGGCGCCTGTGGGCCGGGGCGTCCGCATTCCCTTCCTCTTTGGGACGCGGACGAGGACACCGACCCGGGTCTGAAATAGCCGCCCGTGGCCGCGTGCCTGCCGGGCGGCGCGCTGCCCGGCCTCCCGGGGGCTCAGGTGCCCGCGGCGGCGAGCAGGCCCAAAAAAGGCCACGGCGCACTGCGCGCCCGCGTCCCGGCCCGGGCGGGGAGGCGGCGGGTACCTGGCGGGCAGCAGCTGGCGCTGCCACTCCATGGGCAGATGGTCGGGGACAGGTGGCGGGAGGGGCCGGGGAGGGCAGGGAGGGCAGGACTCGGAGCCGGAGGAGGTGCCGGGCAAGGCTGCCAGGTCCGGGCGGCCAGAGCTCACCTCCTCGGTCCCTGTCCCCACATGAGAACGGGGCGGTCCCGGCCGGGCCGAGGGGCAAGGGGGCACCCCAGCGTTCCGCGCCCACTGCCCCGCTCGGACCCACGCACAGTCTGCGGGCAGCGCTGCCCTGACACCCTGTCTGGGCTCCCAAGCCCCTCCCCCGCCCTGGTCTGACAGCCGAGGGCACGGGGGAGGGTGGGGGTAGCGGGGGCCCTGGAGGGGGTGCCAGGAGGAAACCCAAGCCTCTGCCTTCCATCTTCGGAGGGCACCCCGCCGCCCGTTCCCTTCTTGGGGGCTCAGCTGTCCCTGCCCACATCCCCGGCCTCTGAGGACTGGGCAAGCGAGCCTGTGGCTGGAAATAGCCATGCCCTGAAGTGGCCCTCAGGGCCGGTTGGGTGAGCTGGTGTCCCCACCACCAGGCCGGGGCCCCCGATCCTCCACTGTCCCTGCCTGTCCACCCGTCCCCTTCTCCCCAGTCGGGGCCTGAGGGCAGCAGACCTAGGTCCCCACCCTCTTCGGTTCCCCGCACTGGCAGGGGCTCGCCGGGCCGGGCTGGGGGCCGGAGGGGGAGCCAGCGGTGAGCAGGGTGTGCCCAGCACTGGGGGGTGTCGGAGAGCAGCTGCGGGAATGGAAAGACTTTCCAACATGTCCGGCCATGGCAGCCACGGCAGGGGACTGCCACAGAAAGGGACAGCCACAGAGGGGGCAGCCATGGGAGGGGGGCCGCAGCAGGAGGATAGCTATGACAGACGGCAGCCACGTAAGGGAAGCCACGTAAGGGGCAATCATGGAAGGGGGAGTTGTAGAAAGGAGGAGCCACAGAAGGGAGGAGCCACGGCAGGGGGCACCGTGGCAGGGGCAGCCGTGGTGGGGGGCAGCATGGCAGGGGGCAGCCACGGCAATGTGGCCTTTTTCCGGAAGGGATCCGCTCTTCGGAGCCGCTCCCACGCCACGGCGTCTCCCTGCACCTCCCCTTGCCGGCTCCCCAGTCCTCCATTCCCCCCGCTCCAGGGAGACCCCCAAGGCCCACACCCACAGACACCTCCAGGCACAGGGCTGTCCGGGGGGCCTCACAGGCCAACCTGCAGATGGAGGAGCTGAGCCTAGGGTCAGGCCCCACCGGCCCAGCCCTGAGGCCTGGCCACAGCCACAGACAGGCTGCCGCCTCCCACACGCTGGCCACCCTGCCCTGCTCAGGGCCTCCACGGGCCTCAGGGCAAGTCTCCCTGGAGCCCTGGCTCTCCTCTCACTGAGGGCATTTCCTGTGGCGGCTGCCTCCCCGCTCAGACCGGGCCTCTGAGGGGCAGGGGCTGCCTCCCCCCTCTGACCGGCCTCTCAGGATCAGGGGCTGCCTCCCCCATACGGGGCCTCTGGGGCAGGGACCCTCCCGGGAGCCTCCGTGGGCGGCCGGGGCCCAGACTCCGGCATCTGCCCCGCGGATTCCTGGAGCCGGCTGCTCCCCTCACCATGGAAAGTTGGCCTAATCAATAGGCCGCTCGCTACATAAATCACCGGGGGCTCGGCAGGCCTCCGCCGCGGCTGCAATAATAATATTAATAACAACCGCTCCGACGCTGGCAGAGCCGCGCACGGGTGGGCAGGGGGGCTGTGGTGTCCGGGGCCGCCGGGCCCCACCAGCCGCTGCCCACCCACAGCCCATGGCCACCAGGCCGTGGGGGCCTGACCAGCCCTGCCCCAGGCAGGGGGCCCGGAGGGGCAGCCTGGAGGACACAGCAGCGGGGACGTGGCAGGGACGTGGCAGGGCGGAGGCAGGGCGGTGAAGGGAGGGGTGTGGGCAGTGTGGCCTGGGTGCCCTGCTCTCCGGCCCCCCTCTACCGGGCGGCCGATCCTCCCCGTCTCGGGGTCTCTGTCCTCTCCCTGACCCCCATCTCCTCTCTCTGAGGCCCAGACCCCTCTGTAGCCTGGCTCCCCGCCTGCCGGGGTCCCCCCCACACGACCTGGAGCTGGGACCAGGGGTCCAGCCCGTGCTCGGTCTTGTGGCTGCAGATTTGGGAGTTCCGGTGTGGGGTGGGAAGGGGAGGGTCTCCACCTGAGGCCCCCGAGCCTGCACTTGTGCTGGGAGGGAGAGCAGAGCTCTGGGGGGGGGGGGAGGTGCAGAGAAACCCTGGAAGCACGGGAGCCTGGACAGACCTGGACAGAGGATGGAGGAAGGAGGCACAGGCTCCCCGTCCCCGGGCCCTCCCTCCTCGGAGTGGGGGCGGCCTGGAAGTTTCCGGGGTCTCCACGCCCGCCCTCTGTCCTTCCTCTTCCTGCAAAGCCTCCCCACGGCCCAGCCAACCCCAGACTCGCCTCCCCCAGGCTTCCCTGTGCCAGGAGCTCGGCCCTGGACCCTCCCTCTGTCAGAGCCAGCAGCACCCTGCACCGGTCACCCCACAGAGCGCCCCCCACGGTGGGCCCACAGCAGCTGGGGCCCGGGTTGGAAGCTCAGGGTGGGAGGGGCCCACAGCAGTCCCAGACGCAGCGCCGGTGACCCCAGCCCTCTCCCGGCTCGGGCAGAGCGGTGACGTCTGGGGGTGTCCCACTGGGCAGGCCTGGGCCACCCCCGGGACCCGCTGAGCAAGTTGGGCCCAGGGTTTGGGGGGGCCAGGGGATGGCAGAACAAGGTCAGACACACGCCAGGTAATGGTGGGCAGCGATCCAGGGCCAGGGAGACCTCGGAGCATGGGGGAGCCCTAGGAGGCTGAGGCGCACTTGGTCACCCCAAAGCAAGGCCCCCCAAGAGCCCCTCCCAGGGCGGGTTCCTGTGGGAGCTGAGTCCTGTGCTTCCGACCTGCTCGGAAGGTGGTGATGGGCCAGGAGGTGGTGGGGAAACTGAGGCAGGCAGGAATGCCACTGGACAAGTCCGCTCAGGTTGCCCTGAGACCCAGGTTCCCGGGAGGCTGGCTCCCCAGGCCTCTCTCCTGGGCTGTGTCCCCACTGGGTCCCTCTGCAGGTGTCTGTGTCCTGATCCCCTCTTCCACGAGGACCCCAGTCACCATGGATGAGGGCCATCCAGGGGCCTCAGTTTACCCAAGGCCCATCTCCAAATGCAGCCACGTCTGAGGCTCTGGGGGTCAGGACCCCAACCTAGAATGAGGAGGGGGGGAAGAGGGGACAGAACATGCCAGTCACCCTCCCAAGAAGTGTCAGCAAGAAAGAGCCGGGTGCCCGCCGGCGTGGCTCAGTGGTTGAACGTTGACCTATGACCTGTTCGACTCCCAGTCAGGGCACGTGCCCGGGCTGCTGGCTCCCTCATCAGCGGGGGCATGCAGGAGGCAGCCCATCACCGATTCCACCTCATGGCTGAAGTGTCTGTCTCTCCCTTCCCCTCGGAAATCAATAAAAATATATTAAATTTGAAAAGGAGGGAGGCTGCTGCAGGGAGGTGGGAGGTGTTGGTGGGGGCACGTCTGAGAAGTGGGGCGCTCAGAAGCCCCCCAAAGAGAGAAGGGCTGGCTCTGGGACCTCGGTGCTGGGCAGGGGAGGGCGGGGGCCGGGTGGAGGCCCGGGGCCTGGGTGGGATGACAGTCGGCTGATGGATGGGGCTGGGGGCCCCGGGCTGGAGCCGGAGGGAAGCGGCTCTGCCAGGGCCGGATGAGGGGAAGGCAGGGGGGCCTGGGGGCTGCACGTGCAGAGGCCCCGTCGGCGTGGATGCCGGCCCGGGATTAGCCCCCGACCGCCGCCAAGCCGGCGCCGGGCGGCGGGGGTCGCGGTGCATGGCGCGTGCCCAGGCTGGTGGGCGGCCGCTTCCTGCCCGCCGTGGCACGGCCTCCCCTAATTGTCCCCGCATGAGCTTGGCGAGGGGAGTGAGTGAACGCAGAAGTTTCCTCCAAACAGCTCATCGACCGAGCCCAGATGGAAAAGGGCCTCTCCGTGCAGCTATGATTTCTTCCTGGAAATATGTGTGCGCGGGGTGAGCGAGAGGACAGCTGTGTTCCTGAGGAGAGCAGCCCACGTCCCACCACAGCCCTTCTCCAGACCTCACGCACTGCGCCCTCCGTGCCCTCTGCCCCTCTTCGACCTCTGCCCCTCCGCGCCCTCCTGCTGGCCGCCCGGCGGGCAGTGCCCAATGCTCCCCTCAGTGCCCTGTGCTCAGTGCTCCCCTCAGTGCCCGGTGCTCAGTGCCCAGTGCTCCTCTCAGTGCTCAGTGCTCAGTGCCCGGTGCTCCCCTCAGTGCCCGGTGCTCCTCTCAGTGCCCTGTGCTCAGTGCTCAGTGCCCAGTGCTCCTCTCAGTGCTCAGTGCTCAGTGCCCAGTGCTCCCCTCAGTGCCCGGTGCTCAGTGCCCAGTGCTCCTCTCAGTGCTCAGTGCTCAGTGCCCGGTGCTCCTCTCAGTGCCCTGTGCTCAGTGCTCAGTGCCCAGTGCTCCCCTCAGTGCCCGGTGCTCCTCTCAGTGCCCTGTGCTCAGTGCTCAGTGCCTAGTGCTCCTCTCAGTGCTCGGTGCTCAGTGCCCAGTGCTCCTCTCAGTGCCCGGTGCTCAGTGCTCAGTGCCCGGTGCTCCCCTCAGTGCCTGGTGCTCCTCTCAGTGCCCTGTGCTCAGTGCTCAGTGCCCAGTGCTCCCCTCAGTGCCCGGTGCTCCTCTCAGTGCCCTGTGCTCAGTGCTCAGTGCCCAGTGCTCCTCTCAGTGCTCGGTGCTCAGTGCCCAGTGCTCCTCTCAGTGCCCGGTGCTCAGTGCTCAGTGCCCAGTGCTCCTCTCAGTGCCCTGTGCTCAGTGCTCAGTGCCCAGTGCTCCTCTCAGTGCCCTGTGCTCAGTGCTCAGTGCCCAGGGCTCCTCTCAGTGCCTGGTGCTCAGTGCTCAGTGCCCGGTGCTCCTCTCAGTGCCCTGTGCTCAGTGCTCAGTGCCCAGTGCTCCTCTCAGTGCCTGGTGCTCCTCTCAGTGCCCAGTGCTCAGTGCCCGGTGCTCCTCTCAGTGCCCGGTGCCCAGTGCTCAGTGCCCGGTGCTCCTCTCAGTGCCCAGTGCTCCTCTCAGTGCCCGGTGCTCCTCTCAGTGCCCGGTGCTCAGTGCCCAGTGCTCCTCTCAGTGCTCAGTGCTCAGTGCCCAGTGCTCAGTGCTTAGTGCCCAGTGCTCACTGCCCGGTGCTCAGTGCCCAGTGCTCAGGAGGTGGGGGGCCCAGGCTGGGCAGTGTCTGAGGTGGGCTTTGGACCCACAGGGCAGCAAGGACCACGGACCTCCAAACCAGTGACCCCCTGGCCGGGTTGGTCCTCCGCCCCCGTGTGAGCCAGTCCTGCCCCCATGATGCTCTCCGTGGCCACTGCACAGGGAGGGCACACCGGGCAGGGCTCTGTGCCTGGGTCTGCAGGTCCCGGCCCCCTGTCCACTCTGCACCCCTAAAGTACTGATGGGGTCAGGGGTGCGAGGAGGACCCTCAGAGACGGTCACGGCCAGAACCAAGCGGCCCCTCGCGTCTGCTCGGGTGCTGGGACCACTCCCTTCTGTGGCCACAGCCACGCTGCACTGATGGAAGCCGTGTCCCCACGCCTGCGCCTCACTGGCCCTGCTCTGACCCTCTGCCTTCTGCCCAACCCTCTCCTGCCCCCATGATGCATTGTCTGGGGGGCTCCTGTGGGGTCCCCTCTCAGCCTCAGGGAGCTTGTGATCTGGGTGCGAGAAGAGACTCAAAGGGACAGTCAGGTGCCTGGTGCAGCCCACGCCCAGGACCCGGGAGGAGAGAGGGCAAGAGGGAGGCAGCCCAGCCAGGAGGTCACTGTGATGGGGCCTGGGGTGGCCAGGCAGCTGTGTGCCCACCCGAATCGCCCAGAGCTCACACGCTGGTTCTCAGGCAGAGAGGGGTCACAGCGGGGAAAGACCAGAGCGGACGGGGCCTGGCGTGAATCGTGGGAAGGGAAGCAGGGCGAGCTCCCCACCACCCAGGCCAACTCCAAGGGGCCGGGGAAGAGGGAGGACGAGGCAGAAGCACGTCCACGAGAGAACCATGGACCTCCCAGCCTCCCAGCCCCAAACCCCCGACGTGTGGCCTCAGCTTTCAGGAATGTCCTGTCCGGGGTCGAGCTGCCAAGGAGGATGGACGGGGGCCCGGGAGCGGGGGCCCAGGCAGGTGGCCGGCAGCTCTGACACTTTCCTGGCGGAGGCCCGTGTCCCTGGTGGACGCTGCTGAGGCCGTGGTGGGCTCATGCATCTGGGGGTGTGGGAGGGCGTCCAGGCCTCTGGCCCGGCTGCTCAGGCTCCCACTCGAGGGCCTGAGTTGGGATGTCTGAAATATTTGTTTTACAAAGAATTAGCTGCCAGAGGATTCTAGAAGGGCCAGGAACCACGGCCGTGGCTGGAGCAGGAAGCACTTCTCCCCCTCAAACCTGAACCAGGAAGCATCTCAGTCCCTTGGAAAAATCAGGCCACCTTCTCCCCATTTCTGTAAGCACCAACCCATTCATCCATCCATCCATCCACCATCCATCCACCCATCCATCCACCATCCACCATCCACCATCCATCCACCCATCATCTATCCATCTATCCATCTTTCCATCCTTCCATCCATCCATCCACCATCCATCCACCCACCCATCCATCCATCTACCATCCACCATCCATCCATCCATCCATCCACCATCCACCATCCACCATCCACCATCCACCATCCATCCATCTATCCACCCATCCGTGTTGGATTCTGCCCCAGGTTGAGATGTGACACCCTCACTGTGAGAACTAGCCTTCCGCCATGAAGGGTGGTGAAGGGTGGGCGTGGGCCAGAGCGAGGGCCCCAGTCTGTCTCAGGGCTTCTGCTGGGACCCATAAGGCCACAGGCACAGGCTGCATGGCAGCTGCCACTGGCTCAGCACACAGCCTCCCGGGCAGTAGTAGGCGAGCGGTGGCCTGACGGGAAAGGGGTCTTTTAAACA
The DNA here is from genome assembly GCA_036971965.1 of Nyctalus aviator. Classification (NCBI taxonomy): domain Eukaryota; kingdom Metazoa; phylum Chordata; class Mammalia; order Chiroptera; family Vespertilionidae; genus Nyctalus; species Nyctalus aviator. The sequence goes on along the minus strand of CM072929.1, from coordinate 308,686 downwards.
ATATTCATATCTATTTGTTGACTTCAGAGAGGACGGGAGAGGGAGAGAGACAGAACACCAGTGATGAGAGAGAACCATGCATCGGGGGCCTCCTTCCCACCCTGCCCTGGGCATTAAGCCCCAACCAGAAAATGTGCCCTCCTCGGGAGTCGAGCCGCAACCTCCTGGTTCAGAGGTCGATATTCAACCACGGAGCCACGCCCGCCGGGCAGGAGAAGGGTCTTTGTTGTTCTAAACGGGCAGCCTGAACCCTCTTCTCCTCCATGCCATGCTGCGCCAGCCCAGCCACGTTCCCCTCCCGGCTCGGGCGGCGTCTGCACGGCCCAGGACTCACAGCCGTGTCTCCTCTGGAACCTAACGGAGCACGGGCCCCGGTGGGTCTCCAGGGGCCACTCCCAGCGCCCCCCACCACCACCAAGGAGCCCAGGCGCCGACTCTGGCATCAGCGTGGGAGATGCCCCTGTGTGCCCGGCCTTCCCCCAGTCACGTGCATCGGCGTCCACTCTGTGACCCACCCGCAGCTGAAGGGCTGAGGACCGCCCGGAGTCACCTCTCTCCAGTCCCGATGGCCAGCAGCCCCGCCCCCAGGGATGGGCAGCCTGTGCTGCACCTGTCCAACGGCAGGCAGAGCACACGCTGTCCCCCAGGACGCTGGCCCCCCAGACGCGCTGTGGTGGTGATGGGGACCCCGTGGCGTTGTCGCAGGCAGGGGATAGCCCAAACCGGCCAGGACAGGGGTGTCAGGACGTAACCCCAGAGGCAGGCGTCAGGGTGGAGCCCCACAGGGCGAGATGCCGCTGCAGGGCCAGGCCCAGAGGCAGCCTCGCCGAGCAGGACTGTTCCTGCGCTGTCGCTCCATAGCTCCGGTCCTGCTCCTGCCCCATGCGGTTGCCGTGGAGACAGACAGTGCTGAGATGCCCATCAAGACGTGAGGGCGGGGAAGCCTGCAGCCCGGGGAGCAGAGGCGGGGGGGAGACAGGGCTCCGTGGACAGTCCGCCAGGACCGGACACGCAGTGTCCACTAGTTGCCAAAAAAGCGGGGTACCGTACTCACCCGGGCCCCCCGAAAACCCAGACCGGGCTATGCCTGCAGAGTCTCAGCCACAGGCTCACCTCCGGGCACCGTCCCTGCCTGTGTGATCCCCGCAGGCGGCGAACCTCGGTGTCTGCAGGATATGCTCCCCATGGGCCACTCGTGGTGCAGGCTCCTGGGGTGCCCTGTCCAGCACGCAAGACAGGGTCCTCTTCTTGCTCTGGACGCGAAGCCCCGGTGGCCCGCAGTTCTGAGTGTGCTGGATCAGCTGTGTGTGCATAGGTAGCCGTGGCCGCGAGGTGGCAGCCGCGAGTCACACGTGGTGTGGCGGCAAAAGTCGGGGTTCACCGGCTCCGGGACCCAGGTCCGCCCGGGCCTGATGCTCAGTGTCCACGAGAGGCTTCCAGAAAGCAGGTCATCGCCCGAGCCCCCGTAAGTCCCGGACCGTCCACGGATCCTGGACGCTGCCCGCGGGCCCTCGGCACGGCCCGCACGGCGCCCGGCGGCGGCGGCTCTGCAGCCGGCGGTGACCGCGAGGTGGCGGTGCCGGCTCAGACATCGGCGCCCGGGCGGCGGCTGCGCCCGCGGGACCTGCCGGGTGTTGCCGCGCCGGGTCCCCGGTCGGCACGCCGTGTCCACCGACCTCTCGCAAAGGTCCTGGGTCCCCCCGTGTCCCCCGCGCAGCGGCCCCTCTGCCCACAGTGTCCGGGGTTCGCCCGCGTGGCCTCCCGGGTCTCCCCGTGCCGTGTATGGTGCGAGGTCCCGGTGCCCTCACACGTGGTGCCGTGTGGCTGATGAGAGTCGTCAGGGAGACGGGGTGCCTGTGAGCCCCCGGGACTCCCCGTCTGCGTCAGGGCCGGCTAAGGGGGCGCCGGGAGGACGCGGCGATACTTAGGCGACCGTCCCTGCCTGAGCGATCCCGGCCGGGTGCGGTGAACTCGGTGTCCACGGAGACCCTCCCACGGGCCGCTCGTGGCGCAGGGTCTGAGGCGCCCCGTCCAGCACCCAAGAATCTCAGGGTCCTCTACTTGCTTTGGGTGTAGACGCTGGTGCTGTTCACAGCCCTAAGTTTGCTAGATCAGCTGTGTGGGTGAAGACAGCTGTGGCCGTGAGGTAGTAGCCGCAACTCGCACATTACATGGCGGCAAAAGTCGGGGTTCACCGGGTCTGCGGCCCAATTACACACGGGCCTGAGTCAGTGTCCACATGGACACCTGGGAAGTGGGGCGCTCATCCGGTCCCCCTAAAGCCCTGGACCGGGCTATCCCAGCAGCCCCACGGCCACGGCCGCACCCCCGTGGCACTCAGCGCCGTGGCGTGGGACTGGCACCTTAACGCGGTGAAGGACATGAGCCACCTCGTCCTGGGCTGAGCCGCCCTCAGCTCTGGGCTCTGGTCGCCCTGCTCCTGCCTCCCAGGGGAGGACCAGAGCCTGGGGCTCAGGGCCATTAGCATCTCCATTCTCAGGTGATTGAGATGCTGAAGGCCTGGGCGTGGCGCCGCCTCCCTCTGCCGCTGGCGCAGCCGCCCAGGTGGGCGCACCCGACCCCAGGGCCCTGGGTGTCATTGAAGGTTGGGGTTCCTGAGGGGCCAGCGTGCTGAGGGGCTGCGGTCACTCGCCTCCCACTCCGGGGTCTGTTCGTGGAATCCCCACGTCCGCTAGAACCGTGGCCCCCAGGCCGGGGCGATGGGTGACACCGGGAATTGGGTCCTGGGTGACGAGGGCAGGACAACCAGCTGACCGCACTCGCCCGCGGCAGCACCGGGCCCGGGGCGGCGTGGCTCAGCGCGAGGCATTTGGGCTCGTCCACAGGTCCTGGACGCTGCCCGCGGGCCCTCGGCACCGCCCACTCGGCGCCCGGGCGGCGGCTCTGCAGCCGGCGGTGACCGCGAGGTGGCGGTGCCGGCTCAGACATCGGCGCCCGGGCGGCGGCTGCGCCCGCGGCATGGGCCGGGTGTTACCGCGCCGGGTCCCCGGTCGGCACGCCGTGTCCCACGTCCTCCGTCGTGGTGTCCGGGTTCGACCATGAACTCTCCCGGGTCGGCCCTGGCCAGTCTCCCGGGGTGCTCGGGGTCGTCAGGGAGACGGGCGCCCGTCTGAGCCCCCCAGGCTTCGCACTGAGGGTGGGGAGCAGGGGAAACTCTCGGGGCCATGAGGGTTTGCCACGCGTGACGGACGTAGCGCTCGGGCACAAGGGGAGACGCTCCCCACATCCCCATTGGCGACACTTGGTCGCGGGGTGCCCCGTCCAGCGCAGCGGAATCTCAGGGTCCTCTACTTTGGACGCACACCCCAATGTGGACCGCAGCCCAGAATGTGCCGGATCAGCGTGTGTGTGGAGACAGCAGTAGCCGTGGGGCGGCAGCCGAAATCAAACGTGGCGGCAAAAGTCGGGGTTCACCGGGTCTGGGGCCCAATTCCACACGGACCTGAGACAGTGTCCACAGTGGACATCTGGGAAGTGGGGCGCTCATCTGGTCCCCCTAAAGCACAGGACTTGGCTATCCCAGCAGCCCCACGGCCACGGCCTCACCCCCGTGGCACTCAGCGCCGTGGCGTGGGACTGGCACCTTCCACGCGGTGAAGGACATGAGCCACCTCGTCCTGGGCTGAGCCGCCCTCAGCTCTGGGCTCTGGTCGCCCTGCTCCTGCCTCCCAGGGGAGGACCAGAGCCTGGGGCTGAGGGCCATTAGCATCTCCATTCTCAGGTGATTGAGATGCTGAAGGCCTGGGTGTGCCGCCTCCTCCCTCTGCCGCGGGCGCAGCCGCCCAGGTGGGCGCACCCGACCAGGGTCCTGGGGTGTCATTGAAGGTTGGGGTTCCTGAGGGGCCAGCGTGCTCCCACTCTGCGGTCACTCGCCTCCCACTCTGGTGTCTGTTCGTGGAATCCCCACGTCCGCCAGAACCGTGGCCCCCAGGCCGGGGCGATGGGGGACACCGGGAATTGGGTCCTGGGTGACGAGGGCAGGACAACCAGCTGACCGCACTCGCCCGCGGCAGCACCGGGCCCGGGGCGGCGTGGCTCAGCGCGAGGCGTTTGGGCTCGTCCACGGGTCCTGGACGCTGCCCGCGGGCCCTCGGCACGGCCCGCACGGCGCCCGGGCGGCGGCTCTGCAGCCGGCGGTGACCGCGAGGTGGCGGTGCCGGCTCAGACATCGGCGCCCGGGCGGCGGCTGCGCCCGCGGGACCTGCCGGGTGTTGCCGCGCCGGGTCCCCGGTCGGCTCGCCGTGTCCCCCGACCTCCCGCAAAGGTCCTGGGACCCCCGTGTCCCCCGCGCAGCGGCCCCTCTGCCCACAGTGTCCGGGGTTCGCCCGCGTGGCCTCCCGGTCTCCCCGTGCCGTGTATGGTGCGAGGTCCCGGTGCCCTCACACGTGGTGCCGTGTGGCTGATGAGAGTCGTCAGAGAAACGGGGTGCCTGTCTGAGCCCCCGGGATCCCCGTCTGCGTCAGGGCCGGCTAAGGGGGCGCCGGGAGGACGAGGCGATACTTAGGCGACCGTCCCTGCCTGAGAGATCCTGGCCGGGTGCGGTGAACTCGATGTCCACGGAGACCCTCCCACGGGCCGCTCGTGGCGCAGGGTCTGAGGCGCCCCGTCCAGCACCCAAGAATCTCAGGGTCCTCTACTTGCTTTGGGTGTAGACGCTGGTGCTGTTCACAGCCCTAAGTTTGCTAGATCAGCTGTGTGGGTGAAGACGGCTGTGGCCGTGAGGTAGTAGCCGCAACACGCACATTACATGGCGGCAAAAGTCGGGGTTCACCGGGTCTGCGGCCCAATTACACACGGGCCTGAGTCAGTGTCCACATGGACACCTGGGAAGTGGGGCGCTCATCCGGTCCCCCTAAAGCCCTGGACCGGGCTATCCCAGCAGCACCACGGCCACGGCCTCACCCCCGTGGCACTCAGCGCCGTGGCGTGGGACTGACACCTTAACGCGGTGAAGGACATGAGCCACCTCGTCCTGGGCTGAGCCGCCCCCAGCTCTGGGCTCTGGTCGCCCTGCTCCTGCCTCCCAGGGGGGGACCAGAGCCTGGGGCTCAGGGCCATTAGCATCTCCATTCTCAGGTGATTGAGATGCTGAAGGCCTGGGCGTGGCGCCGCCTCCCTCTGCCGCTGGCGCAGCCGCCCAGGTGGGCGCACCCGACCCCAGGGCCCTGGGTGTCATTGAAGGTTGGGGCTCCTGAGGGGCCAGCGTGCTGAGGGGCTGCGGTCACTCGCCTCCCACTCTGGTGTCTGTTCGTGGAATCCCCACGTCCGCCAGAACCGTGGCCCCCAGGCCGGGGCGATGGGTGACACCGGGAATTGGGTCCTGGGTGACGAGGGCAGGACAACCAGCTGACCGCACTCGCCCGCGGCAGCACCGGGCCCGGGGCGGCGTGGCTCAGCGCGAGGCGTTTGGGCTCGTCCACGGGTCCTGGACGCTGCCCGCGGGCCCTCGGCACGGCCCGCACGGCGCCCGGGCGGCGGCTCTGCAGCCGGCGGTGACCGCGAGGTGGCGGTGCCGGCTCAGACATCGGCGCCCGGGCTGGAGGCTGCGCCCGCGGGACGGGCCGGGTGTTGCCGCGCCGGGTCCCCGGTCGGCACGCCGTGTCCCACGTCCTCCGGCGTGGTGTCCGGGTTCAACCACGAACTCTCCCGGGTCGGCCCTGGCCAGTCTCCCGGGGTGCACGGGGCCGTCAGGGAGACGGGCGCCCGTCTGAGCCCCCCAGGCTGCGCACTGAGAGTGGGGAGCAGAGGAAACTCTCGGGGCCATGAGGTTTGCCACGCGTGACGGATGTAGCGCTCGGGCACAAGGGGAGACGCTCCCCACATCCCCATTGGCGACACTTGGTCGCGGGGTGCCCCGTCCAGCGCAGCAGAATCTCAGGGTCCTCTACTTTGGACGCACACCCCAATGTGGACCGCAGCCCAGAATGTGCCGGATCAGCTGTGTGTGGAGACAGCCGTAGCCGTGGGGCGGCAGCCGAAATCAAACGTGGCGGCAAAAGTCGGGGTTCACCGGGTCTGCGGCCCAATTCCACACGGACCTGAGACAGTGTCCACAGTGGACATCTGGGAAGTGGGGCGCTCATCCGGTCCCCCTAAAGCCTAGATCAGGCTATCCGCGCAGCCCCACGGTCACGGCCTCACCCCCGTGGCACTCAGCGCCGTTGCGTGGAACTGGCACCTTACATGCGGTGAAGGACATGAGCCACCTCATCCTGGGCTGAGCCGCCCTCAGCTCTGGGCTCTGGTCGCCCTGCTCCTGCCTCCCAGGGGAGGACCAGAGCCTGGGGCTGAGGGCCATTAGCATCTCCATTCTCAGGTGATTGAGATGCTGAAGGCCTGGGCGTGGCGCCGCCTCCCACTGCCGCTGGCGCAGCCGCCCAGGTGGGCGCACCCGACCCCAGGGTCCTGGGGTGTCATTGAAGGTTGGGGTTCCTGAGGGGCCAGGGTGCTGAAGGAGTGCAGCCTCTCGCCCCGCGCTCTGGGTTCTGTGTGTGGCATCCCCACCGCATCCGAGAGCCGTGGCTGTGTCGCCCCAACGCCGAGGAGATGCGTGAGACTGGGAATCGGGTCCTGGACGCTGCCCGCGGGCCCTCGGCACAGCTCACACGGCGCCCGGTGGCGGCGGCGGCTCTGCAGCCGGCGGTGACCGCGAGGTGGCGGTGCCGGCTCAGACATCGGCGCCCGGGCGGCGGCTGCGCCCGCGGGACCTGCCGGGTGTTGCCGCGCCGGGTCCCCGGTCGGCTCGCCGTGTCCCCCGACTTCCCGCAAAGGTCCTGGGTCCCCCCGTGTCCCCCGCGCAGCGGCCCCTCTGCCCACAGTGTCCGGGGTTCGCCCGCGTGGCCTCCCGGTCTCCCCGTGCCGTGTATGGTGCGAGGTCCCGGTGCCCTCACACGTGGTGCCGTGTGGCTGATGAGAGTCGTCAGGGAGACGGGGTGCCTGTGAGCCCCCGGGACTCCCCGTCTGCGTCAGGGCCGGCTAAGGGGGCGCCGGGAGGACGCGGCGATTCTTAGGTGACCGACCCTGCCTGAGCGATCCCGGCCGGGTGCGGTGAACTCGGTGTCCACGGAGACCCTCCCACCGGCCGCTCGTGGCGCAGGGTCCTTGGGGCTGCACTTCTGAGCACAGGATTTGGGGGTCCCCCCCCCGGGTGTGGGCGCCCGTCCCTAGCGGATCGCCGCTTTGCCTGGGCAGATCCGTGGCGGCTGTGGTGCCGCCGTGGCCGCGAGGTGGCAGCACCGGCCGCGGCTCCCGGTTAGGGTCCTCTGACTTAGGGGAAACTGTGGGGATCGTGCTCGTCCTCAAGTCCAAGTCCACGCTTGTCTAAGTCTGGGGTTTTCTGTAGTGAAATCCCGGTTCACCGGTGACAAAGGCTGGGGTCGGGCAGGGTTTGGCCGGCGGCACCCCCACTTCCCGGTGAGGTCTGCCGAGGTTCCCCTCGGGTCCTCTGAGTCCTGGTCTCCTGCCCGTGGGACTCTCTCCGTGGTGTCCACGCCGAGACGTGGCGGGCACCACACGTGGACTCACGACCCCGACCCCAGCCACACGGTCACGGGCACTCCGTGCTCGGCACAGCCGGGCGGCCGGTGGCGGCAGCGGCGGCGGCGGAACTCAGCTCAGCTCTTTGTTCTGTTCCTGAACCACCGGCTGAGCTGCGGGCGGGAGGGCGGGAGGGTGTGAGCAATGGGGACAGAGCCGTGAGCTGCGGGGGGCGTCCCGGGCTGCACCTGGGAGCCGTGGGGCCCCGTGGGCGTGCATGTCCACAGGATGGAGTGTGTGTGGGGGGGACCCGTGTGCCCCTCAATGAGAGCCATGGTAGCCAAAACCACGGCTAGGGAGCCGGCGCACGAGCGGGTGACGGGCTGTCCACCGGCCCGCGGAGCCGCTGCTGCCCACTGAGCCCTGACCCCCGCCCCCACTCCCCACCGCCCGAACCCGGGACCCAGGGCGTGGGGCGAGCGTGTGGTCTTAACACGGTGGCGGCCACGCGGCTCCCGGTGCCACCCACGTCCACGGGCTCCACCGGGAACCCGTGCCAGAGCGTGGCGCCCACCCAGGCGGCGGTGGGAGCGGGCCGCGGTCGGCCCTGCGGGAGCCTGTCTCACGGGGGGGGGAGGGGGGGCGTTGGCGGGGTGGCGGGTTGGGGACAATGCCAAGCCTGTGTGGCTGCCAGGGGAGGGGCGCGAGCTGTCTTTGGAGAATTTCGATGGGGTGAGGTACGTGCGCTGGACCGCCCCAGCCCGGAGGTGGGCCTGGCGGCGCCCCAAGGACGGTCTCCGCTCTGATTGGCCGGCGCGGCTGGGGCGGGAATTCTGGGCGGGGCCGGCCGCATTAGAAAAAGCCCGGGCTAGGGTCCGGGACAGGGGCGGGTGGGGGTGGGGGTATGGGTACGATGGGGAAGCCCGGGGGAAACTGGGGGAACTGGGGAAGCGGGGGAGCCGAGGGGTAACCAGGGAAGCGGGGAGCCGGGGCAACCAGGGGAAGATGGGGAGCGCGGGTGGGAAGATTGCTTGGGGCCAAGGATCACCTTGGACTTCTGGAGCCTGGCAGGAGCGGCACTGAGGGCCGGCGGGCCCGGACACGCCGGGAGAGCGCGGCGTGGGGGTGAAGGGCCCGCCGGGAGCGGAGCGGGAGGGGGAGCCAGGCATTCATCCCGGTCACTTTGGTTTCAGGACGCGGCGGCTGGTGGACACGGGGAGCAGGACACGCAGCGGGGGCGCCGGGCCCGGGCCCAGGAGTAGCCGGCAGCCACGGCAGCGCAGGACGGCGGTCTGCCGGGCGGGTGAGCCCCTTCCCCTCGCGGCCACGCCGCCCCGCCTCCTCCGACCACGAGGAGGCCCCGGGGCGCGAGGGCCGCGGCGGGAAGCGGCCGCCGCCCTGCAGAGCGGCAGGAGACAGGCAGACGGCAGCACGGGTGACATCGGTCTCGGGGGGTGCCGAGACGGCGCGGGCCGGGGGGCCTTGCGCCCGCCCGGGGCAGAGCGCGCTGAGGAGGGCAGAGAGAGTCGAGGGGGCTGCCGGCGAGGGAGAGGACAGAGGGCCGCAGGAGCCCACCACCTGCACGGACACCCAGGCCCGGTCGCACAGGACAGGATGAGCCGGGGGCTCACTCAGCAGGGTCCCCAGCCGCTGCTTCACCCACTGTAACCCACTCAGGAGAAGGCGCAGGAGCGGCTCCGCAGCCGGCACCGCGGCTGCCGGAGCCTCGAGGGCCGGAGAGCGAGCCGAGGGCGCAGTGCCGAGGGGCGTCACCGGGGGCACGGCGGGCGGGCGCCAGAGATTTCTGCAGCGAGGAGGCTGCGAGCCCGCCTGGCCCGTGCCCGCGTGGCACTGCCCCGGGGGCGGCGGCGCGGGGAGACACTGGTCCCCGTGCGGCCCCCGGGAGGGGAGGAATAAGACAGTCAGCATCCGGGGGAGTCAAGGACGCAGGCAGGACCAGACTTGGCGAGGCGGGCAGGGCGGCGTGAGTGCGAGAGGCGGGGAGATAGATGCGGGCACAGGCGGGGGCGCGGCGCAGTGGCCTGGCGGCGACGAGCGGGCGACGAGGCGGCGCTGGCTCCGGAGCCGTGGCCACGGCGGGCCGCGGCGAGGACGGAGCAGAGATCGGCGTCTCCTCCGCGTCCGAGCGGAGACCAGGTGAGCGTCCCGCCCGCCCTCGGGCCCCGCCTCCCCGTGGCCTGTGGCCAGCGCCGACCCGCGCCCTCTGCTCTCTCTCCAGTCAGGTCCCCGTGGGGGCGGCAGCGTGCCAGCCGGCGCGGCCGGGCGCCAGGAGGCGCAGAGCGACATGACATGGTCCGGTGAGACGAGAAGCGGGCGGAGCGCCCGGCCGCCCAGGTCAGTGCAGGTGCGGGGCGAGGCTCCCGGCCCTCAGCGGTGTCACCTCACGCCTGACCTGTCTCTCTCCTCCCGCAGAACACCGTGGCCGGCGCCCACCGCGGGGACCGCCGCGCCCAGCTGGTCTCCGTCCTTTGCTTTCCGGAAGGAGCCCACACACAACTCACCTTCGGGACCTCAGAACCCTCCAGATGACAAGGTGAGCCCCCCGCCCCGCCCCCCCGCGCCCCGTGCGCCCCTCACGCACGGGCAGGTGGCGCCGGGCCAGGGCTGGCACTCATCCCGCCCCGCCCCCTCTCTCCCCGCAGAAATGGTGCTACCCAGCTCACGCCTGGGCCTCGGACCCCGGACTTCTTCAAGTCCCTCTAGCTCTGACTCGAGAATATGCTGCACTTGGAACCACTACACACCCCGTCTCAGGAACCGGCTCCGAAGGTGAGCGCGGGCACTCTCTCCGGAAGCTTCCGCCCACCCAGCCCGGCCGGCCCCGCCCTCACGCCCGTCTTCTCTCTTCTCTGCCCGCAGGTTAAGCCAAAGGACTCAGATCGGCGACACCAGCACCCCGCGGCAGCACCGGCCCCCACGGCCATCCACCATCTCGGCCGCGCCCAGCCCGGGCTGGAGACCACCCCAGCCGCCCGCCACCAGCACCCCCCTCTCTTCTTTCTCCCGACTTTCCTGTCTCTGTTTTTCCTTCTTTCTTTCTCTCTGTCCTGGCTCAGCAGCCCAGCACCGGGACTCCGCGTCCCCCCGAACCCCTGATTAATTTGCACTATGAGTCGTTTGCACTGGTTTGGGGTCCCGGGACCGCCTGAGCCTCTGAGCGTGTGCGTGAGCGTGTGCGTGAGCGTGTGCGTGACCACTGCCGAGTGTGCCGGCCCCCTCGGGCCGGGGCCGCCCCAGCCCCCCGCCCTCCGCCACTGGGGGCGCTGGGCGCGGCCGAGTGCGTGGGGCCCTGCCCCCCCCTCGCCCAGTCTGGACGCTCCGCCCACAGGAGCCCACCTTGCCCGTGTCCCTCCTCACCCGGCTTCACCAGAAGCCGGGCTTCATCAATAAATCCGTTACAGCATTTGGTCTCCATGAGTCTTCCGTGCGCCGTGGGGTGGGTGGGGCACAAGGGAAACATATGAGAACATGGGAAAACATGAGAGGAGGGGGTTGCACAGAGGGATGGCTGGGACCCCTCACAGAGGGGTGGGTGGGACTCCTCGAGGCTGAGGGACCAGGGGTCGCTGCAGGGAGAGTGGGGCTGGGGCTGGTGAAAATAAGGGGGTGCTCAGTCATAAGAGTGCCCCCCACCGAGTCTCTTGAAGCCATACAAGTGCCTTGTGGGCGACACCCCAGGCCTCCCTCCCCCACCCCCAGATCCTGAAGGCCTGGGCTGGGGGTTGGTGTGCGGACTCCTCTTAGGGCCGTGGGCTCGGTGGGGGTGGGTTGGGGTGGGGGGCTCGAGCTCACAGGCATACAGAGCTGTCCCTCCCCCTCGCTCTGCGGTGGGGAGCTGGGGGTTGGGGGCATAAAGCAGACATGAGGTTCTGCTCAGCGGCCTGAGGCCCGGGCTGGGGGAGCTGCTGGCTCCACAGCCAGCGGACAGCCAGCCAAGCAGAGAGGGGGCAGGGGAGAGAGGGGGAGGAGGCAGGCCCGCGGAGGCGAGAGGCCTGGGAGGGGAGGCAGCGAGCAGGCGGGAGAGGGAACCGGCGGGGGAGGGAGGCCAGCAGAGGGGTGGTGAGCGCAGAGAGGGGAGGAGGGGAAGGTGGGGGATGGGACGGGGCAGTGAGAGGGACCAGGGGGTGAGGAAGCTGAGGGTCTCACGCTGAGGCCCTGGGATGGGGGTGACGCAGCCCCCGCCCTGGGCCCGGCCGGGGTCTCTGGCCCGGCTGGCGGGCGCTCTGCTCCGAGCCGGCCTCCGGGCTGGGGCCCCGCGGGGGCAGGCGGGAACAGGAGGAAGCAGCTGTCGGGAATGAGCCTGGGGTCCCAGGCCCCTCCGCTGCTCGCTGCTCGGAGCCAGGAAATGCCTCCGCTCAGATAAAGGCCGATAGGAAGGCCTGGGAGCCCCTTCCCCGGCCCCGCCGCCCAGGGTGCAGGGGCCTGAGAGACCGCCCCACCCCGGCCACCCAGGCCGGGCCATCCACCTCCACTGGCCGGCCGGCCGGCGGGCGGCAGCCACCACCGTGCACGGGGCAAAGGCCACTCAGAGGGGCCCTGGTCCCCCGCCCCCCGTCCCCCGTCCCCCGGACGCTGTCGTGGGGCGAGGACCCCATCCACTCGCTGTCAGCGGCCGGGCTGCACACGGCATGGCACAGCCGGGCTGCCGGCGGTGGGGGCGGCCTGGGCACCTCGAGGGCGGCCCCCTGGGCCGGGACGGAGCGAGGGGAGACAGGAACACAGGGGATCGGCGCCTTGGGAAGGGTGCCAGCCCTCGGGGTCGTGGAGTCGGCAGGGCCATGTCACAGACACACACCACGTCACGGACACACACGCCACGTCACGGACACACACACGCCACGTTGCGGTCACACTCTGGGCTTCCCCCAGCGTGTCCGTGTGTCCCTGTGTCTGCCTGTATGCACAAAGTCCGGTACAAAGGCCTCAGGGAAAGGTGCAAAGGCCTCTGGGATATGGTTAGAGGGGGTGCTGAGGTCCCCAGTGTCCCCCCACCTCCCCTACTGGACGCACCCTGCGTGGCCGTGCTGGCCTCTGCTTCTGGGAGTTCAGGCGGTGGGACCTGGGGGGACGGGGCGCCTGCGGGAACCCTGGGGCTGGGTGGGGGGGGGCACGGGCCACGGCCGAGCTGAGCTGCTGCAGGCTGAGCCCTGCCCCGGCGCCCGGAGCGGCCCCGCTCCCCTCCCCCCGTGGAGCCTGGGAGCCTGGAGGAGGAGGGGGCCGCGGCTGGAATGTGTTTACCTTCGGCCCAGCCCGGTTTCCTGCTTTTGAGAAAGGGGCTTAGAGAGGCTGTTAGGCGGGCTCCTGCCCCCCACCCCGGCACGTTCAAAGCGCCCCGCGCTGAGTGAAGTGTCACGGAGCAAACAGGGGCTTGAATTTCACTCCTAGCCCGCCTGCCGGTGTGGGGGCAGGGGCGGAGGGGGCCAGGGGCAGTGGGGGCTGGGGCCGGGGCGGAGGGGCAGGAACCAGGGGCTGGGGCCGGGGCGGTGGGGGCCGGGGGAGGGGGCAGGGGCCGGGGCCGGCGGGCAGGAGTCTGGGAGGCCCTGGGAATGTGGTGAGGGGGCAGTGCCAGGCGCCGTGACCCCCCCCCCCCGACCCGGCACAAAGCCCAGGTGCTCACTGGGCCCCCCGGGCCGCGCGAGGGGGAGGCCGAGGGGCAAGGCCACCCGGTTTCCAGACACAGGACTGACGCCCGTGTGTCCCTATGTCCCTGTGTCCACGTGCAGTCATATCTGCATGCTCACATGTGCCTCTGTGTGTGCGCCCTGTGTGTCCAAGAGTGTGTCCACGTGTGTGTCTGCCCTGTGCAACCCTGTTCGTTCACATGTGCATCTGCTTGTTTCCATGTGTGTCCACGTGTGCCTGTGTATTCCTATGTGTTCACATGTCTCTCTGTGTGCCCACGTGTGTCTCTGTAATCCTGTAGATTCGTGTGTGTGTCTGCACATGTCCCTTTGTGTGGCTGTGTACCCACATGCATTCACGTGTGTGTCCTCGTGTATTCCTGTGCGGCCACATGTGTCTAAGTGTGTCCGGGTGTGGCTGTGTATCCATCTGTGTTTACATGTGTATCTGTATATGTCTTTGTGTCCCTGTGTTCCACAGCCTAATGTGTGTCCTTGTGTATCCCTGTGTTCACATGTGCTTGTGCATGTCATGTGTGTCCCTGTGTGTCTGTGTGTCCATGAGGCCCTGTGTAGTCACATGTGTGGCCTTGTGTGTGTCTGTTCTGTGCGTCCCCGTGGCCTGTGCACAGCCTCATGTCCTCCTGCCCTAGGGGGTGTACACAGCGTGTGGCTGAGGCCACGTGTGGGGTCTCTGATCAGCTCTCTAACCCGCTGTCTGTCACGTGGACGGCAGGCACGGACGTGGGTCCTGTCTGCTGGTGGAGCAAGTGCTCATGGGGCAGCTGACTGTGTGGCCCAGCCCGTGGTCCAGAGTCCCGGGAGGGTGGGCGTCAGCCTGGCCTGTAGGCCTCATGCCTTTGTGTGTCCATGTCTGGGCCCGGATCTAATGGCCCAGAGCCTGCCCTCCGGCTGGGGAGGGGGCACGGGGGCGGGTGGACCGGACCCTGCTGCCCGGCTGCACGGGGACAGTGGATGCCTAACAATGGGGAGGAAATGCAATCCTGCCCGTAGGCCTGGCGAAGCCTGTCCGGCCGAAGTCACTCCTAGAGCCACGGCACCCAGGCCCGGCCCACGGCGTCCCTCCCCGGAGCTGCCCCTCTCTCCCCTGGCCTGTTGGCGGGGTCCACGCATGTGTCGGAGAGACAGAGTCCCCAGTGGGGATGGAAGGTTCTAGAAGGAGGGCGGCAGGCTCTGGCGTCCTCTCGGCCTTGCTGACCACGCCGGCCGGGCCCAGGCCGCCCGTCCCTCCTGCCTGCCTGCTCTCCCGCCGCCCTGCTCCCCCCTGCCCTGGACCTCTCCCCTCGGCCGCACCTGGGGCCCGGCCTGGCCCCCGTCCAGGTGGGGGCCGGCCCTTCCTGGAGGCCCACCTGCGGCCGGCCTGCTGGGAAGGGGCTGCGCGCGCCCCGCCCGGCCGTTTCCTGGAAGCGGCCACTGAGGCCGCTCTGTTCGCTGTCAGCACCGTGCCGGCCGCACACACTGCGCCCTTGTCCGCCATCACCGGACACCTGGCCGGACACGGGCGGGAGCCGGGGGGCCGCGGAGCAGCCAGGGCCTGGGCTGGACCAGTAAACAGAGTGGGCGCCAGGCGAGGGGCCCTCGCCCCCGCTTCTGCCCGACGCCTCCGCCCGCTCCCCACACCGGTCCCCCGTGCCTTCCTCCCGGGGCAGGGGGCACCGAGCAGACCTCGGGGTCTCGGGGAGCCGTGCAGGCTGAGGGGCAGGGGGCGCCGTGCAGGCCGCGGGGGCCGGAGGCTCGGGCTGCAGGCTCCAGGCCCTGCAGGAGCACATGCCCGGAGCCCGGGCGGTGGGAGTGGGGCTGGAGCCAGGCCGGGGGAGGGGTGGTGGTGTGTGTGGCAGGCGAGGAGAAGCGGGCCCAGGCTCCCCCTGCTCGGGCCCCCCAGGGTTCGGGAGGGTGGGGGTGACATGCCGCAGCAGCTTGGAGCCTGTGGGTCTGGTATGCAGCCCCGAGGGTGGGTGGGAGGAGGGAGGAGGGCGGATGGCGGGAAGACCGTTCCCTGGGCTGGGGCCCGAGCAGGGAGCAGAAGGAAGAGGGGGGTCGGGTGGGATTCCTGGAACTGAGGCCTGACTCGGGGCGCAGAGCCGCCTGGCGGGGCCGCCTGGCGGGATCGGGGGGCGCAGGCGGGGGAGCCAGGACCGGCAGGGGAGAGCAGGCCTGCGGGCCTTGGGGGGCAGAGGCTGCAGGGGGTGCGCGGCGGAGGGAGGCGCGGGGTGAAGGGTGCTGGGGGACGGGGCTCGGGGGCCTCCTCCCTGCCCTGCCCCCTGCCCTCACGTGCAGACAGGGGGTGGGGGAGCGGCAGGACGTGGGGCGGGGTGGGGGGCCAGGGTTTATTCAGGTGGCCTTCAATCACACCCTGTGTGTGCAGAGCCCCCATTGGCTGGCGGTGATATCACCCTGTGTCAACACCCCAGCAGGCACAGCTTCCCGGCCAGGGTTTATGGAGCGGACCGGCCCGGCCTCCGCCCCGCACCCCACGCCCCACACACTGGCCCACTGTTCTGGGCCTGGGGGCGGAGGCCACACCGCGGCGCCGGCACCCCCACCGGGCGCCCCTCCGCCTCCTCTCTCTGGAAGGGGCCTGAGGGCTTTGTGGGGCACAGTGGCCTCTGGGGTCAGTCCCAGAGGGTGGGGGGGCTCCGGGGGCCCCTCCACACAGGGGTCAGCCCTCTGCAGACCTTGGCAAAGCCAGAAGGCTCCCCCCACCCCCCTTTCCGGCCCCTACGCTCCGGCCGACAAGCCGGGGCCGCAGGTCACTGGCCAGGCCTCCCTGCCTCAGGGAAGGGCCAGGGGGCCGGCAGGATGTGGCCGAGACCCCGGCTTCCCGGAGCCCCTGCAGGGATGGGGCCCGGGAGGGGCTCTCTCCGCAGAGGGCACCCGCTCTGCCCGGCTCTGCAGACCCCGGGGAGGCTGGCCGTGGGGGGCTGTGCTTCCCACTGGCCCCCAGGGCAGCCCGGGGTCCCACACGCCCCTCCCCCTGAGCTGAGTGAGACCACACGGCCCCGGGAATGCTGTGAGGCGCCTGCTCCCCCGAGGGGCCCCTTCCCCAGAGCCGCCTGGGGCCCAGCTGGGATGCATCAGGCTACAGAGGGAGCCTGGGCCTGAGGGCCGGGTGCTGGGGGAGGTCGCCCCTCCGGGAACCCAGCTTCGAGGGGCTCGGGACCCCCAGGATGCCCCAAGACACCCCGCCCCTGTGGGCTGGTGCAGGCAGGCCCGAGGGGGGGCCGTGGCTGTGGCCGGGGTGCTGGGGGGAAGCAGGGGCTCGTACGGCCCTTCGCCCCCTTTCCCGTGGTCAGCTCTGTCACTAAGAAGGGGGTGCTGGCGGAGGGGACGGAGCCCCCCAGGCCCTCATGGGGTCCTGCGGGCTGTCCCCACCCCAAGCTGAGCTTCTCTCTCGTCCTGCCTGCAGCCCCTGCCTTTGTGCTGGGCCCCCTTCCCCAGGGCCCCATCAGGGCCAAGTCCACACACAGGCCTCGGCCCCTCACCCCCATACCCCCCACCCCCACCGTCCCCGCCCCTCCTTCCAGCCCCTGGGTGGCCCCCCTCCCCTCGCCCCCGGCCCCTTTGGAGGGTGAAGGACCTCACCCCGGGACTCGGGGCAGAGGGCATGTGTGCCAAGAGGGGCCCCCGGGGGACACGTGGCTGTTTGCAGTCCGGGAGGCGCTGAGATAAAGCGGCTGTTTTCCCAGTGGGAGCGGAGCCAGGGGGGCCGGGGGCCCGGGCCAGGGCTGGGCCGCCCGCACGGAGCCGGGGACCGTTGCACAACGAGGCCCCCGCCACGGGGTGATGGCCAGAGGAGGCTGACCGCCCCCCACCCCTGCCCGTGACACAGCTGCCCGTCCGGTCCCAGGGTCCCCCCGAAGGCGGCCGGGAGGGTCCCGGGGTGCTGGCCTCCCAGGTGGGGGACCCCGTTCCTCGGCAACAACCTAATCAAGGCCGCGCTCCACGGCCCCCGAGACCGGGGTGGCACGGCCCTGCCCGCTGCCTGCCCGCCGGAGACCGTGACCCAGACGAGGGGCGGGCGGGACAATGGGATTAAGGGCTGACACGCCAACATGTCACCGTAAACGCGGTGGGAGCAGGGAGCGGGGGGCTCGGGGCCGGGGCTCGGGGGCGGGAGGAGGGGCGGCCGAGGAAGTGGAACCTGAGATGGGATTTCAGATGCCACGGGGGGAGGGTGCTCAGGGGCCCGAGCGGGGTAACAGACCCACCCGTCCCCCGGGCCTGTGGGCAGCACAGGGGTGCCCAAGCCACCAGACGCCCCGTTCCCAGCTGGGTGTGGGGTCCAGGCCGGCGGGCCCTGTCCGGGGAGCCGGGGGCCGGGCGGCCGGGAGGGGAGGCTGGCGGTGGGCTGAGCTGCCCAGCACCGGGGGGCCCGTGGGTCAGGGCACCTCTGCTCCCTGCCATCCATCACAGAGCCGTCACCCAGGAATGCACTGCAGACCCGCCTGCCCCCGGCGGAGGCCCCTGCCGCTCCCCTCCCCTGCCGGCTCCCCTCCTGCACCCCTCCATTCCCGGTCCCCATCCCCAAGGCCCCTGAGCGGTGGGGACCCCTTCTCTGGCCTGGACCTACCGGGCCACAGGGCTGTGCACCTAAGTCAGCTCTGGGAGCCCCAGGGTGCTCACGGGGTGCCCAGAAACGGGGTGCCCCTCGATGCAGCCGGCCAGCGGTCGTGGGGTGAGCAGGAGGCAGGCTGCCCGCCTGGGCCAGCAGCACAGGTCCCTGCAGAGGGCCCGGGCCCTTCTTTTTGTGTGTGAATCCTCGCCCCAGGACATTTTCCCACTGACCTTTCCCTTCTTTCTTTTTAAAATATTTTTATTGACTTCTGAGAGGAAGGGAGAGGGAGATAGAAACATCAAAGATGAGAGGGAATCACTGATCAGCTGCCTCCTGCAGGCCCCACACCTGGGGCTGAGTCCACAACCCGGGCACCTGCCCTTGACTGCAATCAACTCTTCAGTCTGTGGGCTGACGCTCTACCCACTGGGCCACACTGGCTAGGACTTTATTGATCATTTAGGGAGAATAGAAGAGAGAGAGAGAAACATTGATGTGAGAGAAACACACGGATGGGTTGACGCCTGCACGCATCCGACCAGGGCCCAGCGGGGAGGAGCCTGGGACTGAGGTACATGCCTTTGACTGGAATTGAACCGGGACCCTCTGCTCCTGCCATCCATCACGCTCTATCCACTGAGCCACACCAGCCAGGTCTGGGGGTCCCTTTTTAAGAAGTCCTGTGAGTTCTGCCCCCCGAGGCCAGGCCAAGCATGGGGAGCTAGGCAGCTGCGGAGGCCCAGGTGGTCCCGAAGGGGGTGCCCCCGCCATCCCTGCCCCCCGAGTCTTGGGAGCCGGGAGGAGGGGCTTTGCGGGAGGGCTGCCTCCCTCCTGACGGCTCTCCGGCCAGCACTGTCCGTCCGTCCATCTGTTTTGTCCTTTTCCTTCGTTCCTCTGTTCACCTCACACCCATGTCCCCGGTTGTTACTGTAACCCCGGAGCTGACCGCTGTCCGGAGGGAGGAGCCCGCAGGAGTGGCCGCTGGCCGCGCCTGAGTCCTCGGTCCCTCCTGGTCCAGCCCCCGTCCACCCCCGGCGGCCTCGGGGAGCTCCCCAGGAGGCCGTGAGGCCCCCCACATGGGCTCTCCGGCCTCCAGACGCCAAGAAGCGGGTGCAGCCCTAACGGGTTTGGCTCAGTGGGTAGAGTGTCAGCCTGCGGACTGGAGGGTCCCGGGTTCGATTCCGGTCAAGGGCATGTATCTTGGATGCGGGCACATCCCCAGTGTGTGTGTGGGGGGCAGCTGGTCGATGTTTCTCTCTCATCGATGTTTCTTACTCTCTATCTTTCTCCCGTCCCCTCGGTAAAAAAATCAATGAAATATATATTAAAAAGAAGAAGAAGCAGGCGCACTCTGACCTCGGGGTCCCCTGCACCAGGACGGAGTTTCCTCTGCGGTGAGAGGGTCTCGGGCAGCGGCTGGAGCAGGGGCGTGGGAGTGCGGACCACGGCCTGGGCCCCCGAGCTCGTGGCTCTGGCAGCACCTGGCGTGAGCGGCGTCGCCACGCTGCAGACGGGGAAACCGAGGCACTGAGCGGCGGAGGGCCCCGGAGGGCGGGTCCAGGCGGCCACGCAGACCACGCGGTCCTCACACCCCCGGCTCCGCGTTGGCTTGGGGGGCAGGGACAGGGCCCCCAGGGCGAACCGCCCCCAGGGGACGCTCATCAGCGAGATTGCCCCGACACAGCGGAACTTTCTGGAGGGTCAAAGGCTTCTGAGGTGGAAGCTGGCGAAGGAGGCAGGTGGGCTCTGGGCACTCCCACCCGGGCAAAGCCGGGTGCTGACCGGGCCCTCCACAGGGCGCTGGGCCCCGGGGGGCGGCTCCCTCAGTGGGGCGAGGGTACGGGCCTGGGGCGGGGGGGGGGATGTGCCCCAGCAGCTCCTGGGGGGCCGTGCCCTCCTCCCGCCCCTCCCCGCCGCCCCGCCATGCCGGGAAGAGAAGGGCACGTGGAGGACTCTGGGCAAGGCCATCCTGTTTCCAGAACCTTCTCGGGGCCCTCAGGCTGGCTGGGGTCCTGGCTCAGGCTGCCTTCAGGATTCCGGGGTGCATGGGGCCTGTGGGTGGGGGGCCGCCGGCCGGTGTGAGAGAGCTCCTCTCCCCATCCTGGCCCCCCGAGGCCTGGGCTCAGGGGACCCCTGGGCTCTGCTGAGGGAGGAAGTGCCATGTGCCTTCGAAGGGCCTGCTGAGCTGGGAGCTCCCGGCCTCCAGTCCCAAGGCCGGCGCTCGAGGCTTGGGAGCAAGGCAAAGAGCAGGCGCGGGGGGTAGGGTGGGGGCCTGTGTAGGACACTGGAGGGGAGGGCGGGCCGGGGTCCCTCTCGCCGCCCCGTGCTGTGTGGAGTGGGGACCCCGCTGGCCCGGCCTGGAGCAGCTGCCTGAGGAGGAAGTGGCCGAGGCGGAGACCACGGCTGCGGCCCCAGCTCTGGGCGCCCGGGGGGCCCGGCCTCAGGCCCCTCTGACCGGGCATGGAGCCCCCAGGCGTGCCGGCAGCCCGGGCCGGGGACCCCACGCCACCCCCTCGCTCTGGGGATCCAGGCCGGCAGAGCAGCGCCAGCAGAAGTGTTTATTTTCAAGTGACATTTTTAAGAAAAACAGCTTCCCCGAAGCTTGACCTTGCGTCTGGAATGCGGGGAGGCGAGCAGCTGTCCACTCCCCGGACCCTGCACGGCCCTGATTGGGGTCGGAGCCGGCGGGGCCCCCTGGGGGACTCGGGCCGTACGTGGTCCGAGCGTGGAACCCGGCTCTGGGCTCCGTTCCCAGCCCCGCTGTGTCCCCCGCGGGGCGCTGACACCCCTCCCCAGCCCCTGCAGGGACAGCTTATCTTGGCCGGGCCCCACCGCCCGGGGCCTGGGGCTCCGGGCCATCGGCTCCCAGCAGCACGTGCCGCACCCCGGGGCGCCCCGCTGGCCCCCTCGCGGGCCCACAGCCGGCCCAGCCCGCTCCGGGGGAGGGTCTGCTCTTGGTGAGCGGCTGGCAGCCCCAGGCCCGCCCCACCCACAGGCCCTCGGGCCGCGGCTGGGTCCGTGGATTCCCCTGGGAGGCGATCGTGGGGGGGCAGCTGGCTCGGGGACCCCTGCCCTGTGCCAGCCGGGGACTCTCTGCCTGACCCCCGGGCGGCCAGCCCCCTCCGGCTCATCCTGACGGGTGCCCACCGTCAGAGGGTGGAATCCCTCCTGACTCCTGCCCCTGGCAATGGCCTCCACTTCCCTGCGAGGCCACGCCGGGGGTCCCTGACAGCCCTCCCTCCGCAGAGGAGGCAGAGCACGCCGCCCCAGCCCCCACTTCCTGTTCGCAGCCCACAAAGCACTACAGGCCGAGCCTGGACATCAAAGGCCCAGGAAGCCGTGGTGCGGAATTAAGTGTAAATGGCCAGAGGCATGTGGCTTGCATTTCGACAAGGACCCCGCCTGCCGAGCTCAGGAGGGCTGGGGAGCTGGCGGGTGGGGAGGCAGCCTGAGAGCCCCTCGCCCCTGCAACCCTGCAGCTGCCCCCCACTGCCCCCACTGCACCTAACTACCCCCCTCTGCCTCCCAACGCCCCCCACGGCTCCTTGCCCTGAGGATCAGCACGGACAAGCCCCTCGAGGGAAGCCCACTTGGAGCCCAAAGAGAGGAAGGTGAAGGGCAGGCCGGGCGAGGCCCCTTCTGCCTGCCGGTGTGCAGCCCCCAGTGTTTGCCACGGCCCTCGGGGCCGGGGTGGCCTTCGGGGCAGCCGGCCTTGAGTGGTGACCAGCCAGGGAGGCACCAGCCCCCCGGGGCCGGCCTTCATGCCTGGGGCACGTTGGACTCGGCAGACAGATGCACGGATGGACAGACAGAGGGCAGGGGCTTCCGTCCCCCCGGCCCTCAGCCCCTGGGGTCCTGCCGGGTGGGAGACAGGCCGGGGCGGAGGGTGAGGGAGCCCAGCGTCAGGCCCCACCTTCGCCCTGGTGTACGTGACGGGGCCTCCGGCCAGGCTGCGGAAGGTTCCGGGAGAGGGTGGGCAGCCGGGGGGGCGGGGAAGCTGGGGGGGGGCAAAGAGCGGGGCCGGAGGAGGGGCAGGGGCGCCAGAGCTGGTGACCCGGGGTTATCGGTGCCTCTGCACACAGCGTCTCGTCTGCAAAGTTGGCTGAGCAAACACGGAGCCAAGGGTCGAGAGATAGGCCAGCGCCCCCACCCCCGCCCGCCCCCTCCGGCACGTCCCCACCAGCCCTGGCTTTTCCGGGTCAAACTCCAGCCGCCATCTGTCCCCTTTATGACCCAGCGTTCCCGGGGGCCCGGGGGTCCCCGGCCCTGCCCGCCCACCGGACACGCAGCCCCCACCCCCGCTCCCTCCGGGGGGGGCTCCCTGGGCAGCTTCCCCTGGACAAGAGGAGCCCCCCGGGAGCCGCGGGGGAGGCCCCGCTCGGCTGGGCCGGGTGACTCGGTTTACCCAGAGTCCCCAGAGCCCTGGAGCCGGGCTCCGTCCGCGTCGGGGGGAGGGGGCGCCTTCCTGGGGAAGGCCAGGAGCCCCAGAGAGGGGAGCGGGGACTGGGCCGGAAGGAGCCCGTGGGAAGCCGTGCAGGCGGGGGAGGGGTGGTGAGAGGAGGAGGGGGGAGGCACCAGGGCCCCTCGCCCTCCTGCAGCTGCTGCCTGATCCGGCCTTTTCCCTGGTGTGAGTAACCACTCCATCAATCACGGAGGGCTTAGCCCGGGGGCCGGACAGCTGGGGCTCCGGAGGGTTCCCAGGCACCAGACCCACCAGGCAGCACACTCAGCCCCTCCCCCGCGCGGTGCCCAGGCCCCAGAAGGCCGAGGGCCGGAGCGGGGACGGAGCCCGTGCCAGTGGCGGCAGGGAGGGGGGCGGGGGCCCAGCCCGTGGCTTCCCAGGAACCCCCTCCTCCCCACCCGCTCATCACATCCTGAACCCCACAGTTCTGCCTCTGGTCCCCGTGCAGGCGGTGGGCGCCCGTCAGGGCCCAGAGCTGGCACCCCCACCAGCCCAGGGTCAAAGGTCTTCGCCGAACCGGTGGGAGAGAGGGGGAGGCTGACCGACAGGGACAGCTGCTCCCGGTTCTCCAGCCCGGCCAGGGGGCCGCTGCCCACCCGTGAGGCCGCTCAGGGCCGTGTGCCCAGCTCCCCCTTTCAGCCCGAACCCCCACTTCTTCCCAGGGCTCCGGGCGTCAGACATTTTCCAAATTCTCAGGCCCGCTGCTTCCTTGAATTCCTCGTTCCCACCCTGGGAAAGGCTCGGGCCTGGCCGGGCCGGGCAGAGCAGCTGGCGGGTCCCTGCAGCTGTGAGGTGTAGGGGTGCCAAGGAGAAGAGCCCGGATTAGGGGGGCGTCATGGGAAAGCGGTGAGAGAATGCTCCCCACGGCCCGCCGCCCATGGCCCGGCCGCTCCCTCTCGGGGCTTCTGGCCTCCGAGTGGCTCTGCAGGGAGGCAGCTGGGGTTCCCACGGGGACCCCTGTGACCCGTTGGCCGTGGCCGTGCCAGGAGCATCCATCTGCCAGGCCATGCAGCCCCTGGAGCTCTGGCACAGAGGGCAGGGCCCAGCCCACGGCGGCAACAGGCTGTCCGCAGCCTGGTCCTCGCAGGGGCCCAGGGGGCAGCCTGGCCAGGCGTGCCCGGGTCCAGGTGGCCCCGGGACGCAGGGACTGAGGGACCACCCCGCCTGGCCAATGAAGGGCGTTTCCCGGCTGGCGACAGACCCTGTTCCCCGCCTCCATGTGGACGCGGCTCGGGCTACTATGGTCTCCACCCGTCCACATTGCACGGCCGGCCTGTTCTGGATGGCAGCCGGAGGGGGGCTGCACCCACACTCGGGGCTCCCCTCTTGGCCGGGGCCCTCTGTGGACCCGGCTCTGGGGCCTCCCCCAGGCTGGCGGCCCAGACCCACTCCCTCCTCTGTGCAGCCCGAACGCTCAAAATGGCTCCTCAGCAGCCATTTCCCCGTCCTTCCTCCTCTTCCCTCTTCCCAATAAGAACTGGCGTGTTGTCTCTCCTGTCTGGGGGAACGGGACCCCGAGGCCACAGGACCCAGAGACCGGGGGGGTGGACCACGGCCAGTGCCCCACCACCGGTCACGTGAGTGCTCGGTCCCAGGGTCCCAGCCCATCGCTGTGCCCCATGCGGTGAGATTTCTGAATGGCCAGTGTCTACACTCACCCGGCGTCTCACTCAGCCTGCCTTCCATCGTCCACCCCGGGTCCCCGCTCCTCATCCGGGCTGCCTTCCGTGTCTCCCAGCTTGTGCCCACAGCTGGGAGCCTGGCGCCCTCCTGCTCCATGTGTCCCCACCTCGCAGGTGCCCCTCGCGCCCACGGGCGGCCATGTGTGGTCACGGGAGGCCACGGGCAACCACGTCGGCACGGTCAGGGCTCCACCACCCGGCACAGGGACAGGGCCGGAGGGCCCGGGGCCGTGGCTGGACGGTGAGGGCTGGCGGCAGGAGGCAGGTGAGGGACGGCCTCCTGGTGGGGGGGCCAGGCAGGTCAGCGACCTGAGTGAGGCCGGGGTGGGGTCCCCGGAGCCAGGCCCGTGGCTGCCACCTCCCTGAGCTGGGTCTCGGCCTGGGGGACGTGCCGGTGGTGGGGGGGTGGCTGCAGGCACTCACTCCCGAGTCAGCCTGTGCGTGCCACTGAGGAAGCACGTGGGGCAGACTCGCCATCATGGCGTCTGCCTGGGAAGGCCGAGAGCGACTGGCTTGTCCACACTGTGGTGGCCTCCTGCCCCCCACGCCGTCACACCATCACGGGGCACCAACGCTCGCCCTCCTGAACGGAAGCTCCTGGGACCCGCCTGTCCTCCTTGGCCTGAGCCCCTGAGGGCAGGGGGACGGGGAACAGCTCCAGGTCACACAGCCGCCGCCGCCGGCACCAGCGTCCACAGGTCCCGTTAAGGTCCCGTGGAAAGCACGCGGCCGCAGGGCACAGGGCGGGCAGGCCGGGATGTGGTGGAGGCTGTGTGCCCACCGCCTGCGCCAGGCCCCGGCCCTGCCGCCCACCTGCCGGCCGGAGGGTCGCCCCGTGGCCTTGACAGCTAAGGGGGCTTCGCCTTCCAGCCTCTGTTTGTCATTAGCTGCTGCCGGGCGGGGGTGGGGGTGGGAGGCGGGAAGCGGGGAGCGGGGGCGGGGGCGGGCTCTGCAGCCAGGGAGGGTCCGTGCTCGCGAGGGGCCACCTGGACCTCATTATTCCTAAGTGGTCGGGTCTGAGAGCGTGGGGGAGGGAGGGGGGAGGGGGAGGAACTGCCCACCCAGCCCCCGCCCTCCCAGCCCGCGCTCGGGGGCTCCGCAGAGGGGACTGGACGGGGCCACCCCGGGCCCAGCGGGAGGAGGGAGGCCCCGGAGGATGAGGCTGGCGGTCAGACCCTGGCCCTGCCCCGGCTTCTGGGGTCCCTCTGCCCTTCTGGGGGGTGCGCTGGGGGTGCAGTCAAGGCCTCAGCAACGCCCTGGTTCTGACAAGTGGGGGTTTGGGGTCTTCCTCACCAGCCCCCTGCCCCGGGAAGGACCCTCTGGCTCCCCAGCTTCCCCGCCTGGAGGCGTCCAGAGGTGAAGGGCCAGGAGGGTGCTCAGGGGACTCCGGTCCGGCAGACCTAGGCCCAGGGTCCCCGAGACGCCGGCACAGCAGTCTGGGGGCTTGGGGTCTCAGGGCCCCCCTCGAGGGACAGGTCAGTCTCAGTCTCGGCGTCCTGGGGGCCCTGGGCCCTGTGTGGAGAGGGACCCAGGTTTGCCCCAGCCTACAGCCCTGGCCCATGGGCGCAGAGGCCTGGAGGGGGGACCTCAGGGCTGGGGTGGGGGGGAGCCAGCGGAGCTGGTCGGCACCTCCCAGAGGGTCCTGCACCCACCTCCACCCACATGCTCACCCCTTCACTCAGGGCCCAGGCCAGGCTCAGGGCGCCCTCCGTGCTGACCACAGGAATGTGCAAAATGGCCACTGGGGAGGGCGGGGCGGGCGGGCGGGGTGATGGGAGCGCAGCCGGGCCCCTGGCACCCTCACCCCCGCGCCGTGACCCCCGAGCGAACATCACCGAACACGGCAGAGCCGCAGCGCCGGGACCGGCCGGTTCCGTCCTCTCTCCCTAATCCCTTTGGCTCAGGGCTTCCCGGCCTGGACCGCCCGCCTGTCCGAGGGGAAGGCTGCCCAAGGGCACGCGGGCACCCAGGCGGCGACCAATCCCCGGGCGCCCTGGCCTGCGCCCTGCACCCTGGCCTCTTCCCAGCGGCCGGCGGGGGAGCAGCCGCTGCGGGTCCCCGGGTCTCGGGGAGACAGCCGAGGCCGGACCCGGGATGGGGACCGGCGAGTGGCCGTGGCCGGAGGGAAGGAGGGGCTCAGGCCGGGACGGGGGACCCCTCCTCCAGCCCCCCGGTGCCTGGAGACCACCCTCGCTGACCACACGGCCGCCATCGCACCTCCGCTGACGGCTCTGGACAGGTCGGTTCTGATGCCCCAGCAAGTCCTCCTTGAAGGGCCCTGGGTGGCACGGGCACAGGAGTGCCAAGTGAGGGCCACCGCGGCCATGAGGTGCCACGCAGGCCGGACACCGGCCGAGGAGCGCCGCCGCCCTCATGACCATTTCCTGGAGGCCTCAGGGACCGGGAGGAGCCTCCCCGCCCCGGTCGGGACCTGCTCTCCGTCCCATCGGCCCAGGCTGTCCCTCCCCCTGGCTTTCCCGGAGACGGGCAGAGCCTGGTCCCCGGAGGCCCTGGCCCACCGGACGCCCCTCTGGGGGTTGAGCTCCCACTGGACAAGGAGCTGCTGCCCAGCCTGCTCCCTGCTTGTTCCTCGAACCCCGGCCCATCCCACTGGGCTGAGAGCTTTGGACCCACAATGATGCTCTGCATCTTTTGGGGCGCCCCCCGGCCCCAGGATGCCGGAGAGGGGGTGCCAGGCGGCCACCCAGCAGACAGGAGGACAGAAGCCCAGACGGCAGAGGGGTCCACGCTGGGCCGGACGGGGTCGGGACCTCCTCACCCCGAGGGGAGCGCCAGACGCCACCCCGTCAGCTGATGGTCCCGGGAGTGGAAGAGGGATGAGTGAACAGCCCTGGGTTCCAGAAGGTCCTTCCGTATGGCTTCTGATGGAGAACCGCGATGCCATGGCCTAGGGGGTGAGGGTCCCCTCACGTGGGCCATGGAGAGAGCATGGACCCCAGCCCCCAGGGCCCTGCCCTCAGCCCAGCAAGGGGGTTGCTCGGCTGTTTCTGAGAAGCCCTCCCCCTCCCTGCTCCCCTCGCTGCCTGAAGACACCCCAGCCTGCGGGGAGGCCACCACAGAGGAAAGCAGGGTCCCACACCCAGCTGCTCCGTACAGCTCCTCACCAGCCCTCCCACCAGACCTGGAAGTGCAGACGTGTGTCTGCTGAGTCTGCTGCCTGCCTGCCCACCGCCAGCGCAGCCTGGGGGCCCAGGGCCTGGGCACGGCGGGTACATAAACGGCCCCGACCCCCTCGGAGGGAAGGAGGGCTCTGTTGCGTGGCCAGTGGACCCTGCACCCCTCTGTCCAGCGCCCCGCCCGGCTCCCATGGCTCCCTCCTCCCTTCCTTGGCCCCCACTCCCACCCCCTAACCCTAACCCTACCCTCCTCCGGGGAAGGCTCCAGACCCTGTGCCCGCTCCCGTCCAAGGCCCCAGCCTATCCACCCGCCTCGTTCTCTCCCCGGCGCCTAGGCCGCCTCGAGGTGTCTGCCCTCCCAAGCTCCCTCACCTGCGCCCTCTCCCCGTGCTCCTCCTCCCAGAATCTCAGCCTCCTTCCCGGTCCAGTCTCCACGGGGCCAGAGGAACACAGGCCGGGGCGGCTGGCGCATCGGGCCTGGGGGTGGCTGTGGGGAGGGGAGCACCCAGGGGTGGCTGTGCCTTTGTGGCCAAGCTGGGCCACATCCGGCCGGGCTTCCTTGCCGGTGCCGGTGCCTGGCTTTGGCTTGCAGTTGGCCCTGGTGCTGGGCGCTGCGGGGCCTTACCATGTGACCACGGGGTCCCCACTGTGGTCCTCAGACCACCTGGACCCCCCCAGGCCCATGGAAACGTGGACAGACTGGGTGTCCAGTGAGAACGCAACCACCGGCCACGGGGACCAGGCCAGCCTGGAGCGGGCTGCCAGGGGCTGCGGTGGGTCTGGGATGCCCTCCGTTCCCGCCGGCCACCTCTCTCTGCCGCCGCGGGCATGGCCGGCTGCAGGAGGGAGGAGAGGGCATACCACTGGGAGCGTCCGAGGTGGCGGGGAGGGGGAGGACAGGGAAGGAGCCGGGCGGGGGGCAGCATGGCGGGGACCGGACCGTCCCGTGAGCCGGGCCATGTGCCCCGGCCAGCGCTGCGGACGGACTCTGCAGAAAGTGCTGATCCGCGGAGCCCACAGGCCAGGCTCGGCTCGCGCCTGGCCTTGGGCGCTGCTGACCCAGCTCCCCTTTCCCGGGTGCCGGAGCCACCAAATCTGCCGGCTCTGTGCCTGGGACGGGCTCACCGGGACACTCAGGCTGGGCTGCCGGCCTCACGGGAAGGGTGAGCCCTCTGCCCCTCACCCATGCCCTGGTGTCGGTCTCCTCCCTGCTCTTCCCCTCACCTCCTGGGCCGTCTCTCTCTCAAAGCAACGGAGCCGTGAACCCTTCACCCCCACCCCTGCCTACTCTGCAACCCTCTCGCTGCTGGAGGAAGTCAGCACTCGGGGGCCCAATGCACAGGGAGGGGTGTCTGAGGGGCTGGGAGAGCAGCCCCATCCCCAGGGTCTGCCCGGGAGGGAGGGAGTGTGGGGGGGCAGCAGGGAGAACCTGGGCGTGCCCCCACGGCCCCCACGGCCCTCTGTGGCCGCAGCCGGTCACTCTCTGGGGTTGCAATGCCAGGGAGTGAGGCGAGGAAGAGGAAGGCCCAGCCCCAGGGCCAGGCCGGCCGACCAGCAGGCTCTGGGGCCAGACCGGGAGGGAGCCAGAGGCAGGCTGGGCAGTTGGGAGACTGATGTGGGGAAGGGGAGACCCAGGATGGCCCCTGAGGTCACAGGGGGAGGGGTCTGAGGAAGGGGGATGGAATGAGAAGGGCCGACCAGAGGCTCCGGGCTGCCAAGGAAGCCCCAAGGGAGGGCAGGAGGGCGGGGCCTGTAGGGAGCTGCCTCATCTGGGGGAGATGGGGGCCTGGTCCAGAGAGGGGGACACGGGGGGCTGAGGGGCTGCGGAGCCTGGGCCCTGCTGGCGCCTGCTTCTCACACACAGTATTGGGGAGGCGAGGGGGGTGGGGGGCCTGTGGGCACGGGCGAGAGAGCGTGTTGCCTGCCCGACCTGGGCTCAGAGTCGGGGGGACCTGGTGTGAGGGCCCAGCGGGTGCGGGGCAGCTGGCCGCCGGGGGGAGGGCCAGCCCGGCATGGTGTTCGGGTGGGAGAGTGAGCCCACCCTCCCCCCGCCCTTCGCCCCCACCCGGCCTCCGGCCGGCCCGCTCAGGGGCTGTCTGGCTTCCATCAGGTGTCACAGCAATCTGGCTGTGACATAATGAGGCAGGCTGGGGTCAGCAGGATGACCCCTGGTGGCCCCGATGTTTGAAAATCCCCGAATCAAAACAGCCCGGCAGACAGGCTCAGGACTGCATTTTCCAAGTCTCCCCTCCCCCCCGTCGCCCCCTCAATTACCCAGAGGCCCACCGCCAGGCCTCACGACTAGAGCTCCCCACAGCGGGCAAAACACCCGCCCGCCCCGGGACCACCTGGGGGGCAGGGAGCTGGCCGCGGGGGGCGAGGGGGTGGGGGTCTCCTGCAGGCCCACCTCTCCTGGGGCCGGGTGTTAAGACAGCGGGGGCTTCTGGGAGCCGAGCCGGCAGCAGGAGACAAAGGACCAGGCATGAGCGCTCACCCCACCCCCAGCCCCACCCCCACCCCCTACCCCCCACCGGGAGCGGAGGGCCTGGAGAGGGGCAGGACTGGAGAGGGGCCCGGAGGAGGCTCACGTGGCCGGAATCAATAACTCACTCGGAGGGGGAAGGGGAGTGGGGAGGGGTCCCTCCGCACCCAAGTTCAAAGTCTCCTGTGAACAGGCCTAACCCCCTCCCGCCCCTCCCCGCCAGGTGTTTGCTGGAAAAGAATTCCTTTCAACGTGCGAGCTGGGACTTCAGCTCGGAATTCCATGTCAGGCCCGTAATCTCTTTCCCAGAGATAAGACGCGCTGGAGGAGGGGCGGCCCACCCCCTCGCCCGCCTGCCCCCCTTGCCTGCCTACGTGAAGCCGGAAGGCGGGCGGGGGCCTGGGCGGGACCGGGCGCCTGAGAGAGGGCCCCGCGGGGGTGGGGCTGGGGCCGCGGAGGGGGCCCTGGTTGGGGCAGGGGGGGGGGGCACGTCCACAGCCTGCAAGCCGAGGCCTGTCCCCGGCTTGGCCATCCCGGGGCTGGACGGGCATTCCTGCTGCCCCGTGAGGTTCAGTGTCCCCACGAGGCTGAGGGCTCTGCTCAGACCCTAATTTAGGCCTCTCGGCTGCAGGCCAGCAAGAGGGTCAGGTTATCAACAGCTGAGCCGAGGAGGGACGTGGCCCCCCCAGCCCGTGCCCTCCCCGAGCAGCACCCGCTGCCCTCCTGGCCAGGGTGCCCTCCTGGGGGATGTGCCCCGTGCATGGCCAGGTCCCTGTAATTTCGGGGCTCACGACCCCCGCCCCAGGCCCTGGCCCGGGGTCCACACCGGCATCAGGCCGGGGGACGAGGCTGCTGGTGGAGCAGCACTGCGGTGTGGAGAGTGTGGAGAGTGAACAAAAGGCCTCGGTTTCCCCTCGGTGATACAGACAGACCTTCTCTAGGGGTCCCCCCAGCCCCCGAGTGCTCCCTGCAGCATGCCTTAGGGGAACGGGCCGACCCCCAGCCAAGCTGTCCCTGCCCGGGGTCCCCGCTCAGCCCCCCAGGAAGGCCATGAGGGGTCAACCCTGCGGTGCCCGACCCGATGCCCGGGACAGGGTTCTGGGGGAGGGGGCGCTGGGGGAGCACTGGCCGCACCGCGTGAGCAGACTGCCCCCGTCCGGCGGCCACCACCTGCCTTTGGCCTGGTGACCCGCCAGCCCTGCTCCGAACGGGCTGGGGCTCGGACACCCGAGGAAGGGGGGTTGTGGCAGGGCCACGGAGCCCGTTTAAATGGATGGAGATGGGGGTCCCCTGGAGTGGGCCCGGAGCCCCGAGCCCAGTTTGCCAGCAGCCAAGCCCTTCTGTTGACCAGCCCTGGGGCCCTTGCCCCTGCCCCTGCCCCACGCCATATCCTTGTATGGAGCTGGGCTGGAGCCAGGCCAAAGGTGAGCTTCTCCCAACAGGCAGCCCCCTCGGGGCTGTTTGCTGGTCCCTCCCCGTTGCCGTGGTGACGACCTGGGTGCCGGAGGTGAGCCATACCTCCCAGGTGACTCAGTGTGCTCAGCCCCCCGCTCCCTCCCGGCTCCCGCCTTGGCCCCCGGCCCCGGCCCCTATCCCCCGGCCCCAGCAGGAATGTTCCATGACCCTGCGGGCAGGCATGTGTCCTGCACGTCAGGCCGAGCGCGCCTGGCCGGCGCCTGCCCCCTCCCGCCCGCCCGCGGGCCTCCCTGGCCGGCCGGAGCGGCCCCGCCCACGAGGCCGCCCTGGCCATCCTAGGGTCCTGTCCTGGGGCTCCCCAAGTCCCCCCCGCTTTCCCCGTGGTCTCCGAAACCACCTGGTCTCAGTCCCCTCACTGTCCCACGGCCCGAGCCCGCGGCTCGGACACACGCCTGGACCCCGGTCTGCGGAGGGGGCTCAGGCAGGGAGGAGCCCCCGGGGGGAGTGGGCAGGCGTGCGGAGCCGAGGCCGGCGGCCGGAGGCCTCCGAGTGACCCTCGCGTGGGGGCTGCCGGGGCCCTGTCGCCCCCTGACCCGGGAGGTCAGGGCAGTTCTGTGAGGGCCCGGCCGGCGGCCTGACGGGCAGGGACAGCTGTGTCCCGCCCGGCTATTTCGGCTCCAGGGGAGCGGAGGGCTGGCACAGGCTCGGCATCCTGGCGGGCAACCCGATCGCCTCAGATGGAGGGCATTCCTGGCACCCACATCACCCTCCCGGGCAGCTGTCGCCCCCTGGCCCGCCAGGCCCCCCAGAGGCTGGGAACATAGTTTTCCCGTTTTGTACTGGCCGAGGGGCCGGCGCAGGTGTGGCCGGGGTGAGGCGGGGGGACTGGCCTGGCCGGAGGCCCTGGGGGGTGAGGGCAGGCCAGGACGGCACCCCAGCTGCTTCTCACCCCCGGGGCCTCCTCGGGAGCTATTTTAGGAGGCGCCTCTCCAACGGGCACCCCTCCTCCCAGGGGCACAGGGACAGGTGGTCCCAAGCCCGGGGAGACCTCCCCTGGGGGTGCTGGGGTCCCCACACACTGGGCCACACTTCCCCTAGCAGGGACCAGAGTGCCCCCCTCCCCCGGCCACCTGCAGAACGCGGGGCGCTCTTTAGGGGGGTCTGAGCTGAGCTGACACTGGGGAGCAGGGGGCCCCTGGAGGAGCCAGGCCACAGGCTGGGACAGGGGGGACGAGAGCCTCGGTCACCTCCTGACCTCACTGCTGCCCCTCGGGGCCTGGGGACGAGACGGAGGGAGGGTCCCCTCCCCGGCACTTCCGGGGACCTGGCCTGATTGGGGGTCCAACCCAGCACCCCCCGCCGAGCCCGGACAGGCACACGCAGGCGGACGGCATCTGGCGGTCTTGCCGTGCACACTGCCACCCCGCGGCCGGGCGGGGAAGCTGGTCCGGCCGGGCTGCGTGCCACACCCAGCAGGGCCACGGGACGTGCCAGGTCACCCGGGGCGGGGCGTGGTGACGGACAGCCTCGGGGCAGGGCTGGGACAGGAGCCCCCAGGCCCGGCACGGCGCCGGGACGCATCTGGTGGCAAGGAGGGATCCCGGGGGTGGCCCCGACATCGGCCCCGGGGAGCGGGGGCGCCCTCCCTCCCTCCCCCGCCTGCCGCGTCCTCGCCGGCTCTGTTGTGCCTACGTTTTGTTTATTGTTGTGCCCGCGGTTCAGACAGACACAGTCAAGGCTGCAGCCGCGGCCTGGCAGCGGCAAGGCCGGCAGCAGACGCCCCGGCTCCCGCACGGCCTCCGTCACCCTAACCCGAGACGGGGCCTCACCCCCCGGTCCCGCCGGCCCGCTGGAAACCACAGCCCGGCCTTGGACGCCACCATGGCAGGGACCTCACGGCAGCCGCGCCCACCACGGCCGGCCCCCAGGGCGGCGTGTGACCGAGGCATGGGGGTCCCGGGGCGGGGCCGGCGTCCCGCCGAGCCCCCGTGCCCGTCTGCGGCCCAGCCCGGCCTCCCTAATGACCTGTTTCAGGGCTCTTTGATCTGATCCAGCCTCTAATCACCATCCCTGCAGAGCCCACGCCCCACCCCGGCCCCCGGCCCACCAGGGAGCCCACACCCACACCCACACCCCAGCCTGGCCCACCAGGGAGCACGGTCCCAACACCACCCTGAGCGGCAGCCCAGCCGTCCTGGGGACCCAAGAGGACAGTCCAGGCCGTGTTCCGGGCAGGACATGGCCAGGCCAGGCTGTCACACCGCTGTCCCCGGGGCTCTCTGCTCCCGTGTCGGGGTCACCCGCCTCCTCCCATGCCTGGTGTTGGGGTGAGCAGTAGCAGGAGAAAAGGAGTCCCCGCCCCCGCCCCTCCGCTTTGTTCCTGGGGCTCAGGATGCGCAGGTGGGGGCCTCCCCTGGCCTGCCCCGGGCAGCCAGACGCCCCTCCTCAGTCGCACAGCGCCCCTCAGGGTTGCCTAGTGGGAAGGCCTCTGTCTCGCCAGGGTGTCCGGCCACAGCTTGGTGACACGCACAACGTGGGGTGTGGGTGGAGGGGACGGTGTCCGGGCTCAGTGTGGGCTTTGAGCCGCAGGAGCCCTGCTCTTTGGAGGTACCCTTCCCTCCCTCCCACACACACACACAGGCATGCACACACACGTGCACACGCACAGAGTCGTGTGCACACAGACATAGGCGCACACACGTGCACACGCACCAGTGGCCACGAGGCCTCTCAGCGCCGGCTCCGCCACCCCCGCCAGGGCACAGGCCTGGTTATGAGGGCTACAAACCAGAGGCCACAGCGTGCGGGGCTGACGGGGGTTTACAGGTTCCTGGTGCCAGCTGCCTGAGGCCCAGGAGAGCTGGTGCGGAGCACCCAGCTGCTCGGACATCAGGCTCCCAGCACCCCGTGAAGCAGCGGTCCGAGGCCCCGCCTTGTCCTGTGGAAAGGGTGCTTCACCCCAGCCCTGGGCCTGCCGCAAAGGCTTCTGGGGGCACCTCCCCTAGCAGCTGTGAGGTGAGGGGACCTGGGGTCCCCGAGGGCGCTGGCCCCCCTCCGAAAGCTTCTCCCAGAAGCCCTGGAGGCCCAGACCCTCTCAGTGGCCTTCACACTGTCCAGAGTCTCTTTTTGTTTGTTTTAAATATTTAAAATTTTATTTGTATTGACTTCAGAGGGGAAGGGAGAGGGAGAGAGAGAGAGAAACATCCATGAGGAGAGAGAATCACCCATCGGCTGCCTTCTGCACGCCCCACACTGGGGGCCACGCCCGCAACCTGGGCCTGGGCCCTGACTGGGAATCGAACCGTGACCTCCTGCCTCATAGGCCGACACTAAACCACTGAGCCATGCTGGCTGGCCCAGCAGGAGTCTCTTCAAGCTTCCCCACCTGCCCAGGCCTGCCACCCAGACTGCCTAGGAGAGCACCCGGCATTCACTCCGGTGCCAGGCGGCAGCTCAGGGCGCTCCTCCTCACCCGCCCCCCTTACCTGGCAGCATGGAGATTGTCACGGGGCCGGAGGAGGGATGGGGAGAGGATGGCCAGGGCATGGGGACAGGGGTCAGGCCTGCAGGGCTGAAGGGACTGGCGGCTGGTGAAGGGGATCGGGGAAGGGGGTCTGTGCTCCTCCCCCACGCTGTCCCCTGGGTGCCCCAAGCTCCGCAGAGCAGGGGCTGCCTCAGGGAGCCTCTCGGGGGCCCACGGAGTGGCACCAATGTCCACAAGCCCATGTGGGAAGGGAAGGAGGCTGAGAGTTCCTGTTGGGACCGACAGACCAGCCGCCTCCAGCCTCCCTGACCTCTGACCTCCAGGCCCTGCTCCCTGCAGGGGACCCGGACACCATGCAGAAGGGTGGGGGGCTTAGGGGCCCTCCTCGTGCACGGCTCTGATGAGAGGGGAGGGGCTGGCCAAGCTCTCGGGGTGAGCGGGAGCTGCCTGCTCCATCCTGGAGTAAGTGGCTCGGGTGCTGGGGTGTTTGCCACATGTGGGGGCCTGGGGCCGACCCCCCATAGCTGAGGGTGAGGGGGTCTGTCCCATCTTTGCAACCGACTCTACGTGCCTTCAGGGCACAGAACGGACTGCATTCCTGGGAGCTCTGTGCAAGGGGCCCCCAGCCCCCAACTCTGCAGAGGCAGAGCAGGGCCTGCAGAGCGGGCGGGCAGAGTGCAGCTGTGAGGGGAGAGGGGCCCCCCGGCCCCCCCGCCGCCCCCACCGCCTGTGCGGAAAGGCAGGCAGGCGCCCCTCTCCCCTCACCATAACGTCAGGCCTGCAGCATCCACCCCAGGAGGCTGGGGCCAATCAAAGCCAGATGTGGGAGCAGCTCAAAAATGCTGATTATTTTGACTAGGAAAAGCCCTATTTACAGAGAAATAATGAAGTGATTTGGGGGGCTCGGGCTGCGGGTGATCTCAGCCGGGCGGAGTGAACGCAGATGCTGAGCAGGTCGCGGCTGGGCCCCGGGGGGAGGGCTGGGCGGCTGCCGCCAAGGCCGGGGCCCTCCTGTCCCCGCAGGCATCGTGCTGGGCCCTGTGGGTGCGGCACCTTCGGCCGAGCTGGGTGCAAACCTGAGAGGTTCCCGGGGTGCAGACCAGGCTCTCGCCCCCTTTGCCCGGGGAGCAGAGGCGTCCCAGAGCCCGGGAGGGGGAGCAGAGTGCTGAGCTGGCAGGAATGGAGGGGTGTCTCCGCAGTGGGTCACCCCCACACACAGACGGGGGGCCGGCACGGCTCAGAGAAACGTTCTATGCTCCAAAGGGACTTCGAGTTGGTTGCAAAGACACCTCTACCCTCTGCCACGTGGGGTTCAGCCCAAGGCCCCTGACATGGGGGACCCAGCACGTGCACGAGCACACACACACACACACACACACACACACGAGCCCGGCCACCCGCCTGGGCACTGGAGGTTTCTGAGGGTGCGAGCCGAGTGTCCTCTGAGGGGAGCAGGCCTGGGGTGCAGCACCCAGAGGGCACGGGGAAGTGGGGGGAACGCAGGGCAGCCGCACAGGGGAGGCCCCCGGACCTCCTCCAAATCCCAACCCCGGGGGCGCTCAGGGACCCGCGTGGGTACGGGCTCTTCCGGACAGAACACCGAGGGAGCGGGCACTGTCCGAGGACGGAGCCCTCCCCGCGGCCTGCGGGGACTGGGGGGTTGGAGAGACCCTTCCACGGAGGGCCGGCCGCCCCAGCCCCACGGGGACCTTCACCCACACGGACGACCCCTCAGCCCCAAAGCTGATGCCTGGAGGGAGAGATGCTGAGTGAGAGACGCCGGTCGGTCACCCAAGGCCACACGTGTGACCCGTGTCTCAGAACCTCCGAACCCACGCGGTGGCCGCGGGTCGCAGCGGGCAGGGTGGGCTGGGCAGCGGGCAGGGTGAGGATGTTCTAACCGGGTCCAGGAATGGGCACCGGACTCGGCATCGATGGAAGGACGCCCCTTCGAGGCGCGGGGCCCGCAGGCTCTGGTGGCCGTGTCTCAATAAAGCCACTGAAAACAGACGCCAACAGCCCGGCCAGCGAGGCTCAGGGGCTGAGCACTGGCCTACAAACCAGGAGGCCCGGGTCTGCTGCCCGGTCAGGGCAGTGTGGGGCGTGCAGGAGGCAGCGGTGGGTGATTCTCATCATGGATGCTTCTATCTTTCTTCCTCTCCGTTCCTCTCTGAGATCAATAAATATGTATTTTTTAAAAGTTACACGAATGCCCACAGCTGCCCTTCCTGCCCCTTGACGGGCGTCCGGCTGACACGGCCTCACACCAGCCGGGCAGGCGCCGGGCCCCCAGCCCGTGAGAGTGATGGCTGGAGGGGGGCAGAGGTGCCGGCACCACCCAGCACCTCGCTGCCTGTCCGGACCTCCTGCCCAGGCCGACCCCATTCCCAGCCCCCCTCTGCTGGGAGCTGCCCTGGCCACCACCCACCCTCCATTCCCTCAGGACGATCAATGGACGGCGGGAGGTGGGAGGGCACCCAACCGGACACGCTCACTCTGAGGGGCCCCATTTCTCCAGTGTCTGCTGGCGTAGGACCTGGGTGGGTGTGGTCCCTGACCTGGGTCCCTGCTCGAGGCTGGGCCTGAGGGAGGAGGGCAGTGGGGAGTGGTGGACATCCTCATGGAACGTGAGGCTCCTTCTCGGCAGAGGGGCTGGCCAGGCCGGACGGGGTGGGGGACAACCCCTGAGGGAGTCACTTAGGGGTTCAGCTGAGCGGGGTGACGAGAGGGGGCCAGGGAGGACGGTGCTGCCCCGAGAGGAAGCCAGAGTCTGAGGGGACACTGGCCAGGGGCTCCCTTCCAGAGGCCGGGAGACCGGGCCTGCCTGGGGCAGTGGGTCTGGATGTGTCTGTGGCCCCAGAGCCGGGCCTGGGGCAGCTCAGTCATCACCGACTGAGGAGTGAGGCATGAGGAGTGGGCCAAGGGCACCCCCAGGGCGGGAGGCGCTGGTCCCAGTCCCCACAGCCCCCCGTCCCTGCAGCCTGGTCTCCCTCCCTCCCACAAAGCAAGCACCATCCACCGGCTGACAACAGACATCACGGGGGCCTGGGCAGTGCTGCGGGCTGCGGGCTCTGCTTGGACATCACGGGGGCCTGGGCAGTGCTGCGGGCTGCGGGCTCTGCTTGGACATCACGGGGGCCTGGGCAGTGCTGCGGGCTGCGGGCTCTGCTTGGACATCACGGGGGCCTGGGCAGGATTGCAGGCTCTGCTCTGCCTCAGCCGTTTCCTCTCCCCCAGGAGCTGCCCACCCAGCCCCCAGTCCCCAGCCCCCAGCCCCAGCCCGAGGCACCCACAGAGGGGACCCTGGTCCACTGGGTGGGGCCCTGCTAGGGCTTCCAGCCGGCCTGGGCCTCTGCAGGAGCTGACAGCCCTGTGGGCCACGTGGGGGTCTTGTGGGAAGGCCCTCCTCTGGTCCCCATGTGTGTGGGGGGGTGCCCAGTGGGGGCAGCTACGAAAGAAAAGGGGAAAATGAGTCACCGAGTAGCAGGGGCTCAGGCTCTCCAGGCAGAGGCGCTTCCCGAGGCCTGGCCCCCCTCCCCAGCCCCCTGCCTGGGGTGCGGCCCAGCAGGCCCCCAGATGGAGGCCCCTTTCCTGGATTCCTGCAAGCAGCTCCACCCCCGCATTCCCTGCCTCGCTGCTGCTGGCCGAGACCCTTCCCTCCCCACATTCCCACAGGCCTGCTGGCCCGGCGGGCGCCAGGGAGGCAGAGGAGCCTGGGCTTGGGGGGCCCTCCTCTTTCCCAGGCAGCAGCTCCCAGGCCCTGCAGCCCCCTCCCCCAGCAGGGAGGGCCTGCGGGCCAAGGCTGCCCTGGGAGGCGCCTGTGGGGGCGGCTGGCTGGAAGGCAGCGGTGAGGAACGCGGTTCCCCTCCCAGCCCGGGCCGGGGTCCTGGGGGCGGCAGGGCCCCATGAGTTATTTCTCTGAGGGAAATGCCGTTGCCTGGTCTCCGGCTCACTTCCGGACCCTCCCGTCACTTTAAATCAACACTGAAGGGTGGGCTTGCCCGGACCTTCACCCTGAGCCGCCGACGGCAGGGATGGGGGAGAGGGGTGGCCATGCTAGCTCCCCACTGTCTCCCCTGCAGCCCCCGCACGGGCAGGGTGCGGTGTGGTCCACTCTCTTGCCGCCCAGCTCAGGCCGACCCCTCAGCACCAACCCTGCCCCAGATGCGATGGCATTCTGGCTCCAGGCGCCCTGAGCAGGGGCAGCCGGCTGCCTGTGGGGCCGGGGGCAGGGCCCAGGCTCACAGACCAGCAGCGGCAGCCGGGGCAGGAGCCCAGTCCCTGGTGGCCTGGACCCTCACCCTCACGGGCTGTGGGCACCCTCCCCAGGCCCAGGCTGTGTCCGCCCCCGGTGCCAGCGCCAGGCCCTGCTCTGCATGGCGTCCCCCACACACCTGGTCCCTCGCAGCCCCTGCTCACTCGAAGCTGCCCACCCTGCGGAACTGGGGCCCCAGCTCCGACAGCGCCCGGCCCCTGCCCCTGCGGCAGGAAACCCCTCCAAACACCCACCAGCTCCTCGGTGTGGAGGCTCTTCCAGGGCACCCCTCCCCACACTGCATGGGGTCCAGGCCTCGGCCCTGCACCGTGGGGTCAACTAGATGTGTGACTGTGACTGTGGGCTGCCGCGCGCGCATGGCCGGGAGCGGGTGCTGGACCGGCGGGAGGCCGGGGGACAGAGGGTGAGCCGGGAGCGGGTGCTGGACCCGCAGGAGGCCGGGGGACAGAGGGAGAGCCGGTGCCAGACCGGCGGGAGGCCGGGGGACAGAGGGTGAGCCGGGTAGGGGTGCGGACCAATAGGAGGCCGGGGGACAGGGAGAGCTGGGAATGGGATGCAGGCCGGGAGACGGAGGGTGAGCCAGGAGGGGGTACTGGGGGCCAGCAGGAGGCCAGGGGACAGAGGGTGAGCTGGGAATAGGGTGCCAGACCAGCGGGAGGCCGGGGGACGGAGGGAGAGCAGGGAACAAGGTGGGGACCAGCGGGAGGCCGGGGTATGGAGGGGGAACTGGGAGTGGGGTGCTGGATCGGCTGGAGGCCAGGGGCCAGAGGGTAAGCCGGGTCAGGGTGCAGACTGACGGGAGGCCAGGGGACAGAGGAGAGCCGGGTCGGGATCGGGGTGCGGACCGGCAGGAGGCCGGGGGACAGAGGGAGAGCTGGGCTGGGAGGGGGTGCGGACTGGCAGGAGGCTGAGGGACAGAGGGAGAGCCGGGCTGGGCGGGGGGTGCGGACCAGTGGGAGGCCAGGGGACAGAAGGAGAGCCGGGGTCGGGATCGGGGTGCGGACCGGCAGGAGGCCGAGGGACAGAGGGAGAGCTGGGCTGGGAGGGGGTGCGGACCGGCAGGAGGCTGAGGGACAGAGGGAGAGCCGGGTCGGGATCGGGGTGCGGACCAGCAGGAGGCTGGGGGACAGAGGAAAGCCGGGGTTGGGGTGCGGACCGGCAGGAGGCTGAGGGACGGAGGGAGAGTCAGGATGGGTGCGGACCAGCGGGAGGCTGGGGGACGGAGGGAGAGCCGGTCTGGGAGGGGGTGCGGACCATCGGGAGGCTGGGGGACAGAGGGAGAGCTGAGCTGGGAGGGGGTATGGACCGGCAGGAGGCTGGGGGACAGAGGGTGAGCCGGGTCGGGATGGGGTGCGGACCAGCAGGAGGCTGGGGGACGGAGGGAGAGTCAGGATGGGGTGCGGACCAGCAGGAGGCTGAGGGACGGAGGGAGAGTCAGGATGGGGTGCGGACCAGCAGGAGGCTGAGGGACGGAGGGAGAGTCAGGATGGGGTGCGGACCAGCGGGAGGCCGGGGGACAGAGGGAGAGCCGGTCTGGGAGGGGGTGCGGACCATCGGGAGGCCGGGGGACAGAGGGAGAGCTGAGCTGGGAGGGGGTGTGGACCGGCAGGAGGCTGAGGGACAGAGGGAGAGCCGGGCTGGGATTGGGGTGTGGACCGGCAGGAGGCTGAGGGACGGAGGGAGAGTCAGGATGGGGTGCAGACCAGCGGGAGGCTGGGGGACAGAGGGTGAGCCGGGCTGGGAGGGGGTGCGGACTGGCAGGAGGCTGGGGGACAGAGGGTGAGCCGGGTCGGGATGGGGTGCGGACCAGCAGGAGGCTGAGGGACGGAGGGAGAGTCAGGATGGGGTGCGGACCAGCGGGAGTCCAGGGGACAGAGGAAGAGCCAGTCGAGGTGCACACAGGAACTTTATTGACTCAGGCGGCCGCCCTGGGCCACAGGGGTCACAGGCCGAACCACTGGGGCACGCCGCCCCGCCGGGGGTCCTGGCGCTGGCGCTGCCGCTGCTCCTCCATCAGTGCCTCGAGGCTGTCCTCCGCGGAGCCCTCCTCGGGGCTCGGCTGCTTCTCAGGGAAGAGGTCCGGGAACGTGAAGGTCTGTCCGTGGGCCTGCGGGCGGACAGAGCTGCAGCGGCCGGAGCGTGCGCAGCGGGAGGGCCCCCGGCTGCGTGGATGGGACCTCGCCACCTCCCCTCCCTCTGTCACCTGGGCGGGGGTCCCCACGAGGTTCTGACTCTGCCCGCGGCTCCGTCTGCGAGGTGCCTGCGGCCTCCGGGGGAACGGGGCCGGAGGGAGGCTCGGGGACACGGCCCCACTGTGTGCGGCGTCGCCCAAACCTCTTCCCTCCAAAGCCTGGCCTTCACCTCGCGGAGGGCACCCCTCCGGCAGAGCCCCTAGCCCCAGTGCAAGCCACAGAGGAGCAGGGCCTGGCCTCGGCCCAGCTCTCCCCTCTCACGCACGCCCCAGGTCCCTCCCACCACCCCAGGCCCCGCGCCGGTGGAAGGCCGGAGTGGAGGGCACCCAGACAGGCAGGGAAGGCGGGAGGGGGGGGGGGACGAGGGGGCCCCGAGTCGGGAGTCCCACTCGTGAATCAGGGAAGCGTGCTTGGTTCTCGCAGACCCTTGTTTTGCAGAGAAATCTGGATTGTGGGCGGGCGGCCAGGGACAGGCTGACCCGGCCCGTGTGCCCCCCGAGAGCGTGAGGTTTATACATTCGGGTCACGGGGCGCGGTGTAGCCAGCCCGCGGGAGAATTATCTTACACGTTTCAAAACCTTTCTTTTTTTCTTTAAAAAAAAAAAAAAATACCAAAGGGCAATAGTTTACATGGAAGGCTGACTGCTCGGAGCCGGGGTGGGGTGGTGGTGGTGGTGTATTAATACATCGAGGTGATTCTGCTGGTTTTCTGAGGTGGAGAAACCCAAAATGGCATTTTAAACATAAACACAAAATGGCCGTTTGCAGCAGCTCGGAGAGCACAGGGGCCCAGGGAAAGGAATGTGGCCTGTGGGGGCGGGCGGCAGCCCCTTGCAGAGAATTCACCTGGTCCTCCCCCACCGGCCCCTCCAGCCTGCGGAGGC
This sequence comes from Nyctalus aviator, assembly GCA_036971965.1. Lineage (NCBI taxonomy): Eukaryota > Metazoa > Chordata > Mammalia > Chiroptera > Vespertilionidae > Nyctalus > Nyctalus aviator. The sequence continues at coordinate 266,956 of CM072929.1, read as the reverse complement.
GAGGGCGCCGGGCTGCGGAAAAGGACAGGAAAGCGGGGGCCATGCCGCGAGGGACCCAGCCCCGGCGGCTCCGGCTCCAGAGCCGGCCATTGTCTGCACTCCACCGCTCCACCCTGCGGGCCTGCAGCCCCTGCATTCCTGGTGCTGTGTCAACAGGGCCCCCGGCGGTCAGCCTATTTGCTGTGTGGCCTCCGGGGGCCCTCGGCCCTCGCTGGAGCCGGACTTGGGGCCGGGGAGATGTTTATCAGGTTGTCAGAGGAGGAAGGCATGTGGGTCTCCCACCCGGTGAGACCAGCTTTCCCGCAGCCGCGGACTCAAAATAAACCTGTGTGATTGGATTTGTCTTTCTGACTGACCCTCAGTGTTCTCTGTAACTGCTCTGTGTTTAGAAGCCCCGAGGGGGCCCGGAGGGACAGGCCGCTGCGGCCAGGGCCCCCACCTCGGGGGACTGGACAGGGGAGGGACCCTTTCGTGGGGCACAGCCCCCTCGCCATGCTGCAGGCTGCGGGAAGCTCCTGGGGCCCTGGGGTGGGCAGGGGGCTCACAGACGTAACTCGGAGCAGCAGGGCTGGCCCGGCGGGCCCTGGGTACCAGGGGGGTGGCCTGGGTGCTGCCTGGGGCTCACAAAGGTGTCAGAGCAGCAGCTGCAGACCCCAATCTAAGTGCTCAATTCGGTTTTCATGAGTGGGAGTGGGGATGGGGGTGCGGGTGCGGGTGGGGGCCCGATCAAGAACTCGGGGCTCGGATGGCTCCAATGCCACTTGTAACCACAGCTCCCTGTGAGGGGCCTCGTGGCCAATGTGGACATATGGCCGTCCACCCGCCGCCGTGACAGAGACGGATGGCCGCCCGGACACAGAGGACACAGGCGTCTTTATGAGGCCGGGCGCCCCCCGCCCCACGCGGGCTGGTTTTATGGACGGCAAATATTAGGGCAAATAATTACGGGGGCCCCGCTCAGTACAACAGCTGTGACTGTTTTTCAGAAAAGCTGCCACGCGGACGGGGTCCCCTCACCCAGGGCCTCCCGGAGCCGCTGGGCTGCGGCCGGCCGGGCTTCGCCACAACGCTACTGCCATCTAGCGGCCGGCGCCGCGGCCCCGCGGGGCTCAGACCCAGAGAGCGCGGGCAGGAGCCCCCCAGCCCCCAGGACAAAGCAGAGGGACAGCGCCCGGACCAGGAGAGCAGGGCCGACCTGGGAGGTGCCCGCCGGCGACGTGGAGCCCCTGCCCGGGGCCTCGTGGGTCAGGGACAAGCACCCCTGAGCAGGCGGCCAGCCTGGGCCGCCCTGAAAGCTGAGTGAGCCAGTGTCCACAGCCCTGGGCTCCGTCAGTAAGGCTTGGGGGTCAGACCCCCCTGGCCAGGCAGGAGCACGGGGGGAATCGGGACCGTGCAGGCACCCACAGCTCAGCGTGCGCGGAGGGGGTGGGGGCCTCTGGGCATGGGAGCGGCCCCCGCGCAGGCCCCCGGGGCCGGGGCTCTGAGGCTCAGCGTGATCTGGTTTCTGTCAGAGTCCAAATCCCCGGGCCTGGGTGGGCCTGCTCTGCCCGCAGCGTGCTCAGAGTTCAAAGGCTCGACAGGGGTGGCCCCGAGACGCTCCGGAGTGCCCGCCGGCCCCTCCCACAGCTTAGCTGTGCTTTGAACCCGGCTCCGCGGGCCGCTGTGGATTAGAGCGGAGGGCAGCGGACCTTGAGATCCTGCCCCTCAAGGCCTTCCTGGGCCCCGGGCAGCGGCTGCTGCACAAACAACGTGGCCCCCCGCCCCGAGAGGTCACTGCCGGTCACCGCACGTGCGGGTTCCCGGCGCCCACCCTCCCCGTGCCCCCACCGCCGCCAGCACACTCACCAGCTGCACGTAGGCCACCTTGTAGTCCGGCTTCTTCACCCTGACGTTCCTGTGGTCCCGCTTCCTGTTGGAACCTGCGGGGGGGGGGAGAAGCTGTGACTGCCCGCACAAAGCCCGGAGGCCCCTACCCCAGGCGCCCTCTTTACAGAGACGGGGCCCCCGAGTGCCGGCACGGCACCCCCCAGAGGTGGCCTTGCGAGTCTGCTCGGGGGCACGAGGCAGAGCCCTCTCTGCTGAAACCCCGACATGGCTGAAACCCTCAGCACGAGGCTTCCCAGTCAGCACAGCGGCTCCCGCCGGCTCCTCAGACGGAAGGCCTGCGGGGCCCCGGGGAGGAGGGGGGCCAGGAAGGAACCGGGAAGGCGAGGAGGGGGGTGAAGCAGCGCTCGGAGGGGCCTGTGGGGCCGGCCCCCAGCGCTGCTCAGGCCCAGACCCAGCTCTGCCTGTGAGAAGCGTGACCCCGAACCCAGCTCTGCCCCGAGGAGTGTGACCCCGGAAGCCAGCCGGCACCGTGCCGAGGACTGGACCACGGAGTGGCAGTGAGGGTGTGGTGGGTCAGTGGGGGAAGGTCAGGAGGTGTGACCCCATCCATGCAACAGGGAGCAGGCCCCCCACCACTGGCACGCACCATGCTGCACCCTGGTCCGCACGGCGGCCACGGGCACGCTGTAGATGCGCTCCAGGTAGTTCTTCACGTCCACCCTGGTCATCCTGGGAGGAAGGATGGGACTTGTGAGCTGGGCTGGCAGGGAGGACGGGGCACGGCCTCCCCGGCCATGGCAGGGAGAAGCCACGGCTGCAGCTGGGCTGCCCCCCATCCCCAGGCCAGAAGCGGGCCCCCGCCCCTCACTCCCACCACCACGATAGTGTGGGGGTGACGGAGGGACCAGGTCCCGGGCCCCTGGTCAGTCCCACGTGGCCCCATTGGCAGTAGCTGCCCCACCTCGACCGGGACTGGCAGAGAGGGACTGTCCTTTTTGCCCGAATGCATCTGACACCTGGGCCCCAGCCTCTCCTGCCCCTGCCGGTTCCCACGGGAGCTCAAGCCGAGCCTGGGCCCTCCCGGGACAGGCACACCCTGCAGCTGTGGGGACAGGAGCTGCTTGGGGAAGAGCGGTGACAGAACTGGGCGGGCGGGGCAGGAGAGAAGCCCCGGGCTCGCCCCGGCTCTCCGTCAGTCCTTGCAGAGCCTCGGGGGGAGGGCTGCCTGCGGGCCTCCCAGGGCCCCGGTCCCTGCGGACTCACTCCATGGGGATCCGGAACTGCACGGTGTCCTCGGGCTGGGCCGTGCCGGGCCGCACCAGCTGGACGAAGAAGTTGGTGCGGAAGACGCGGAGCTGTGGGCCGCCCAACTGGTACAGGGGGTACCTGTGCGGGAGAGGCCGGTCCACCGTGCGCCCGAACGCCCCCACGCCCGTCTGCCCACCAGATCCACAGCTCTCTGCAGGCCCGAACGCCCCCACGCCCGTCTGCCCACCAGATCCACAGCTCTCTGCAGGCCCGAACGCCCCCACGCCCGTGTGCCCACCAGATCCACAGCTCTCTGCAGGCCTGAACGCCCCCACGCCCGTCTGCCCACCAGATCCACAGCTCTCTGCAGGCCTGAACGCCCCCACGCCCGTGTGCCCACCAGATCCACAGCTCTCTGCAGGCCCCGGCCCCTGCACCTCACTCACGCCCTCACATGGCTCTGCCCAGTGTGGGGCCAGTTCCCCAGCCCCCGCACCAATGGGGGGAGCAGGGCTGCTGACCTCGGAGGCCAGAAAGCGCCCGTGACCGACTCATGAAACAAAGAGCCACGGAGAACTGGCCCCGGGCCCCTGGACGGCAGGCAGGGGGCTTGCTTATTCAGAGTGAGGCTCCCCCAGGCACGGGCCCCGCGCGGCGGCCGCCATCCCGGGGGGGGCCCCCACACGGCAGGCAGGCCCGTGTGCTGGGCTGGGGGGAGGTGGACGGGGTCAGCCCAGGGGCAGAGGCTCAGCCCCACAGTGGGGCTGGGTCCCTCCCTCACCCCGTGAGGAGGAGAACGCCAGCTCCTCAGGAAGAGTGAAGACGCAGGGTTCAGGGTACAGTGTGTGCAGTTCCCCATCCTGCTCCCCCCCACACACACCCCAACCCCAAAGTCCCCCAAGGTGGGCAGAGGTGGCTGCAACTCCGACCCACTACCATCTCCAAACGGACCCAGGCTCCGGGCCAGACGGGCGGGCGGGGAGCCCAAGGGCAGATTTTGGTGGGAGGTGGGTGCTGGGGGTCTCCCTGACATCCCCTCCCCCCCCACACCCCCCCCCCCCCGGGACCATCGGCAGCACCGGGAAGGGGCTCTGTGGGGCTGAATCCCACACGGGCTCTTGCTCCTCGAGTCTGGGAGTGTGAAGCGGCCGGGGGGTCCGAGGACCTTGTGGGGTGTCCTGAGGGCTGAGGCAGGAGCGCTGGGGGCTGCTCCCCCCGGGCAGGGCTCAGGCCGGGGCCCCTAAACTGGATGGCCGGGTGCCCTCCACCTCCTGCCGCATGGGCTCTGTGCAGGGCTGGGCACGCAGGTGTGGGAAGCAGCAGGTCTGGGTACGAGGCCTGCCTTGTTGTACCCTGGGCTCCTGATGGCAGCTCTGCAGGGGCCGGAGGCTGGGCCCCCGGCCAAGCAGGCGAGCAGGGGCACTGGTTTGGACTCCCCATCTCTCCAGGACCCCAGCCCTAGCTGGGGCCTGCGGGGGCACGCTTCACTGGGGGTGCAGAGAGGCCCCGTGTGAGGGTGGAGGTGGGAAAGCGAGCCTACCGAGGCCCCTGCCCCCAGCTAGGGCTGCTGACCACCCTCCTGCAGGGCCCTGGGCCCCCGCTCCCCGGTGGGGCCCACCCTGGCCTCTGGGCGGCTTCGCCCACCCCTGCCCCCCTGACCGCTCCCCCGTTTCGCAAGCACCTCAACCCATCCCTGCTCGGCTGCATACAACGGTCTGGCTGCCCGCCAGCAGCCCTCCCGCCCTGTGGCCCCAGGCTGACTCATCCCATCCCACCCTCTCCCCCACCCCCGGCTCCCCCCTTCCCCACCGGGCCTCCCTGGCCGGCCCGGCAGCACGTGCGCCAGCGGCCGTCCCGGCTCCCCCAGCCTCTCCCCGGCCCGGCCCGTCACGGGGACTGCTGGGCGCAGAGCGGGGGCGCCCGCGGGGATCGCCCCGCACCCCTTATCGCGCCTGCACTTGTTCACGCGCAGGCCCTGGTGCACCCGGGGGGCTGGTGCACTCGGGGGCCTGGAGCACTCGGGGGGCTGGTGCACTCGGGGGGGCTGGAGCACTCGGGGGGCTGGAGCACTCGGGGGCCTGGTGCACCGGGGGGGCTGGTGCCCTCGGGGGCCTGGAGCACCCGGGGGGCTGGTGCACTCGGGGGGGCTGGAGCACTCGGGGGGCTGGAGCACTCGGGGGCCTGGAGCACTCGGGGGGCTGGTGCACTCGGGGGCTGGGCCGGCCGGGCCGGGGCAGAGCAGGGCCCGCACCGGGGCCTCGAGCGGGGGTGCGGCTGCCGGGCCGCACTCGGACACAAACCGCCGACCGCCAGGCCCCGCTGCGGCCGGGCCCGCGCCCCTTGGGCCGTGACCCTCATGTCCCCCCCGCCCCCCCCGCGGGCCGCCCCACTCACAGCACGTTCCGCGCCATCGCCGACTTCCGGTCTGAGGGCAGAGAGGCTCCTGCGCGTGGCCCCGGGGCCTCCGCGCAGCGCCCCCTGGTGTCCGGAGGGCGCGCCCCGCCCCGCGCGGCCGGCACGGGTCCGGAGCTCCCAGCACCTGAGCCGCACCCAGAGAGCCAGGGGTCCCCCCAGCCAGCGCCCCTCTCCTGTTCCGGGAGGGGAGGGAGGGGGGCTGGTCCTCTCTGCACCCCGCAGCGCCCCTCTCCTGTCCCCGGGTGGCCTGGTCCTCTCTGCACCCCAAAGCGCCTTACAGGCTCTGCAGGGCTGGGGGCCATGGCAGGGGAGTGCCCAGCCCGCCACAGGTGGGCATGCCACCCCAGAGAGGGGGGCAGCGGCTGGGCCTGGCAGCTGCTGCTGGGGGAGCTCCCGGGAGGCCCCCTCCTGGGTGTGTTTGCAGATGGGAGCGGCCTGAGTGGGGTCACCCAGGATGAAGGCGCAGGCAAGGACGGCCCCGGGGCCTGGGGCAGGGTTGGCGGTGACAGTGGGCCCCAGCCTGCCTGGAGGACGGGCAGGGCAGGGCAGACCCTCTCCCTCCTGGAGGGGACTGTTCTGTGGCCCGAGCCGGCTGGCTCAGTGGACAGAGCCCCGGCCTGCGGACCAGAGGGCCCAGGTTCATTTCCAGGGGGAGGGCACAGGCCTGGGCACAGGTTTGGTTCCCGGCCTGTGTGTCGCTCGCTCCCCCCTTCCCCCCTTCCCCTCTCTGAAAATCAATGGAAAAATATCCTCGGGTGAGGATTAACAAAACAAAACCAGAAAGAAGAAAAAAAAAAAGGGACCAGCCAGGGGGAAGGGGAGGGGGAGGGCGCTCCGTTTATGAAGTGTGGCTGAGGCCTGCTCTCGCTGGAAGGTGAGATGTTACGTGCGGAGATGTGGCCGGAAATTGTGCTCCGCGTCGTGGGTGGCTGGGAGGGGGGGTGGGGGCCGCGGTGCCGGTTTGGGGGCTCTGCTGCGCTGCGGACCCCTCAACACTCAGCCCTTGCCTCCCTGATGATCTGTCGGCGGAGCCCTCCCCCCAGGCCTGGGTTTCTGAGCACAGGGAGGGTCCCTCAGTTTAACTGCCCTCGCCCCCCCTCCCCCACGGCCCCGGGGCCGCCCCGGCCTCGCCGGCCCCCCCAGGAGAGAGGGGCCAGCGAAAGCAGGGCTCTGGCGACATGTGGCGCTCATGGCCGCCCAGACCTGCCCTCCTGAGGGCGGGCTCCCGGGTTTCTGGCTCCGGCAGGAACCAGCCAGCAGGGCCTGGGTCCTGAGACCCGTACCGTGGTGGCAGTCTTTTTGTATTTTTCAAAAATATATATTTTATTGATTCTTCACGGAGAGGAAGGGAGAGGGACAGAGAGTTAGAAACATCGATGAGAGAGAAACATCCATCAGCTGCCTCCTGCACACCCCGCACTGGGGTTATGCCCGAAACCAAGGTACATGCCCTTGACTAGAACCGAACCCGGGACCTTTCAGTCGCAGGCCGACGCTCTATCCGCTGCGTCACACCGGTCAGGGCTGTGGGCGGCAGTCTTGTCTCCACGCCTCCGCTTCCCTCGGGGGCAAGGTTAGGGTCAGGGGACCCTGTGGGTGGCTGGCAAAGGCCGGGCAGCCCGGGCCAGGGTGGCGGGGGGGGGGGGGCCCTCCCCAGCACCCCATCAGCGTGGCTTTGGGATTCTAAGCGGGCCACGCCCCCGGAGCCGAGGTCACCTGCAGGGACAATGGGTCCACGTGGCGGCCGCTCTGACGGGGGGAGTGAGTGCCGTCCCTGCTCAGATCAAGGCCCTGCGACCACCCAGCTTTCGGGAGCCGGCTGAGGACGCCTCCTGAGGCACGTCTGGCCCCGGAGGGCCTGGCACACAGGAACCCGGAGGTAACCCTGGCACCAGGCGTCTGTGCTCACCAGTGTTGGCCCTTCTTTGTGTTCCTGAACCTGTGACTTATCTGTCCACATATCCGGTTCCTTTCCCGCTCCAGGGAGGCGGTGCCACGAGCGGAACGGTGTCCCCCATTCGCTGCCGAAGCCCTGGCCCCGGGGACCTGGGAATGGGCCCGTGTGCGGAGCTGGGGGACGGTAAAGCCGTGGCCAGGCGGACACGCAGTGGGCCCTGATCTCACAGGTCTGGGGTCCCTCTGCGAAGAGGCGGTGAGGACACAGGATGGGACCAGCTCAGCACCCGCACGCCCAGGCGGGAGGCCTCAGGGGGCCCCGCCTTCAGGACCCATGGTGAGCGTCTGGTTCCCGACGCAGCCCGGGCCCTCGGCGGCGGCCGCCTTGGCAAACCTATTCGGGTTTTTTAGTTTCTTGTGGATTTCCAAGTGTATTCACCGTGTTCCTGCCGCGATCCTTGGTCGGTCATATTGGACTCAAAACTTTTGCTCCGTTGGCCCTCCGGCTCTTAACTGTTCACACCAGCTCTGTGTCGCTCCGCGGACGTGCGGCCCCGGCCCGCACCCCTCTCCCCCACAGCCTGATGGTCCCGCGTCCCTCACCCCCGAGGCGCCCGGGGCCTCCGGGGGCCCCTCTCCCTCCCGCCTCCCCCGCTCCCCGGCGGGCCGTGACCTGGCCGGCCGCACCGTATGGTCTTCCATAAATGGAAGCACAGTATAGAACGCCCCGGCTGGCTCCCTTCCCCGGCATAGCTATTGTGGGACGCATTCGTGCCTCGCGTGCGCCCGCCCCGCATTCCTCCAGCCGCCACGGTGGGACACACCACAGCCTGTTTATCCATTCCCCGCTGATGGACATCTGGGCCGTTTCCAGCTTTTGGGCGATGAAAAAACAAAGCGGTATTTACATTCATGTGAAAGTCTTTACAAGGACAAACACTTCCTTTTCTCGTGGGTAAATGCTTCGAAGGAGCAGGGCTCCGATCACACGGGGGGTTTATGTTTAACTGTTTTTAAGAGGAGGAGACACTGCCAACTGGTTCCTTTCACATTGCTGCTCGCGAGGTGGGCCCCAGGCCGCCCCGGGGACACCGGGCGCTGGGTGGGCCTGCGGGCGCCGCTGTCCTGTGATTTTAGTGCGTGCTCCCTCCCCCCGAGACCCAGGACCCCCACCCTCAGGGTTCACATGCTCACTTGCCCTTCATTTATCTTGTTAATGAGGTATCGCTTCTAATCTTCCGCCCATTTTTTTTTTAAACCCGGTTGTTTGTTTTCTCATTATGAAGTGTCTGGGCTTTTTGTGCATTTCTTGTTCATTTCTCCCCCTTTTTTGAGAGTGCTTTCTGTCTTCTGGTTTGGGCCCCGGTGTCTGAGATTCTCCTTCTCCTGACAGCGTCTTTTAAAGAGCGAAGGGTGAACGTTTCTGAGGCCTCGAACCGCACCCGCTCGCTCTTTGGGGGGCTGCGGTCTTGGCCTTGAGTCTGGGGGACCTGGGCCCCGTCCGTCCACGCTCACAAAAAGGGTCTCCCGTGGGTCAGTGGTTCTCTCGTGTGTGGGCCCGTGACCCGCTCTGAGTTCACCTCTGGCTGGAGGGCGAGGTCTGATTCCACACCGTGACCCTAACCAGTCCTGCCCGTGGCCATGCCAGCGTCCCGGCGTGGTTCCCCGGACGAGGGATGGCCCCCCCGAACGCGAGGCCTTCCTGGCACCCGATTCCCGGGCCTTCCTGGCACCCTATTGCTCTGAGGGAGAAGCTTGACACCCACGCCGGTGATGTTTTCGTTGCTCCCGTCCCGTGCTGATCCTTAGAACACCAGCTCCACTTCCTTCTTCTTTCTGGGGCTGCTCAGACAGCGCTGGGTCCCCACCTTTTCGTGGGAACCATGGCCTCGGTCGTGGGAAGCCGCTGGGGCTCCGGCTGGGGTTGTGCTGAACCTCGAGGCTAAGCGGAGGGACCGCTGGCCCCCTCCCCGCCCTGACCAGCTCTCCCAGCCCACGCGCTGTGGCCCCTCCATCGCTCTCCCCGGTGCTTTCTACGTGTCCACGTGTAGCTCTTTCACACCCTCCTGCCGGGTTTATCCCTGTTTTGGGTGACACACTTGGGAAGTGGTATCGTTTTGTTGTTGTTGTTGTTGTTGTTGTTAATCCTCACGGGAGGATATTTTCCCATTGATCTTTGGAAGAGAGAGGAGAAGTCTGAGAGAAACATGGATATGAGAGAAACACATTGATTGGTTGTCTCCCACATAAGCCCTGACCAGGGCCTGGGCCAAGGAGAAGCCTGCAACCAAGGTACGTGCCCTTGGCCGGAATCGAACCCGGGACCCCTTGGTCTGCAGGCTGACGCTCTTGGGATCATTCTTACAGGCCCCCGTCCCATTGCTCACGCCCACTTTGTAGAAAGACATTGGAGCCCCGGGTGTGTCCTGGGGCCTCGCTAACCACACTCCGGTCCTGGTAGCTCTGTCCAGAGGCCCCGCCGGGCGTGCAGTCCGGGGTGTTGGTCACGAAAGCCGCGTCCTCGCCGATTCGCGCCATCTCTTTCTTGTTTCATTGCGGGGGGCCAGCACCCCCAGTGCGGAGCCCTGCGGACTCCCTCGCCCCGGCTCACTCTCTCTCCTGGGGATGGGGGGATCCACCTGTGAAGCTGTCTAGGCCTGGAGTTTCTTTGTGGGAACCTTTCTTTTGTTGTTGTCTTTTGTTTTTCAGTCCTCATCTGAGGATATTTTTTCCATTGGAAAGAGAGAGAGAGAGAGAGAGAGAGAGATCCTCCTAGAGAGAGACACATGGATTGGCTGCCTCCTGCACATGCCTCAGCTGGAGCTGGGGATCGAACCCAAATCCCAGGTCTGTGCCCTTGACCAGGAATCGAACCCGAGAGCCCTCAGTGCATGGGCAGATGTGCTAACCACTGAGCCACCAGCCAGGGCTGCTGCTTTTCTGCGGGAAGTCCTCCCTGCGCGTCCGAGTCTCTGGTAGCTACGGGTTTGCTCCGGTTCCCCCTTGCTTTCTGCATGAGCATCCTTCGGTGGTGCTTTTCACAAAGCGTGGCCATTCCACCGCCCCCGTTCCGCCGACCGGCGGGCGTAAAGCTGTCCTCACTCTGCCCTCGTGGCTCCTTAGACCTGCCCCACCAGCGGCGAGGGCCCCCGCGCTCCCAAAACCGGCCCCATCTGTCCCCTCTCTCTGCCCCTTTTCCTGGCCAGATGGGTTCAAGGTTTGTCCATGTGTGTCCATACTTCCAAAGTACCAAGTTTGGGTGTTATTTTTATGCATTTATTTTTTAAATGTTTTTCTTTTCTTTTCTTTAATTTCAGAAAGGAAGGGAGAGGGAGAGAAGGATAGAAACATCCACGATGAGAGAGTCATGGATCAGCTGCCCCCTGCATGCCCCTCACTGGGGATCGAGCCTACAACCCGGGCCTGTGCCCTGCTGGGAATCAAACCCTGCCCTCCTGGTTCCTAGGTCGACGCTCACCCCCTGAGCTGGGCTGGCTGGTCCTAGCTTTATTTTTTAAAACTTTTCTATTGTTTCTGTGTTTTCCACTTCATGGCCGTTCTGGTGCTTTCTCAGACTTTAACTTTTCCCCTATACTCCTGGAGGAGAGGGAGCTGGGATCGGGGACGAGGGCCCCTCACCCTCCTCCCCCCGTGCTGGCTGGCGGATTTGGCCCGGGCGCTGCCTCCGTGGCGCTCCCCCGCCCGCACTCCTCCTGGCTCCAGCCCTCCGTGAGGCCCCTTCTTGCTTTCCTTCCCCTCATGGATCATTTAGAAGTGTGTTATTTCGATTCCAAATACTTGAGCGTTTTCCAAGGATCTTTCTGTTATTGATTTATAATTCAATTCCTTATGGTCCAGGAACATAATCCGTGGGACTTGAACCCTCCTCAACTTATTAAGTCTTGTTTTATGGCCCAGAACGCGGTCTGTATCCGTGAGCGTCCCGTGTGCACCGGGAAGGAATGTGCTTCGCTCGAGTATTCCATGCCTCGGCGGGCGGGCGGGCTGGCAGCCGGGAGGCCCCTCTGTCCCCGCTCGGTTTCAGCCTGCACGTCCCATTAACCACTGAGGGGGGGGGGGCTCTCTCCCCCTTAGCTGGGCCCTTGTTCCTCTCTCCTCTCAGGCCTCCATTTTGTCGGCTTCACGTACATTTAGAAGGGGACAACGTGTGTTTTCATATTTATTTTTGACTTTTTAAAATAAATGTATCTGTGCTGATTTCAGAGAGGAAGGGAGAAGGAGAGGGAGAGAGAAAGAAACATCCATGATGAGAGAGAGTCATGGACCGGCTGCCTCCTGCACGCCCCACCTGGGCATGTGCCCTTGACCGGGAATCGAACCCTGACCTCCTGTTTCCTAGGTTGATGCTCCACCACGGAGCCACACCGGCCAGCCAGGCTGTGTCTTCATATGTGAAGTGTGTTCCCGGGCACCAGTTGGCCCCTTCTCCGCCGAGGCCGTTTCCTCCGAGCGCGGGCCGGGCCGCCGGGCCCTGCTGCCCTGGGAGCCCCACCCTGCTCTCCTCTTGCATCCTCCGTCCCACGGGCGCCCCTTGTCTGGCCTCCCTGCACCTCCGTGCTCTCTCGTCAGCCCAGGGGTTCCGGGGGCTCCCCCTCCGCGCACCGCGGCCTGGACACTTCCCGGGAAGCGCGCTGGGCAGCTGAGGGGCACGCCCCGACCCGCCCCGCCTCCGGTGACTCCGCTGCCCGCTGCCTAATGGCCTGTGTGGTGTCACGGGGGCCGCTTGCCGGCTGCTCGGTGGGGTGTGGCGGGCGGGAGGATGAAGGCGCCCGTGACCCCCTTGTCTTGCGGCGATGAGCACCGTTTGAAGCGCGGCAGCCGGACGTTGGAAGCGGAGAGATTTACGGGCTCCCTGTGCCCATCCACAGCCCGAGCGCCGGAGAGCCAGTCGCCCCCACCTCCTCTTCCCCGGCTTCATTCTGGACGGCTTTCTCCCGCCGAGCTCCCCCTCTCTCCAGCATGTGGTGGTGTGTGCTGCGGAGGGGGACACGCTCCTGCCTTTGTCCTCCACATGCACGTGATGGCCGTAGCCGCCTTTGGTAACCAGCCCACCACCACCTCGTCCTCGATGGAGACACGCCGGGTTCCCGCACCCCGTGACCGCCCAGTGCACACCGGCGAGAAGCTGTGCAGCCGCCAAAAGCAGAGGTGTTGGGCTGTGAGAGCCGGCTGGTAGTAGCGTCCACGGGGCAGTGGCTGCGAGGCCCCATGTCCCTATGTCCCCCACTCTGCGCCCCGTTGGCTGCGTGTCCCTGTGGCACTCACTCTGCACCCCTGTTGGCTGCGTGTCCCCTGTGTCCCCCACTCTGCACCCCCGTTGGCTGCGTGTCCCTGTGGCACTCACTCTGCACCCCTGTTGGCTGCGTGTCCCCTGTGTCCCCCACTCTGCACCCCCGTTGGCTGCGTGTCCCTGTGGCACCCACTCTGCGCCCCGTTGGCTGCGTGTCCCTGTGGCACCCACTCTGCGCCCCGTTGGCTGCGTGTCCCTGTGGCACTCACTCTGCACCCCCGTTGGCTGCATGTCCCTGTGGCACTCACTCTGCACCCCTGTTGGCTGTGTGTCCCTGTGTCCCCCACTCTGTGCCCCCGTTGGCTGTGTGTCCCTGTGGCACCCACTCTGCACCCCGTTGGCTACGTGTCCCTGTGTCCCCCACTCTGCCCCCGTTGGCTGCGTGTCCCTGTGTCCCCCACTCTGCCCCCGTTGGCTGCGTGTCCCTGTGTCCCCCACTCTGTGCCCCCGTTGGCTGCATGTCCCTGTGGCACCCACTCTGCCCCCGTTGGCTGTGTGTCCCTGTGGCACTCACTCTGTGCCCCCGTTGGCTGTCTGTCCCTGTGGCACCCACTCTGCCCCCGTTGGCTGCGTGTCCCTGTGTCCCCCACTCTGCCCCCATTGGCTGCGTGTCCCTGTGTCCCCCACTCTGCCCCCGTTGGCTGCGTGTCCCTGTGTCCCCCACTCTGTGCCCCCGTTGGCTGCATGTCCCTGTGGCACCCACTCTGCCCCCGTTGGCTGTGTGTCCCTGTGGCACTCACTCTGTGCCCCCGTTGGCTGTCTGTCCCTGTGGCACCCACTCTGCCCCCGTTGGCTGCGTGTCCCTGTGTCCCCCACTCTGTGCCCCCGTTGGCTGCATGTCCCTGTGTCCCCCACTCTGACCCCGTTGGCTGCGTGTCCCTGTTGGCCCCTGGAAAGTGCGGACGTGAGGCCATCGGCACCTCGGGCCGAGGCGCAGACGCTGGCCTTTGTGTGCCTCTTCCTCCCTCACACGAGCCCGCGCTCCCCGCTTCCTGCCCGCTCTCCCTTCCCAGGCCTCTGACACTCATCCGTCAGCCCCCGCCCCCGCGGCCCCAGATACATCCCATCAGGGTCTGTGCAGGGACCTGGCGGCTCCATACGTTGACTTGGGAAGAGCGATTCCTGTAAACTTCCTGCCCCGGCAGGATGTGGGTCCCCTCCGCGCCCCCCGCTGTTTATCCATTTCTCATTAGCGCGTCCTGTCCCTCCTCCAGGCCGGCCTCCGGGGGCCGCTCCCCTCTTCCTGCACCCGGCCCCTCGCCTTTGTTTGGGAATGGAGAGTGTGTCACCCACTTTATCTCCCGCGCCCGGAGGGGAGGCCGTGCGATAGGGACGTGAAATATGTGCCCGCGTCTGGCGGCCTTCCTGGGGCCCCTCGTCATTCTGTAGGCCCTTCCGCCGGCTCCGGCGGGAAGGGCCGCGGCCCCCTCCTCCCAGCCATTCGCCCGGTTTCCGCTCCACGTCGCCCGCATTGTCTCTGGTTTCCAGCCCCGGCCGGGGCCCTGATGGCAAAAGCAGGCGTCCTTGCCGGGTTCCTGTCTCGGCCCCGAGCGCGCCGGCCCGTCGGGCCACACGGGCAGGTAGCGGAAGCGCCTGGCTGCCGCCTGCCGTCGGTTCTGCAGGTTTTGAGCTCAGAGAGGCCCTTTCCCATGGTTTACTGCCATGAACGCCGAGAGCGGCTCCAGGGGGGAGAATAAAATAGCAAGAGACACACCAGTCCCCAGCCTCAGCCCCTAGCCCCCAGCCCCCCAACCCCAGCCCCCAGCCCCAGCCCCCAGCCCACCAGCCCCAGCCCCCAGCCCCAGCCCCAGCCCCTAGCCCCAGCCCCCGGCCCAAGCCCACAGTCCCCAGCCCCCAGCCCCAGCCCCCGGCCCAAGCCCACAGTCCCCAGCCCCAGCCCCCAGCCCACCAGCCCCAGCCCCCAGCCCCAGCCCCAGCCCACAGCCCACAGCCTACAGCCCACAGCCCACAGCCCTCAGTCCCCAGCCCACAGCCCCCCAGCCCCCAGCCCCAGCCCCAGCCCCCAGCCCACCAGCCCCAGCCCCCAGCCCCAGCCCCCGGCCCAAGCCCTCAGTCCCCAGCCCCCAGCCCCTAGCCCCTAGCCCCTAGCCCAAGCCCACTGTCCCCAGCCCCAGCCCCCAGCCCACCAGCCCCAGCCCCCAGCCCCAGCCCCAGCCCACAGCCCACAGCCCACAGCCCTCAGTCCCCAGCCCACAGCCCCCCAGCCCCCAGCCCCAGCCCCAGCCCCCAGCCCACAGCCCACAGCCCCAGCCTACAGCCCACAGCCCACAGCGCACAGCCCACAGCCCACAGCCCTCAGTCCCCAGCCCACAGCCCACAGCCCATAGCCCCTGCTCCCAGCTCCCAGCCCCCTGCCCTGGGTCTAAGATCACAGTGGGTGCCCCAGTCTCCCAGCCGCCAGAGGGGTCCATTGTCTGAGACCTGTGCTCCTCTCATCCAGCACATAACTTGCTGTCAGGCTGAGAGATGGCGGTCTTCAAACAGCCAGGGGTCACTTTCGTATCCTCCACCATCTCTGTTCCAGGTGCCCGCCTCCCCCCTCTTCCCCCCCCAGTCTATGGGATGCCCCATGCCCCTGGGCCCAGCAGCTCAGGTGGCAGAGAAGAGAGTGTTTTCCTGCCCATGGGTGGCTTTTGTGTCACGTTTTGTGTGTTTTTTCTGGTTCCACAGCTCCGGCCGGGACACGGTGGGGACGAGTGGAGTGGCCGTTGAGAACGTGCCTCTCGGGGACACTCCTGTCTGAGGTGGATAAATCTGAAGAAGCAGCGGCTCCGGGAGAACCTCGCCCGGCCAGCCGGCCTGGCTCAGGGCGTGAGCATCGACCTAGGAACCAGGAGGTCGGGGTTCGATTCCTGGCCAGGGCACAGGCCCAGGTTGTGGCCTGGATCCCCAGTGTGGGGCGTGCAGGAGGCAGTGGGTCCATGATTCTCTCTTGTCATAGTTGTTTCTCTCTCTCTTCCTCTCCCTTCCTCTCTGACATCAATAAAAATGTATTTTAAAAAAAAAAAACATTAACAAAAAAAGACCTGGGGACCCCGCGTCCTGCCCCAGAACTGCCCCCCCACATACACCCCTTCATGTCCAGGGGCCCGTGGCGGGTCAGGGGGTGCCCTCCACCATGACGGGCGTTGCTCAGCGGTGCCTGCCTGTCCGCGGGCCCTGAAGACACCATGTGACCGCACCGGTCTGTGCCTCTCCTGCCGATCCGGCCAGTCGCGTGCCTGTGATGGTTGGAGCGTCCCGAGGACCCAGGCGGGGGGTTGGAGGTTCCGCCCCGGCGTGACCTTGAAGCGGGAACCAGGGAGCGGACCGTCCTGCCTGACCCCTGGTTTTCAGGGGGATCTGTGGGGGTGAACCCCCGGGAGGGTCCCGCAGGCTTGGGGAGCTGGGCTGGGAATGTTCTTGGCTGTGTTCTGCTTTGTCCCGTTACCCGACCCCCCTTCCCCCAGCCCCCCAGCCCCCCGGCACCCCAGCCCCAGCCCCTGGCCTCCGGTGTCTTCCACAGACGGACGGCCACGTGCCCGCTTGCCTATACGGAGCCGTCAGGATGTGATTTTTTAAAAAAAGCTCCCGCGCTCTGCGGCGGGGAGAGGCTGAACTGCTGGGTCAGCGGTTTTAAAATGAGATCAGTGTGTGCAAGCCTCTCCCGGTCCCTCGGAGCCAGGGCGGGGGCCCGCTTCCCGGGAAGGCGGCCATTTTATCTCGTTTTCCAGGCGGCTGTCACCACGCATTGTGAGGCGCCTGCGCCTCCTCTCTCACCCTGCAGAGCCCCTCGCCCCCTGCCCCGAGGGGGGGTCTTTGTCCGAACGCTCGGCTGTCCCTCTGGTTCGTGACTGCAGTGCTGGCTCCTGCAGAGCCCGTTTTAACTTGGTGGGTCTCGTCCATGAATTTGGGGGGTTTTGTTTGGTTTTACCCCATTTCCCTTATTATTTGCCTGCTGTTCCTTTTTATTGATTTATTTTTTAAAATGTATTTTATTGATTTTTCACAGAGAGGAAGGGAGGTAGAGAGTTAGAAACATCGATGAGAGAGAAACACATTGACCAGCTGCCTCCTGCACATACACACACCCCATACACACACACCCACTGGGGATGTGCCCACAACCCAGGTACATGCCCTTGACCAGAATCGAACCCAGGACCCTTCAGTCCACAGTCCGACGCTCCATCCTCTGAGCCACACTGATTAGCGCTGCTGTTCCTTTCTAACGTTAGGTGCTGGGCTCATGGTCTGATACTTTGCAGCTGATGTTGAACTTGTTAAAATTGGGGCCCTCTCCAGCTACCTGGGGCCTCGGCGTGTTCTGATCCTTCGAGTCAAAACGCTTCCTGCTTTTCGTCTGACCCTGGAACTGCCCCCGCCGCGGTTTTGCGTCTCTGCACATCCGCCCCCCGGCGAGCCCTCCGGTTCTGCCCGGGCCGCGGAGTGGGGACCATGCCCGGGGCCCGCCTGGGAGAGCATCGGCTTCCTCCCCAACCTGTTTCTGTGGCACATGCTCCCGGGCACGGTCCTCGGCCAGTGATGGCCGCCAGGCCCCGTGACCCGGGCCTCCCAGGTGGCTTTGCAGCCCCCTCTGCCCCCAGCCGTCCGCTCCCCCCTGATTCTGCCATCTCCGGGAAGCTCACGGCACCCTGAGCCTGGGTGCGCCCGGCCCCAGGGCGTGTCTGCCTGCTGTCGGCCCCACGCTGCTCAATTGCCTTGTCACACGAGCGGGGGACACGGCCTGGTGGAGACATGGCCGGGGCCTGTCACGTACCACGGTCCCTGTGTCTGCCACGCCGCGGCCGGGCGGCTGGTCACGTAGCACGTCTGCCCTGCGACAAGCAGCCAGCCGGTGGGGAGGGGGCACGGGCCGGGCTGGGGTCTGCGTGTGCCTGTGGGGCAGGAGTTACAGGGGTGTCGGCACACAGGAGGCGGAGTGGGAGGGGGCGTGTGTGCGTTGGGGTGCTCACACGTGTGCGGTGCCCTCTGGGGCTCGGTGGTGGGGTCCTGCCCGCCCCCCCGGGGCCTTCCCGGAGGCCATGCTGAGCGGGAAGCTCTCCGTGAATACCTGGCTGTTAAGGGCTGTGTGTCTTGATCCAATTTCTCTGATTTATATTTTCCATAATTCCGTTGGGTCAGGATTTTCAGATTTATTACACAGGGCGCACTGTGTTCTCTTATAACACAGAAAGAGCCGTCTGTCTGCCGGCCGCTCTCCCCGAAACGTGCCTTTCCGCTGCTTTCCCCCGGCTGCGCCCCCCACCCGGCCCCTCGCTCCCTCAGCCCCCGCGTTTCTGTAAAGTCTCCCACTGTGTGCCGGGCCCCTCCTCCCCAACCCCGCCAACGGCCAACACAGCCGCCCCAAACCGGTATAGAGCGTCCTAAACCGGCCTCGGAGCCCCCGAACTGGCCTCAGAGCCCTCAAACCAGACTCACAGCTCCCCAAACCGGTATAGAGCAGCCCTAAACCGGCTCAGAGCCCTCAAACTGGTATAGAACTACCCTAAACCAGCCTCAGAGCCCCTAAACTGGCTTCAGAGCCCTCAAACCAGACTCACAGCTCCCCAAACCAGACTCACAGCCCCCCAAACCAGACTCACAGCCCCCCAAGCCAGCTTAGAGCCCCCCAAACCAGACTCACAGCCCCCCAAACCAGACTCACAGCCCCCCAAACCAGACTCACAGCCCCCCAAACCAGACTCACAGCTCCCCAAACCAGACTCACAGCCCCCCAAGCCAGCTCAGAGCCCTAAAACCAGCTCAGAGCCCTAAAACCAGCTCAGAGCCCTAAAACCAGACTCACAGCTCCCCAAACCAGACTCACAGCTCCCCAAACCAGACTCACAGCCCCCCAAACCAGCTCAGAGCCCTAAAACCAGCTCAGAGCCCTAAAACCAGCTCAGAGCCCTAAAACCAGACTCACACCTCCCCAAACCAGACTCACAGATCCCCAAACCAGACTCACAGCTCCCCAAACCAGACTCACAGCCCCCCAAACCAGCTCAGAGCCCTAAAACCAGCTCAGAGCCCTAAAACCAGACTCACAGCTCCCCAAACCAGACTCACAGATCCCCAAACCAGACTCACAGCCCCCCAAACCAGTTCAGAGCCCTAAAACCAGCTCAGAGCCCTAAAACCAGACTCACAGCCCCCCAAACCAGACTCACAGCTCCCCAAACCAGACTCAGAGCCCTAAAACCAGCTCAGAGCCCTAAAACCAGCTCAGAGCCCTAAAACCAGACTCAGAGCCCTCAAACCAGACCCAGAGCCCCCCAAACCAGCTCAGAGCCCCCCAAACTACCTCAGAGCCCCCCAAACCACCTCAGAGCTCCCCAAACCAGATCCAGAGTCCTCAAACCAGACTCAGATCCCCCCAAAACCAGACCAGAGCTCCCCAAACCAGCCTCAGGGCTGACCCAGGGAGCCAGAAGCTCCCTGTGGGCCCCACAGACCCACTGAGCATGTGTGGGCTTTCGAGAGCAGAGACAAAGAGCTCCAGGGATGGAAGCTGCTGGCAGAGCCAGGGGCTCCCAGCCCAACGCCCCGGCAAAGTGTGGCCACAGCCGAGCCCTGAGGGGAGGGCCCTCTGTGCTTCTGCCCCTCCGCACCCCCCGGGTTCCCCCAAGAGCCAGCCAGCACACACGCGGTGGAGGGGAGTCTGACAGCTTTATTCACAGACCCCAGGGGAGGAGGGCCACGAGGACAGGGACACGGGGGGTGCTCGGGAGCCAGCCCCCTGCCCCCAGGCCTGGGGGCCAGACGCCACCACGGGGGCCGCCCTGGTTGGCGGTCTCTGCCTCGGGGGGCCTCTCCGGCTGCTCTACTTCCAGCGCCCGCCGACCTTGCCCTTGGCCGTGGCCCCGGCCTTCTTGCTGCTGCAAACGGGAAGCGAGTTGGTCTTGAGTGTCAGGGTGTCCAGGACCCTGGCCGACCCCTTCCCCGTTGTCCGGCAGCCCCCAGTCCTCACAGCTCTGCCACCCGGCTGCTGCCAGGGCGGGGGGCCTGGCTTGGCCCCTGAAGCCCCCGGCACACATTCCTGGCGCCATCCAAGCAGCGACTCACCTGTGCCGGGCCGGCCGGGGCTGGGCGGCTTCGTGCAGAGGCAGTTAGAGTGTTAGGAGCGGGGCTGGCGCAGCGCTGGGACCCCCCCACCTCGACTCCCATGATGCCCTGACCCAGCCCACCCCGGAGCTCCCTGCAGAGGGAAAGACCAGCCAGGTGGGCTCCGGACTCCGGACCTGGGAGGCCTCTGCCTTGCTCCAGAGTCCCGGTTGCTTGGCCCCTGGTTAGAGCCAGTCCCGGGGTCAGGCGGTCCCCACCGCTGGGGGGTCCCCAGGGCCTGCCCGTCTGTCTGAGGCACTCTGCATGCCAGCGCACCCGGGGCAAGGTGGGGCGAGGACCAGGACGTGTGGGCCTGGGGGCGCCGTATCGGACCCCTCTGTGTGGTTCCCGAGGCCGCGCCCTCACCCCATCCTGCAGGGAGCAGCGGGGAGCTCCCACATGCAGTCCCCGCATACACACCCGTGCACACACACACACACACACACACACGCATGCACATGCACATGCGCACATGCACACCCTGCTGAGCAGCCCTCTCTCAGGGGCCTGCGTCAGCCCCAGCCCCAGACGACATAGCCGGGGTGAGGGGTGGCGGTGGGGGGAGGCCTGATCCGGGGAGCAGCCAGGAGGCAGAAAACCCCTTAAACCCTCCAGCTCCACGCCGCCTGCTCTCCCCGGAGGGCGACCACTCAGGACCCAGAGCCCAGAGCAGCGGCCGCCGGGCCCAGGGTGAGCCTGGCTCTCTGGGGCTTCCCGGCAGCAGGGCCACAGGGCCCGTGGGCCTGGGGGCCAACCGTACAGACAGAGGCTCACTGTCCTGAGGAACCGGGGTCACACAGCGCCTGGGGACGAGGCCCAGGCCTCCTCCTTCCTGCCCCAGGTCGCCA
The DNA here is from genome assembly GCA_036971965.1 of Nyctalus aviator. Classification (NCBI taxonomy): domain Eukaryota; kingdom Metazoa; phylum Chordata; class Mammalia; order Chiroptera; family Vespertilionidae; genus Nyctalus; species Nyctalus aviator. The sequence goes on along the minus strand of CM072929.1, from coordinate 246,304 downwards.
GGAAGGGACACATGTGCCCACTGCCGGCCTCCCCCGCGTGCCATCCTCCCGGGCTGGGCAGTGTGCACAGGGGGCTGGGGTTCAGGGTGTGGCCCCCATGTTAGCGCGAGCGGCCAGTTAGTCCTGTCCCTGCTCTGCCGGAGGCCGGCGGCCCCCGGGCCTGGCCGGACGCGCCGGGCCCCTGGGCCGTGTGCCTGCGCAGAGCAAGGCGTGGGGCAGGCTACTCACTGCTTCTGGGCCTGGTCGATGCGGCTCCTGAGGTTGGTGATCTGTGAACAACACGGACGACTTACCGCGGCGAGTCCGGCCGGACAGGGCCACGCGGGCACGGCCACAGGCCGCACGCACGGCAGGCCTGGGCCGCGGCGCCCACACGGGCCGCACACACGCCCCTTACTGTGCCTGTGGCTGGAGGACGCCGGCCGTGCCATGGCCCTGGGGCTCTGACTTACTGTCGCTGGTGCACTGAGACCCGGGCCGTGCCACACAGCAGCTCCGGAGCTGGCACTTACCTTCCTGCCTCGGCAGGATGCGGGCACGGGCATGGCGGGAGGGAGGCTCGCCGATGGAACCCCTGCCTCTGATGGCCGCCGAGCTGAGAGCCACCCTCCGCTCCTCGGCCCGGTGCCCCCTCCTCTGACCGCCCGGAGGGAGGGCGCGGCCCGTCCCCGTCTGCCCACAAGGAGGGCAGGCTCGCCGGGAGGCAGGCCGCAGAGGCAGGAGCGGGGAGGCCTCCGTCACCTCCATGCCCGCTGCTGCCGCCATCCTCTCTGACCCAGGGTTTGCCATGCGAGAGGCTCACCGTGCACCACATACCACGAGCCTGGGCCCGGGGGGCCCGGCTACTTACAACTTGGCCAGCATCTCCACTCTGGCCCGGGCAGTCATGATCTGGAAAGACCAAGACGGTTACGGGCTGGTGGGCGGCTGAGGCCTAGGCCCCGCCAGGCACTGGGCTGGCCCAGGCCAGACCCCTCGTGCCTCTTCCTGCCCTGGGACCCTCGAGGGCCGTGCCCGGCACCTCAGGAGGGAGGGCCCGGCTGGCTCTGGGGGCGTGAAGCCCGTCCCCGCAGGCAACCCAGTGGGGAGCGTGGAGAGAGGGTGCAGGAGCATGTGCTCCAGGGCAGGGCGCTGGGGGTGCAGGAAGGTGGGGTGATCCTCCTGCTGTTGGAGGCGAGGAAACCGGGGCCCAGAAGGACCGGGGACTTGCCCGGGGCACAGGGCTCCGGAGAAGGAGGCAGGATTCGCCCAGTGGTGGGTTCTGGCCCCCAACACCCTGTAGGCAGTGGCTGGTGGAGGTGGCAGCCTGGACTGGCCTCCCCGGGGGCACGGGGAGAGCGCGGGGCGGGCACCAGGCCTGGCGGTGAGGCTGGACGTGGCTGGGTCTGCGAGCGGCCGGCTCGTCAGCGGCACCGGCGCCGTTCCCAGGGGCACGCGGACTCGGGCCAGGGCCGGGGTCGGCACAGGGTCGGCGAGCCCCTCTCAGGAGACTCCACGGGGCCGCCCTCCACAGGCACCGTCACAGCCCCGGCCCCTGCCCCGGCCCGGGCAGCAGGGTGGGGTGCACAGCACCCTGTCTACTCTGAGCTGAGGAGGGGACCCAGGGGTCTGAGGAAGCAGAGTCTGGGACTTGGTTTGCAGAGAAGGCCTGCGTGAAGGGCACCCCGGAGCCAGGGCACCTCGTGCCACCCTGGGCTGGGCGCGTGGCACGGGACCCGTGAGAGCCCCGAGGACTCAGAAACCCGGCCTGCGCCTCTGCCCGCCGCTCCCTGGGGCCACCTCGGAGCCGCTCAGGGCTCAGGGTGGCCGGAGGGGCAGGGCCGCGGGGGGCCAGGCGGGGGACGTGGGGCTCGGCTGGCGGGAAAGACCGGGGTGGCCCCGGTGGCCGTACTCACGTCGTATTTCTGGCGCTTCAGCTTCTCGGCAAAGTCGTACTTGTCGGTCTCCAGCTGGTACAGCGTGTCCCACAGCTCCTTGGCCTTGTCCCTGGAGGCGGCAGCGTCGGGCTGGGCCGGCCGAGCCCCAGACGGCGGGCACCGGCAGCCCTCGGTCTCCCTCCGGCCACGCCGAGGCCGGCCCCCTCGAGGGACTCCAGGCGGTGGGTTCAGAGCGGGCTCCGCCCTCCTCCCCCCGCCCCGGGCGCACCAGCCCCTCACCTCAGCTTGTCCTCGTTGAGGTGGTCGATGTTGAGCGGCTTGCGTCTCTCGGCCAGCACCTTCTTCTTCATCTCCCGGGCGGTCTGCTTCTTGCCCCTCTTCTGGTCGGCCTGGGGGACACGGCCGAGGGGCCGGATCAGGAGGGGCCGCCGCCGGCTCAGCCGGGCATCCGAGGCCCGAGGCGCGGGGAGCCGGCACGCCGGGCTCCGAGCACGCTCACCTTGGCCAGGTAGCTGCTGTAGTTGGCGCCCATGGAGGACAGAGCCTTCTTCTTCTTCATGTCGTCCTCGGCCCTCCTCTTGGCGTCCTCCTCCTCCCGGCGGGCCTTCTCCTCCTGCGGAGACCCGTCCCACGACTTCAGAGGCTCCGGTCCCGGTCCGGGTCCACCCTCTCCCAAGGGCTCTGCAGGGCACTGGTCCCTGAGGCTGGGGACCCTCAGCGGCAGGAAGAGCAGGGGCCCTGGGGAGCCCGTGGCCCGTGGCCCGTGGAGGGGGGCAGGAAGGGCCCAGGCCTCACCGCCAGCCTGTTCTGGCGCTCCCGCTCCTTCTCGGCGCGGATCCTCTGCTGCTCGGCCCGCTCCGCACGGCGCTTCTCCTGCGGCCGGAGGGTGGGTCAGTCCTGCCCGGCCTGCCGACCGGGCCCCTCGGCCAGTGACCGCCACCCACCTCCCCCGGCTGCCCACGCTGCCCACGCACGATTCTCTCCTTGAGCGCGATCAGCTCTTCCTCCTCCTTCTTGCGCGCCTCGAAGTGGCTGTCGATGAGGGCCTGCAGCTCCATGAGGTCCTTGTTCTGCCGCTTCTTCTGGATGTCCTGTGGGCGCAGCGGCCGTCAGCCCCGCCCTCCCTGCCCTCCCATCCCGCCCGGCCCCCTGGCTCCAGCAGAGCAGCCCCGACCCCTCCAGCCACGAAGGATCCCAAAAGCTGAATGCGACAAGGGAGCCCCAAGTCACAGGGGAGGAACGGGAAACCCGCCCCCCCCACCACCACCACCCAAGGACGAGCCCGAGTCTGCACAGCGGTGACATCGTCAGGAACCCTGGGATGGACTAGCTCTGACAAGGCCCTGTCACCACCCTGACATGTCCTGTAGGAGCCAGGCAGAGAGGAAGAAACTGGTGAACAAGATAATTTGTTGGAGGGACATATGGATGGTGGATGAATGGTGGATGGTGGATGGATGAGTGGATGAATGGTGGATAAATGGTGGATGGTGGATGGATGGGTCAATGGGTGGATAGATGGTGGATAGACGGGTGATTGGATGGTGGATGGATGGGTGGTGGTTGGATGGTGGATAGATCGGTGGAAGGGTGGTGAATGGATGGGTGGTGGTTGGATGGTGGATAGATGGGTGGTGGATGGATAGTGGATAGATGGGTGGAAGGGTGGTGGATAGATGGGTAAATGGGTGGTGGATGGATGGGCGGTGGATGGATGGGTAGGTGAGAACATGGTTGGTGACTAGCTGAGTGGATGGGTGATGGGCAGGACAGATGGAGAGAAGGGAAGAGAGATGTCATGAAGGGAGAGGCTCCCTCTTGTCCAGGCATGAATGAAAGCAGGACTGCCTGGGGTCAGGAAGCCCTGGCTCGGTGTGACTGAGAGGCCTGGGCTTGGGGACGGAGACGTGTTGATCCAGGTCCCACAGACTTACATCGAAGTCTACTTTCTCCCCTTCCGGGATCTTAGGAGCAGTGAGTCTGGAAAAGAGAGAGGCTCGTGAGCAGGGACAGGCGGGGACCCCCCACGAGAGCTGGCCTGGCCCAGACTGGCCTCCCACCCTCTCACCCTGGCCCCTGGCTGAGGGCACATGGCATGACCTCTGTCTTTTTTTTTTTTTAAGTTTTTAAATATGTTTTTATTGATTTTAGAGAGGGGGAAGAAAGAGGGAGCGAGCTAGAGACATTGAGGAGAGAGAAACATCGATCGGCTGCCTCCTGCATGCCCTCCACTGCGGGTTGGGCCTGCAATCCGGGCCCGTGCCCTGACGGGGAATCCAAACAGTGACCTTCTGGTCTACGGGATGGTGCTCAACAACAGCCTCGCTGGCCGGCCGGGCCCTGACCTTCATCCTAACGATGGATAACCCCCGTGCCCCGGGCTGGCTCGGCCCCCCGGAGAAGGCCTCAATCTCTCTGTCCTTCTGGGTGGCCCAGTCCTGTCCATCTCGAGGGCTTGTCCAGCCCCGTCCATCCGGGGGACACCCTCGGTTTCCTCCTCAAACAAACAAACAAACGCCGGGAGGTCAGGCCAGCGGCAGGGTGGTCACCGCGGGCGCCGTGGGGGCCGTGTGTCTCCGTGCCCGGGGACGGCCCTCTCGACCCTCTGCCTTTCTGTGTCCCCACTTTCATCTTTCTTTCTGGGGGCCCGGAGGAGGAAGGGGGGCTGGGCAGAGAGCGGTTTGAAGCAGCAGCGAGCCCCCTCCGCCCCCCGCCCGCCCGCCTGCCGGCCCCACAACCCGGAGGCCCTCCGCCTCCCCGCCCCCGGCCCCAATGCATTCCAGATGGAGCAAAGAGTTAAAACGACAACAGCAATTTTTTAAAACAAGCCGTTGAAGAAAGAGGAACTGAATATCGATCAAACTGCTGGACCGGGAGAGGGTTTTCTGAGCTCAGAAGGTCCCGCTGAGGGGGAAAGGTAGCCAGATGACTCCACGCAAATGAGAAACGTATGTTATGTGAAGAAAGGCGGCCATGGGAGAGACGGGGGGAGAGAAAACCCAACCCAGGCTAGAAAAATATTTTCGGCAAACACAGAGAAGACTTATATCCTTATGCAAACGGATGATTAAGAAAACAGAGCGGCTGCCCGCCCGAGATAAATGGGCAGAGGCCATAAGCCACGGCCCTCCCGGGGAAGAAAGAGGGTCCAGTATAGCGAACAGGGGGGCGCTGTGCCTGCCGCCATCGGAGGAATGCTGGGAAAACAGCCCTGAGAGGCCCCTCTCATCCATCAGCGGTCCCCGGGGCGCGGCGGCGAGGGGCGCAGGCCCGCTCACGTCCATGCCGCCCACCGGAGACCGCGCTGGCAGGCCCCGCGCGGAAAGCCGTTTGGCAGGGACGTCAAAAGCCTTAAGAGCGCTCCTACTCTTTGACCCATTAATTCCAGTTCTGGGAACGGGGCCTAGGGAAATAGCCAGGAGAGACAGAAAGCGCTTTCCGCCCGCGTTATTTATGACGGTAAAACACGGCGCAGTGGCACGGCCCGCCGGGGGGACGGTTAGGAAAATTATGGTTTGTCCGATGGACGGAATATTATGTGGCCATTGAAAATATTTAAGGAGACGGTGTAAAAACATGGAAAAATACTTATGAATGGTGCTACATTTTTTAGGGGAAAAAAAAGGCAGGGCTCAGGGTTTTCTATAGACAGGGCCTGGGGTTTTGAAAAACAGCCCTGGGTTTAAATCTTTTTTTCCGAAGCCCGATGCATGGAAAGGCGAGGGAGAAATAAGCCTTTTTTATTTTCCTCCCCTTGCCCGCAGTCTGGCTGGCTGGGTGGGAGTTATAGATGGCTTCCCCCCACCCTCCTCCTCCTTCTTCAGTGGGCTTTTATGTATTTTCCAAATTTCCTTTAATGAGGTGTTTTATTTTCATAATGAAAACACAAACATTTTTTTGAAACTAGAAAATATCTTGTGATCGGGCAGCGTGGCTCAGAACCGCTGACAAATAACGTGGCGGGGACGGGAGAGTGCTGGCGCTTGGCGCCCGGCGCCCCCGCGGCCCCTCACGGGCGGGCGTGTGCGGGGCCCCGCATTCCAGCCTGCAGAGCACACAGGCACGGGCGTGCAGGCACGTCCCGAGGGCTGCGGCTGACGTGCTTATCGGCGGAGAAGTCAGAACACCGGATTAAAAAAACATCCCTGAAATCTCACAAATGCGATAAAGGCGGGGAGGACCCTCCAAGCTGAGGCCCCGGCTCCCTGCGAGGGGGCTCGGAGGCCCGGGGGCAGCGGGAGGTCACGGAGCCCGGGTCCCGGCCCCTCGTGGCTTCCGCGGGGGTTCAGGGATGAGACCCTCCTCCCATGCACCCCGCTTTGGTGCCTCTATCCTGTCTCAGGCCCAGCAAGGCCCCACCACACAGGGAGGCTGTGAGGGAGGCCCAGGGGGGGATGTGGAGGGCCATGGGCCCCTCTCTTGAGACTGTTTCTCCCCAATTTCCAGTCCCCCTTCCTTCCTCGGACTGGGCCCCCTGCAGTAAGCCCTCCTGGCCTGCGCTGAGTGTCCAGGACAGAGCCAACCCCACGGGGTTCGAGTCTGTCTGTCCGTGGGGACAGAGCACCCAGGGCCCAGGTAGAGTCTGGTCCCCGGCTGTGGGGGAGACACCGGCTGCCCCAAATCACCCCCTTCTTCGAATGCCTGAGACGCGGGGCAGCTAGAAGGTTCCGCCCCAGGTCCAGGAGCAACAGAGAGGCCACTTTCTCTTGGGGTTCGGGCGTCAATGCTTCCCCCACAGAGCCAAAGGCAGGGTCTTCCTCCAGGGGCACCTGGACCCCAGCCCTGGGGGTGCCGGTTTCCTGGGTGACCTGTTCCCCAACCAGCCTGCACACTCAGCTGCCCTCACCCCGGCTCCAGCCTCACACCCCAGCCTGTGTGCCCCCACTCCGGCTGCAGCCTCACACCCCCAGCCTGTGACCCCCCACCCCGGCTCCAGCCTGGCCTGGGCCCCACACTCACTTGGGTCTTGGCTTCTCCTCTGGTCACCACCGCATCAGCAGCATGGGGAGGGAGGAGAGGGGAGAGAGACCACGTGAGACTGGGGTCCCCAACTGCCTGCAGGCCCCTGGCCCTCCCCCTCCCCCCGGCTGCTGCTCTGCAGCTGAGCCCATGCCCACTCCACCAGCCCCCCGGAGAACAGGGCTCGCCCCCACTCCGGTCTGAGGACGTCCCTGTGGGTTCTGAGGAGGAGAGGTCAGGGGGACCAGGACACAAAGAGGGAGAAGGGATGAGGGGGAGGAGGAAGCAGAAGCAAGGAGCACTTGGGGGGAAGACCAGAGGGGCAGGAGGGGACGGGGAGCTGGATGAAGACGAGAGGGTCTGACGGAGGAAGAAAGACGAGGAGCGAGCACCCCTTGCCCAGGCTCCTGCCTGCTGGCCGGTCCCCATGACCCCTCCCCGCCCCCCGTGCCTGCAGGCGCTTGGAAGGGCAGCGCCCGGGAGGCCCAGCCCGGCCTGGGACGAAGGCCGTGCCGAGCAGCCTGGCCTGTGCGTGGAGGTAGAGGAACGGAGCGCGGGCGGACGGAGCGCGGGCGGGCAGCAGCAAGCGCGTCCCCCCCGTCCGGCGCCATCACAGCCAAGGCCCTTACCTTCCTCGTCCTCCCGTGCCTCCTCTGTGGCGTCTTCGGGCAAAGCGCACATGCAAGAGAGAAGCCGGGCGCTGCGAGCACTGGGGAGCGCGGACGGGCAGGGATGGGGAGGCAGGAACGGGAGGCAGGCCGGGCAGCGCCTGGGCCCCATTAGCCAGAGGCGGCTGGGGGTGGGGCATGCTGGGGGCTGGGGGGCCTGGTGAGAGGCCACCCTGGGCGGGACACTGAACACCTCCCCACATGGTGCCCTTGGTTCTGGGGGGCGGTTCTGGGGCCCGGCTGCTGGGTTTTGAAACCTGGTGGGTCCAGAGCCATCAGGTTAGTGAAGCCTGTTGGTGCTCAGGCGAAGCCCACCAGGTTGGAGCATCCACTATGTGCCCAGGGTGGGGGCTGCCTCCCCAGGGAGCTGCCCCTGACCAAGGGGCTTCTCTCTCCTCTCTCTGCTGCGGGGCCTGCAGACCGGGCTGCCTCGTGTAGGAGCTGCTTCCTTGGACCCTCGGCTCCCAGGGCCCGGGGAGGTCCCGGCTGGCCTGCCACTGCCCGGGTCTGCAGCTGGCCTGGCCGCCCGGCTGAGAAACCCGCTCCGACCCCAGCTCCTCCTCTGCCCTCGGCCGCAGCCAGCAGGCCCCCGGGCGTGGTGGGGTCCGGCCTGGGGTGCCCTTGGCCGGCTGTCCCTCATGATCCCCCAGCTCAGGAGCGGCTCAGGATGCGTAGGAGCCAGCAGACAGCGGGAGGCAGCTCGGCCTGGGACGGGGACAGCTTACCTTCCTGGACCTCCTCTGCAGGCGGACGGACGGATGGACGGACACAGCACATGTGGGGAGAGAGGGGAGAGAATGGCGGTGACTGGGGGCAGAGGCAGGTGGGGCAGGGACGGCAGGGGCTGGGGTCAGAACCACGCAGTGAGTAGGTTACACGGCCTCTTGTTCCTTTGGAGCCAGGCTCCTGTTCCACCCACACACGGCCACGTGTGCACACGCACCCACACGGGACTGAAGTCACGGCACATACCTGGTTCATGAGCTTCAGGGGCTAAGGAGGGCGCGGAACAAGAGGCAAGACCGCGGGCCAGAGGTCAGAGGTCAGAGGTCAGAGGAGGGAGGATCCGAGGTTAATGGACACAGCCGATCACCACACGAGAGAGAGGGTCAGTGGCCGCGGCCGAGGGGGAGCATGCAGGAGGCGAGCGGGACACGGTCAGTGCTGACCCGGGTGCGGGCTCCCCAATCCTACCCCTGCCTCGCACACGGAGAAACCCAGACTCTAGGGGAGGCTTCGGGCCCAGCCCTTGCTTCTGTTCTGACTTCCATGCTCCGGCCTTGGGGATGGCGCTGAGGCTCTGGCCAGTCCTCACGCCCCTGGGAGGACGGCCATGCTGGGCCCAGAGGCCACGCTCTGGGCTGCCATGCGGTGGCACCAGGAGCCGGGATGGAAGGGCCTCCTGGGCAGGGTGCGAGGGGCCAGGGGCCCATGCACGGGCCCTCTGCTCACCCAGAGTTGGTTGGGGGCCCTGATCCAGATGAGGGGTCAGAGGTCACATAGCCTCTCCGTCACCCACCGGCCAGGCCTCGTCTCACATCTGGTCCATCTGGTCCAGCAGTGCCCTCCACCCCCCCAGTGACCACCCAGGGGCGTGCCCAGTCCTCAGGGTCCCCCCAATCTGGTCAAGCGTGGGGAGCTGTTAGTGTGTTATGTGGGGGCCACATGGGGGGCCCCTTGGCTGGCTGGTGTGTCTGGGCCCTGGCCCCCCACTCTTACGTGGGCTCCAGCCAGGCCCGGGCCCCCCATGGGGACCAGAAGTCCTGTGTGCCATACCTTCCTCCTGGACTTCTGCGGCTGAGGGGGCGGGCAGAGGAGAGAGGAGAGGGTCAGGCGGGAGCAGGCTGCAGCTCTTGGGGGGGCCGCCGTGAAGCCCGGACCCGCCTACTCACCTTCCTCCTGGGCCTCTGAGCGGAGCAGCCGGAGCCGGGGCGCAGAGGGCACGGGGGGAGAGGGGGAGGGGGCAAAGGACAGTTGTTAGTGCCAACGGGGCCGGAGGAAAGGAGGCAGCACGGGCAGCAACTCAGAGGCCTGGCCTCTGCCTCTGCAGGGCCACCTCCTCTGGGCTCTGGGGGACCCCACGTCCGCTGCCCCCCACCCCCAGGGCCTGCCGCCCACCCCGGCCCGGAGGCGCCTGCGCCCTGAGCGTCTGGCTGAGTCTTGCTCTGCGGGCCCCAGAGGTGAGGACGGGGACGAGACCCACGCGGTACAAGAGAACGCTGCCTGGCGGGCGGCCTCGGGGGTGCCCCAAGGGGACCCCGTGAAGGACCAGCTCCCCAGGCCACGGCCCCCGCTCCGAAGGCCTCCACTTTCAGCAGAAAGAGAGCTGTTTCCCCTTGTTCGGGGGGCCAAGTGCTTTCAGAGTATTTTCAGCGCGGAGCATGCGAGGGCCTCCCGGGAGGCCCAGCTGGGGAGGGTGCACGCAGGGGCGCGTTCCCAGGGACCCGCGGGCGCCAGGCCTCCCGGCCTCCGCTCCCAGGAGCCTGAGAACCGCCTCCCCGCACGGTTCCCAGGTGCGGCCGGCCGGGCCCGAGGTTCCCACGGAGGCAGAGCGGGCGGGCGAGGGAGGGGGCTCCCGGGGTGCCCCGGAGGTTACCCACCGCGGGGGCGGGGGCGGGGGGCGCTGAGCCAGAGTGAGCTGGGGACGGGGGCACACGGGCCGGGCCTGAACCCGGACCCTGAATGTTAACGAAGGAGAGGGTGCTAATGGCCGCGTCCCAGCCAACGGCTCACGCCGGGCGGGCGTGATGAGGGTGAAGGACTGATGAATGATTAATGCGTGCGCGCCTATTAATCGGTTAACGAGACGGGAAGGCGGCTGTGACCACAAACGGGAATTAATGGCGAGGAAGGAGGTGGCTAGTGGTCGGGCTCAGGGGCCCGAGGGTCCTCAGGCCGAGCGGAGGGAGCGGGTGAGGAAGGTCAGGGTTAGGGGCCCCCTCCTGGGGCCGCACACTCACCTTCCTCCTCGCACTGCTCTGCACGGGGAGAAGAAAGGACAGAGCCTGTTAGCTGGGCGGCCCTGGGCTGGCCGGGCCCAGAGGAAGAGGCAGCTCTGGGGGTGACAGTGGCCTGAGCACCTCTGTCCTACTTGGGGTGCATGGCGGAGAGTGGTGGGCCTGCAGAGCGCCCTGGGGCCGGGCTGCCCGACGGCCTTGGGGTGCAGGCGGGGCGGGGGCAGGCGGGGTGAGGGGCAGGCTGGGTGAGGGGCAGGCGGGGCGGGGCAGGCTGGGTGAGGGGCAGGCTGGGTGAGGGGCAGTAGGGGCGGGGCAGGCTGGGTGAGGGGCAGGCTGGGTGAGGGGCAGGCTGGGAGAGGGGCAGGCTGGGAGAGGGGCAGGCTGGGTGAGGGGCAGGTGGGGCAGGGGCAGGCTGGGTCCAGAAGGGCCCCCCAGCTCGAGGCCATCACCTTTCAGGAGGTGGAGGCCTTGGGCTCAGGCGGGGTTAGGGGGGATCTAGGGCCCACAGAACGAGGCCGATCTAGGGCTTGCAGGCAGGGGTCCCAGGAGAGCCAGGCCCAGGGACGCCTAGGTCCCTGGGGGACGCGCAGAGGGGACGCAGCACGGACACTTACCCTCCACCTGTTCACTGTGGGGAGAGAGAGGGACAGAGCGTGAGGGGCTTTCGCTTGGTTAGTGGGGGGGTCTCACACACACAGCCAGGGCCTGGGGTCCCCAGGCTGGCGGGGGCGGCGGGGGCAGGTGGCTCTCCGACTGTTACTCACACTTCCTCGTCCGACATGGTGGCGGGGGTTCTGCGGGGAGACCAGGGCCCGCGTTAGAGCTGCCTCGGTCCTCACCGAGGGGTTAGGGGTTCCCATGGGGAGGGGCTAAGTGGGAGAGGACACATGCGGGCAGGGCCAAGGGCCACTGCTCTGGCCTTGGGCAGGCCCCTCCCACATCGGGGGCCGCCCCACGAGGCCTCTAGCCTCCGCCAAGGCCCAGGCTGAGGCCCACCGTCCTGTCCTCCGATCCTGGCTCCAGGGATGTGGAATCTGGAAGGTGGTGCAGCCTACTGCCCCCACCCCAAGCGGGTCCTGCCTGTCCGGGCTGTGCTGGGGGGCCTTGTCTTTGGGGTGAGGTGAGGGTTCCTTGGTCTTCCCACTCCAGCGCCCCCACAAGAGCCCGTGTTCCTGGTGTGAGCCCCACGCTCCCTTCTCGGACCCGTGGGTTCCTGCAGGGTCCCACGTGCTCCCAGGTTCCCCCACAGCCCTCTGATCCCGCTTCCCAAGGTGGTGCCCGAGCCGTCCCTTTGTCTCTCCCTCTTCCCACCAGGCAGCGCCCGGGCCCCGAGCTCCGGGAACAGATGGGGTCCGTTTCCCCGTGTGTCCCCCCCACCCCACACGCACACGCACATGTGGGCTGCAGGACTGAGCGGGCGGCCCCCGCCCCCCAGCTCCCCCGCCCGCGTTCCCAGGCCCCGTGCGTGCTCTTGAGTTTGTCAATGTCTGGGGGACGCTCTGGTTTGGGCTGCACGTGTCCAGGTGCGGCCGGCGCCGGGCCAGCATCTCGAGGACCGTTTTCCGGAGCGCTGGCCGCGCTCACGCCCGGGGCGGCCGGGGGCCTGGGAACGCAGCTCGAGCAGCTGCAGGAGATTGCCGGCCTGGGGTTTGAGACAGCCCAGCGCCTGACAGCCCATTACAGCTCACTTGAAGACAATAGTTATGGCCCCCCGGGGGGAGCTCTGTGCAAGAAAAACAGGCGTTCATCATCGAAAAATGCGAGCACGTCGCATTGCTAAGGTGGGAGCAGCTCTGCAGAGCCCCGGTCAAGAATGCGGCTTTTCCCAGAGCAATTTCAGCTCCATGCATCATTAAGCAGCAGCTCCGAGAGCCTCCAGGCAGAGGGGCCCTTTCCTTCCCCAGCCCGCTTCCTGGAATCCACGCTCCCCTCAGTTACAGCCGGCAGCCACGTCCCCAGTTTGGGGGGAGGAGGGGATCACAGCTCCTGAGCCTCCATCCCCCCCCCACACACACACACACCAGCCTGGACCTGGGGCCACGCTCTGGAGGGTCCCGGGGAGCTGGGGCCTGGCCCTGCTGTGCCCACCTCTCGCCCTGGCAGCACCCAGCACCTGTCGGCCTCCTTCAGAGGGGCGGGCACGGCCCCCCCCCCGGACTCGGGTTATTTTTAAGGAGCTGGTGGCAGCTGAGGGGTCTAGAAATAGGCACCCGGGTCAGCCAAGACGCCTCTGCCCAGAAACTCAAGATGGTGGGCGGGAGGGGGGCTGCGGGGCAGCTGCCCCCTCGGGCCTTTGCCAGGCCGGCCCTGCTCCGTGTCCCCGTAGGTCCAGAGACCGCCTGAGTCCCTCTGTCCTTCTGGAGGAGCCCGAGGGGCATCGGGGGGGGGGCGGCACAAGGAGGGTGCTGGGGCAGGGACGGCACAGCACAGCGGGCGGAGCCAGCTGGCCCAGAGGGTGGAAATAGCCTCTGAGGTCAGCGTTCCTTGGGAGACATACTCCTTCCCTCCTTCCCGGGTGACAAGACGTAGCTGGGGGAAGGGGGACACAGGAGGCCCTGCCACTCATTTGCCGTGGGCCCTGACCTCCCCCCGGCCCTGTCCGCTGCCGTCCTTGGCCGCCGGGGTCCTGGCCACCCCGCCCGGGGCCATCCCGGCGGCCTGGGCGAGCCCCGCCTGGGTGTCGTCTGTGCAAATGGCGGCCGTAGAGCCACGGCCACCCGGAGCCAAGCCCCAGGAGGCAGCCTTCCCGGCCGCCTGTCTCCGAACCCTCAGCTCGCTCCAGCCCCAGCCTGGGACCCCCCTCCCACCCAGGACCTCCCAGAAGGTCCCCCACTTGGGCCTCCTCTGCCTTGGGGGCACCCCAGTGTGCTTCCCATGGTTCCCCCGGCCTCCACCCTTAGAATTGAGACTCCTGGAGCTGGGCAGCCCGTCACCCCGGTCCCGGGACCCCAGTCAGTGCCTGGGGCGCGGCTGCCCGGGCCCCGGCACTCAGGCCCCGCCCGGCCCGGTGGCCCGCGTCCCCACCTGGCTGAGTCTGGAGAAAGGGCTGGAGCTCCCTGTGGACAGGACCGGCTCGGGTGCTGCCCTCTAGGGCCCACAGCCTTATGTTATAGTGACACTCGATCTTTCCCAGCAGCCCATTGGCCCGGGCCGGGCGGCCGGGGCTGTGCCACGCGGGTCCCTGACCAAGTATAGGAATAGCCCCGGAGGAGGCCCAAGGAGGCAAGGCAGGGGGCGCGTGTGCTGAGGAGCGGGCCGCCCGCCGCACCCAGGAGGTGTCTGTCAGCTTCTATTTTTACTGCCCGCACAGCGGGCGCATTCTCAGCGGCCGAGGAGGATGAAGGAAGGGATTGAGTGTCCCCGGGGACACACAGGGTTCTCCTTGGGCCGGCCTGGGGTGGGGTCCCCGGCCCAGGCACCTCTCCATTCCGGGTGACAGCGGGGTGCACATTGTACAGCACCCCGGCCCACCAACCTGCCCCTCTGAGGAAGCGGCCAGGGCGGGGAGGACCCCGAATCCTCAACCAGCCCCCCTCTAATGGAGGTCACAGCAAGGCCAGACCTGGTCCTGGGCACAGGCCCCTGAGGTGTGGGGAGTGCTCAGGCAAGAGGGATGAGCTAGTCCTCAGGTCAGGGGCCCCCTCTGCCGTCAGCCCGGAGCTCCCAGCCGGGCTCAGTGCGCCCCACAGGGGGCTAGGCCGTGACCCTGGATCCCCGCCTTGTGTTTTAGGACTCCAGGTGGCATCCTCCAGCCAGCACACAGCTCACTCGGCCTCCAATGGTCCCCACAGCCCGGCCCCTCCAATGAAGGAAACTAAGGCCCAGAGGCGGGGAGAGCAGCCTGGTACCTCCTTCCAGACCCTGGCTCAGGCAAGGTAGGCACAGACGAGGCCGCTGCCCTCTGGACCTCGGCTGCCGGAGTGGCAGGGGGCCTGCCTGGGAAGCTGGCATGCCCGGCCCTGCCCCGCTCCATGCCCACACGGGGCCTCGGAGGCCCTCGGAAGGCCTTGGCTGCACCCATGCAGTCCCTGGAGGTCGGCGATGAAGCCGGGGACCATGGGGAGGCAGGGACATACCGTGGTCCCTCGCCAGAGGAGGCAGACGGAGACCCTCCATGCCCACCTCCCCGAGGGCCCGGCCGTAGGGCCCCCCAGAGGCCAGAGCTGCAGGGGATGTCCCTAACCTGCTGGGAAGAACTCTCGGCTCCTCTGGCCCCACGGTGTCCCCTGCACCGGTCCCGGTCCTTAGTGGGCAAGGTCTTGTTGGGCCACACACAGCCCTGACCCTGGGCCCCTTCGCACCCACTCTCTGCCCCGTGGGCTCTGGAAGCCCTGAATGGCCCCCCGCTAACGCCCGCTAGGAGGGGGTGCTGTCCCTTCTCAGATCAGCTCCTCTCGCTCTGCCAGCAGCCCCAGGGCCTCCCCATGCACCGAGGCCAGGACATGCACCTACAGCGCCGAGCAGCTGTCCGTCTGTGGGCCATGCCGGAGCCCCAGGCACCCAGGGAGTTGCCGCTGCCCGCTGCCCCCCACCCCGTGCTGGGCCCAGGGGGCTCCCACTGGCTGCGCCTGCAGTGGCCCCACTCGGCCAGCAGAGGAGGGTGGCTGCCCGCTCAGCCGCGCGGCCCCTGGCAGGTGCTCTCGGTGAGCGGGCTGAGCCAGCGTGTGGGCGCTGAGGTCAGAGGGACAGGGCAGGTTTTATTTTGGGCATCGGTGACTTCCCCTCAGGCGCCAGGCCCACGGCACGGCAGGACACACCAGCGGGCACTGCTGGCCGGGCGGCGGGACACCGAGGGCCTCCACAGGTAATCCACACTCGTCCCCGGGCCTGGCAGCTGGGGTGGCGGGAGAGGGCAGGGCTGGGCAGGGGCCTCGGGGGAGCGGGAGGGGCACTGAGGCAGGGGCAGGGACGGCCCGGCCCGGGTTGTGGTGGTGACTGGTCTTCACTCCAGGAAGAGGGTGAGGACTGATTGCAGGTCACGCCCAGGACAGTGTGGGCAGGCTGAGCAGAGCCGGGAAAGGCGGCCCCCAAGGGTCTTGGTGTCAACTGTTCTTGGAGTGACCTTGGGGTGGGCAGGGGTCCCTAGATCTTGGCCTGGCCCCCAGGATGCATGGTTGGGGTATTGGAACCTGAAGAGCTCGAACAGGGCCCGAGAGCCCCGAGCTGACCTGGGTAACTGCTGGTGCCCGCTGGGCTGCAGCTGGCAGGCCTTGGGCTCTGGCTCTGCCAGGCCAAGGTGCAAGCTGCTGACATTGCACTTTCCCATCCCCATGCAGCTGCTGCCCCACATGCCCGGTGCCCGGGCAATTTAAAGACAGGCTCTCTTCCTCCCATGCGTGGGCCCTGGTGCCCAGAGCAGGGAGGTGGGAGGAGGCCTCTCAGGTAAGAGAACAGATGGCAGGGCCTCAGTCCAGATGAATGATGGATGGATGCACAGATAGATAGGTAGATGGGTAGGTGGATGGATGGATGAATGGATGGATGGATGGATGGATGGATGGGTGGGTGGATGGATGGATGGACGGATAGGTGGATGGATGGGTGGGTGGGTAGATGGATGAATGGATGGATGGATGGATGGACAGATGGATGGATAGATGGATAGATGGGTGAGTGGGTGAATAGGTGGATAGATGGATGGGTGCACAGACAGATAGGTTGATGGGTGCACAGACAGATAGGTTGATGGGTGCACAGACAAATAGGTGGATGGGTGGGTGGGTGGGTGGATGGATGGATGAATGAATGGATAGATGGGTGGATGGATGGATGGGTGGATGGATGGATGGATGAATAGATGGATGAATAGATGGATGCATGAGTGGGTGGATAGATGGGTGAATGGATAGATGGATGGATGGATGGATGGATGGATAGATGGGTGGGTGGGTGAGTGGACAGCCAGCTACCCCTTGGGCAGTGATCCCTCTGAACCTCTCGGCCTCAATGGTTGACATGTTCTGATCCCTTGGTCTTGAGTCAGTGCAGCATGGGAATCCATGATGCTCAGGCTGGGCCAGGTATGGACAACCTGGACAGGGCTGAGAGGTTCAGAGCAGTGTGGCTGATTGCCTCCCTGGCCTCAGAGGTGGGCCAGAGTGAGAAAAGGTGCCAGGAGTTTTTCAGGTTTAACACTTCTGAGCCGATATGTTTGCTCTGTCTTTTGGGAGGCAGGCAGGTTTTGACCACAAGGACTTCAGCAATGGAGGATCTGTGCAGAGCCAGACTAGAACCCAGGGTCCAGGCCAAGGTCCTGCCAACTCTGCAAGGGGCTCCCCAGACATGGAGGGCACAGGGCCCAAAGTCAGGCCAAGTGCAGACACCGTGAGAGGAGGGGAAGCAGGGAGGACCCCACCCTGTCTCCCACTTCACATGTGTCCACTCACCCACCCATCCACCTACTTATTTTTATACATCCACGATCACTGTCTATCTCCCTCCCTTCTCCTTTATCATCCATCCGTCTATATCCATCTTCCCAACCATGTATCCGCCCACCCAGCCAGCCACCCACTGTTCTGGGCAGTATGTGTTTGTCTGACCCCCTCTCCAACCCTACTTCCATTTACTCTTCACACAACCATTTCCTGCCCACCTACCTCTCTTTCCTCTACAGGCCCACCCATCCATCATCCATCCATCCACCCATCATCCGCCTACCCATTAATCCATCTCTTCATGCATCCATCCATTATCCATCTGTCCATCCATCCATCCATCCACTCACCTACCCATCCATCCATCCACTCACCCACCCATCCATCCATCCACTTACCCACCCATCCATCCATCCACTCACCCACCCACAGGTCTGTCTGTCCATCCATCCATCCATCCATCCATCATCCATTCATCCGCCCATTCATCTAGCTCTTCGTGCATCCATCCATCATCCATCTGTCCATCCATATATCCATCCACTCATCCATTCATCCATCCATCCATCATCCATCATTCAGACATCTGTCCATACATCAAACCTTCACTGAGCAATTCCTGGGTGCTAGGATGGGGCATGACTCCAAGGCAGGTCTTGTCCTCAGGGGGTGCACAGATCAGAGGGGCACGCTGTTTTGGGTGCTATGAAGTTTCTCTCAGGCCAGTCAAGAAAGGGAGAGACATCACAGACACTCTGGAAGAGGGGAGCTGCCCCCCACCAAAAAGTGTGGCAGGATTTAGGCCATCACACACCTCAGATCCAAGAGTCTAATCCCAGAAGCGACAGGACAGGACTGGGTGTCTGAATGCAGAGGCCAGAGACCTGGGTCCCATCATCACGCCGGGGGTGGCCCTTGCCCCGCGGCCAGCCCTGCTCCCGTGTTCCTCCCCCCCAGTTAGTGAGCAGCGAGGGGCCAGCGTGTGGGGACAGAAAGAGCTTTATTGCACAAATGAAGGGGCCGCAAGCAGAGGCAGGGATGAGCGTCCCGCAGGCATCGGTGGCTCCTGACGGGATGGCCCCTGGCTGGTGTGCTCTCTGCACAGGACACCCCTTCCTGGTGGGTGTGTGGCCTCTGGGGATGGTCCCCTCAGCCAAGCACCATGAGCATCCCATCCTCCCGGGCTGTGAGAGGCAGAGCCGGTGGGCCAGGGAGCGGAGGGGAGCGAGGCCGGAGGTCCGGGGACAGAGGCGGTGGCAGTGGCGGGTGCTGGCGGGGCGTGGGCAGCCAGGCAGGCAATGGGAAGCGGCTTCTTCGGCAGGGCTGGGTGGGCATCTGGCCGGACTCCCCGGGAGCATGGGTGGGAAGTGTGGAGGGAGCCCCCGGCCTGCACCCGGCTCAGGACAGCTGAAACACAGGCGAGGGGGTGTTAGGCTGCAGTCCCAAGGGGGCACCCTCCCCACCCAGCCTCCAGCCGCTGCTGTTGGCCACCCTGGCCTACCCACAATCCCCCCTTCCCACCAGGAGCAGCCCCTGCCCCAGGCCTGCCTCCCCCGTGGAGGTCTGCTACCCGGAGGCTGAGCTCCCGAGCCCTGGCCTTGCTCAGACTCAACGCCCAGAGAATCTGCCCATCACTACTGGCCTGGCAGCCCCCCCAGACTCAGAACTGGGGTTCCTGTGGCTGCTGGGGCCCCGGCCTCTCCGAGGCAGACAGCAGCCCCGATGGAGCCCCTGAGCAGACCCCTCCCGGTCCATCCATCCCTGCCTGGCGGAGCCAGCGGCCCCCGGCCTCCCTCCTCCCCCCGCCTGCGGCCTCTGGCTCGGCCCAGACACCATTTGTCAATGTCCGTGCTCGCACATGGCGCCCAGAAACCGGGCGGGCGGCTTGGCCGGGACCACCCCGCCCGGAGGTCTGCGGGAAGCTCCGTTTCGCACAGCTCAGCGAAAATGGCTCCCACCGCCCGGCCCCTCGCCCTCGGAGGATGAGCCCCTCGCCCGGAGCCCCTGGCCGCCGCCCTCACCGCTGGCTCGCAGCGGACGCGCCTGTGGTCGGGCCGGCGACGGCGAGGCGCCCCTCACGCGCTGCGGGCGGGCGCGCTTCCTGGCCCGCGGGCGCCGGCCCAGCACGTGCCCCGCCTGGAGCCGCCGGTGGGCCTCCCGGCCCAGCTGCGCTCCAGCCCTCGCTCATCACCCACCGAATGGCCCCCGCAGGCTCGCTCCTCACCCGGGACGGCACCGCCGCCCACGGCGCTGCTGATGCAGGCGGACGTGCGGAGAGCCCACCTGGCGGGGCAGGGCTGGAGGCAGGGCCCGGTGGTCTTTCTGGACTCGGGGCCGAGTCCCCCTGCCCCAGAGGGAGTTCGGGGGAAGAGAGCTGACTGACCACTGTCCCTCTCCACCCAGAGTGCAGCCATGCTCATCTCTGCCGCCTCGACGCCCCCTGACACGGTGGGCCTGTGCCTCCCGGGGCCCCCGGCGCCCCCACCACCCCTGCTGCCCAAGCCTGGGAAGGACAACCTGGTCCTGCAGAAGCTTCTGAGGAAGGCGGCCCGGAAAAGGGGGGCCGGGGCCGGGCCCTCAGCCCCCACGGGGGCTTTCCGCAGCTCCCTGTCCCCCGTGAGCGAGGCCAGCCACGACCAGGAGGTCCCAGCCCCACACCTCGCCCGAGCCCCGCACACGGCGGCCACCCTGCCCCGCACCCCCCACGCCCCAGTCACCCACCGTGTGCCGTCCCCCCTGCAGAAGTCCACGCTGGCCCTCAGCTTCCCTCCGCACGGGAGCCAACCCTCTCCCCTCACGGCCCCGGGGCTCCCGCTCACAACCCCGGCCCCAGCCCGGGGGCCCATCGGCTTTGCCCATGTCTCAGCACCCGCCCTGGGGGACACCCACATCAGCCAGGTGCACATCCAGCTGATGCCATCCCCAGGCGCCAGGGCCCCTGAGCTGCCCCCGATGGCCCCGGATGGGGGGTCTGGCGGCCAGGACCGAGTCACAGCCCCTCGCCCCCCTGGAGCCCAACCCCTGGTCCCCGTCGCCCACATCCGCCCTCTTCCCGCTGGGGCCCAGATGGCCAAGCCCTGGCCGGAGGCGCCCCCTGTGCCCAGGCCGCCCCCCGGCTTCCTGGCTGCGGGGCCCAGACAGGCCCACCCCCGGGTGGTGGTGCCCATCGCGCCCACCTGCCGCTCGCCGGGGCACTCGCCTGCCCGGCCGGCCCCCGTGGCCCCCGAGGCCGAGGAGCCCCCCACAGCCGGCCCCGCCCCGGAGGCCCGGCAGGTCTCCAGCCCTCGGGGGGCCTGGCCCCCCACCTCGCCCGAAGGCCCCCACCCCTGCCCTGTCCCCAAAGTGGCGCCCAAGCCCCGGCTCAGTGGGTGGATGCGCCTCAAGAAGCAGCTGATGGAGGAGGTGGACGAGGCCCCATTGCCGAGGCTGGAGCGAAGCGCCGAGCAGAAGGAGCAGGAGAAGATGGCCCCCGCCGACCCGGCCCCCCAGCCTCCCGCCGACCCGGCCCCCCAGCCTCCCGCCGACCTGGGCCCCCGAAATCCCACTGACCCGGCCCCCCGGCCTCCCGCCGACCTGGCCCCCCGGCCTCCTGCTGACCTGGCGCCCCAGCCCACCTCGAACCCGGCGCCCCGGCCCCCCGCCTCCCGGGCCTCCAGGCTGTGGGACGCGGTTCTGTACCGTGTGTCGGTGGCCGAGTCCCACCGCAGCCAGGCGGGGCCGGGGGGTGGGGCGTGCACCCTGCCCAGCCGGGGCCGCCTGCCCTTTCTGTGCCGACCCCGCTTCAATGCCCGGAAGCTGCAGGAGGCGGCCACGCGGCCCCCTCCCACCATCCACCCCGTCCTGGAGCTGAGCCCCGCGCCCAAGAACTTCAACCGCACGGCGGCCGGCTGGAGGCTGCGGTGAAGGGCGGCCGGGCGGCCCCTGGGCTCGGACCAGATGGACGGGGGGGGCCACAGCCGGTGAAGAGGCCGCATGGACCTGGGAAGGGCCGGGGGGCTGTGAGAGCCTGGGGAGGCTGTCAGGAGGGACAGGGACGAGGATGGGGGAAGTGGACGAGGCGGAGCAGGGGGTAGGGAGGAGGTGGTTTCCATGTGTGGAGGGGCAGGGGCTCAGGGTAGGAAGGAAGGGGCCCGTGTCCACGTGAGCCAGGACTTGGGCAGGCTGACCTCACACCCAGTGCCTGCCCGGGCCTCCTGGGAGGCAGGGAGGGAGGAGGGCCACAGGGTGGGCGACCCACTAAGGTGAGTGGGAGAGGGACACAGAGGGACCTGGGGAGGACTCAGAAGGGGAGGGGGTGAGGGAGGGGCCGAGGCCCCACTCACCCCAGAACACAATGGGTGCTGTGTGTGGACCCTGGGACCCAGGCCACAAATAAAGTGTGTCACTCCGAAGCAGCGGGTCACCTTTCTGACTGCTCCGCCGGTGGGAAGGGGGGTGGACGCCGGAGAGGTCGTGGCTGGGACAGGACAGGACCCGGGCCCTGGTCGCTCTCAGACCCTCGGCCACTACTGGCCAGGCCTCGTCTCATCCTCCCATCCGTTTTCTGCAACTCGCAGCGGCCCGGCCACCTCACCCGCCCAGGGAGCCGAGCTGGGACCCGAGGGCCTTGTCCTGAGAGGGCGAGTGAAGTCCCCCCTCGGAGAACGGCCGAGCGGCCCGAGGCCACGGAGTTGATATCAGGGTGTGAGGAAGGCCTCCAGGAGCCTGGGTTCTGGCCGGCTCGGAGGCTGGGCATTTGGCCCTCACAGCAGGGCCCTCCTCTGCCACCACGTTCCCAGAACCGTCCACGTCACACATAGGCAGGCCGCTGCCCAGACTCACCGAGAGGGAAGGCTTAGGGCCCCGAGCCCTCGTCCATCAGCACCTTCTCGTACTTCCCGTGTCCGGTGGCCACAAACTTGTACCTCTTCCCGGAGGGGGTGCTCTGTCAGGGAAGGAATCCGAGAGCAAAGGTGAGATGGCCGAAGGGAGAGGCTGCTGCCTCTGGGAAGCCCTCCTGGACGCACTCAGGATGGCCCCTCGTGGCTCTCGCCTGCGGACCCGCTTTCCCCGCCACCACGACCTACGGACTCTACCTTAACGGTCGACGAGGTCTTGGAGCCTCCTTTGTGCTCCCAGAGGCTTTTCTTGCTCATGTCTCCAGCCACGATGTCCTGGGGTGGAAGGAGGACACGTCACCACTGCAGACAGCTGACTGGGGCCGAAGCCCTGGGCCCTTCTCTCCAGCCTGGCTCTACCTGGCCAGGCGGGCCTGCCTGCTTGCTGCCTGCAGGAGGGCCGAGAGCCCGGGAGAGGCAGGGAAGGTGACCTGCACCTTCTGCCTTCACTCCGCCACGCAATCTTCTTCCCGCCACCTTCCACACTCAGGCCGGCCTGGGTGGTCTCCGCCGGGACGGCCTCGCTGGGGAGGGCTCCTACCTTGCAGGAGGGGCTCTTGGCTGCAGACTGAGCCTGCACCTCTCCCGTCTCCCACAGGCTCTTGGTGCTTGCCACGGCCATGCTGGGCAGCTCGATGGAGGGCTGGCGAGTTAGCTTGGCGTTCCGGCCAGCAGTCTGCAGAGGAGGCAGAGTCCGGAGCCACGTTAGTGGAGAGCCACGTGGGACCCCTCGGAGAGCCCGGGGAGCATGCTGGGCCACCCTCTGTGTCTCTGCTTTTCCCCAGCGGTGCGTCCCCAACCTAGGGCAGGAGCAGGGCTCTGACAAGATGTGTGCTCTTCTAGGCAGTGTGCTTTGAGGCTCCCTTGTTCTGTAGAGCACAGGTGATGAGGTGGGACATGAGACAGACCTAGGCTGTCCTCACACTGCTCATGGCATAGGGCTGGAAGGGCATGGGATGAATGGAAGGGTGTTGGCAAGATAGAGGGGTGTTGGTTGGGTAGAGAGATGTTGGTTGGATGGAGGGGTGTTGGTTGGGTGGAAGGGTGTTGGTTGGATGGAAGGGTTGGTTGGATGAAGGGGTGTTGGATGGAGAAGTGTTGGTTGGGTGGAGGGGTGTTGGTTGGGTGGAGGGGTGTTGGTTGGATGGAGGGGTGTTGGTTGGATGCAGAAGTGTTGGTTGAATGGAGGGGTTGGTTGGATGGAGGAGTTGGTTGGATGGATGGGTGTTGGTTGGGTGGAGGGGTGTTGATTGGGTGAAGGGGTTGGTTGGATGGAGGGGTGTTGGGTGGAGGAGTGTTGGGTGGATGGAGGGGTGTTGGTTGGATGGAGAAGTGTTGGTTGAATGGAGGGGTTGGTTGGATGGAGGAGTTGGTTGGATGGACGGGTGTTGGTTGGGTGGAGGGGTGTTGGATGGAGGAGTGTTGGTTGGGTGGAGGGGTGTTGGTTGGGTGGAGGGATGTTGGTTGGATGGACGTGTTGGTTGGATGGAGTGGTGTTGGTTGGATGGAGAAGTGTTGGTTGAATGGAGGGGTTGGTTGGATGGAGGGGCGTTGGGTGGAGGAGTGTTGGTTGGATGGAGGGGTGTTGGTTGGGTGGAGGGGTATTGATTGGATGGAGGGGTGTTGGTTGGATGGAGAAGTGTTGGTTGAATGGAGGGGTTGGTTGGATGGAGGGGTGTTGGGTGGAGGAGTGTTGGTTGGATGGAGGAGTGTTGGTTGGGTGGAGGAGTGTTGGTTGGATGGAGGGGTGTTGGTTGGGTGGAGGGGTGTTGATTGGGTGAAGGGGTTGGTTGGATGGAGGGGTGTTGGGTGGAGGAGTGTTGGGTGGATGGAGGGGTGTTGGTTGGATGGAGAAGTGTTGGTTGAATGGAGGGGTTTGGTTGGATGGAGGAGTTGGTTGGATGGACGGGTGTTGGTTGGGTGGAGGGGTGTTGGATGGAGGAGTGTTGGTTGGGTGGAGGGGTGTTGGTTGGGTGGAGGGATGTTGGTTGGATGGAGGTGTTGGTTGGATGGAGTGGTGTTGGTTGGATGGAGAAGTGTTGGTTGAATGGAGGGGTTGGTTGGATGGAGGGGCGTTGGGTGGAGGAGTGTTGGTTGGATGGAGGGGTGTTGGTTGGGTGGAGGGGTGTTGGTTGGGTGGAGGGGTGTTGGTTGGATGGAGAAGTGTTGGTTGAATGGAGGGGTTAGTTGGATGGAGGGGTGTTGGGTGGAGGAGTGTTGGTTGGATGGAGGAGTGTTGGTTGGATGGAGGGGTGTTGGTTGGATGGAGGGGTGTTGGTTGGATGGAGGTGTTGGTTGGATGGAGGTGTTGGTTGGATGGAGGGGTGTTGGTTGGATGGAGGTGTTGGTTGGATGGAGGTGTTGGTTGGATGGAGGGGTGTTGGTTGGATGGAGGTGTTGGTTGGATGGAGGGGTGTTGGTTGGATGGAGGTGTTGGTTGGATGGAGCTGTTGGTTGGGTGGAGGAGTGTTGGTTGGATGGAGGGGTGTTGGTTGGATGGAGGTGTTGGTTGGATGGAGCTGTTGGTTGGGTGGAGGAGTGTTGGTTGGATGGAGGTGTTGGTTGGATGGAGGAGTGTTGGTTGGATGGAGGGGTGTTGATTGGATGGAGGAGTGTTGGTTGGATGGAGGTGTTGGTTGGATGGAGGAGTGTTGGTTGGATGGAGGGGTGTTGGTTGGATGGAGGAGTGTTGGTTGGATGGAGGGGTGTTGGTTGGATGGAGGTGTTGGTTGGATGGAGGTGTTGGTTGGATGGAGGGGTGTTGGTTGGATGGAGGGGTGTTGGTTGGATGGAGGTGTTGGTTGGATGGAGGAGTGTTGGTTGGGTGGAGGGGTGTTGGTTGGATGGAGGAGTGTTGGTTGGGTGGAGGGGTGTTGGTTGGATGGAGGGGTGTTGGTTGGATGGAGGGGTGTTGGTTGGATGGAGGTGTTGGTTGGATGGAGGTGTTGGTTGGATGGAGGGGTGTTGGTTGGATGGAGGTGTTGGTTGGATGGAGGGGTTGGTTGGATGGAGGGGTGTTGGGTGGAGGAGTGTTGGTTGGATGGAGGGGTGTTGGTTGGGTGGAGGGGTATTGGTTGGATGGAGGGGTGTTGGTTGGATGGAGGTGTTGGTTGGATGGAGGTGTTGGTTGGATGGAGGGGTGTTGGTTGGATGGAGGAGTGTTGGTTGGGTGGAGGGGTGTTGGTTGGATGGAGGGGTGTTGGTTGGATGGAGGAGTGTTTCTTGGATGGAGGGGTGTTGGTTGGATGGAGGGGTGTTGGTTGGATGGAGGAGTGTTGGTTGGATGGAGGGGTGTTGGTTGGATGGAGGAGTGTTGGTTGGGTGGAGGGGTGTTGGTTGGATGGAGGTGTTGGTTGGATGGAGGGGTGTTGGTTGGGTGGAGGTGTTGGTTGGATGGAGGGGTGTTGGTTGGGTGGAGGGGTGTTGGTTGGATGGAGGTGTTGGTTGGATGGAGGGGTGTTGGTTGGATGGAGGTGTTGGTTGGATGGAGGTGTTGGTTGGATGGAGGGGTGTTGGTTGGATGGAGGGTGTTGGTTGGATGGAGGGGTGTTGGTTGGATGGAGGGTGTTGGTTGGATGGAGGTGTTGGTTGGATGGAGGGGTGTTGGTTGGATGGAGGGGTGTTGGTTGGATGGAGGAGTGTTGGTTGGATGGAGGGGGGTTGGGTGGATGGAGGGGTGTTGGTTGGATGGAGGAGTGTTGGTTGGGTGGAGGGGTGTTGGTTGGGTGGAGGGGTGTTGGTTGGATGGAGGGGTGTTGGTTGGATGGAGGTGTTGGTTGGATGGAGGGGTGTTGGTTGGATGGAGGGGTGTTGGTTGGATGGAGGAGTGTTGGTTGGATGGAGGGGTGTTGGTTGGATGGAGGGGTGTTGGTTGGGTGGAGGGGTGTTGGTTGGATGGAGGGGTGTTGGTTGGATGGAGGTGTTGGTTGGATGGAGGGGTGTTGGTTGGATGGAGGAGTGTTGGTTGGATGGAGGTGTTGGTTGGATGGAGGGGTGTTGGTTGGATGGAGGGGTGTTGGTTGGATGGAGGGGTGTTGGTTGGATGGAGGTGTTGGTTGGATGGAGGTGTTGGTTGGATGGAGGGGTGTTGGTTGGATGGAGGGGTGTTGGTTGGGTGGAGGAGTGTTGGTTGGGTGGAGGTGTTGGTTGGATGGAGGGGTGTTGGTTGGGTGGAGGTGTTGGTTGGATGGAGGGGTGTTGGTTGGATGGAGGTGTTGGTTGGATGGAGGGGTGTTGGTTGGATGGAGGTGTTGGTTGGGTGGAGGGGTGTTGGTTGGGTGGAGGGGTGTTGGTTGGATGGAGGTGTTGGTTGGATGGAGGTGTTGGTTGGATGGAGGTGTTGGTTGGATGGAGGAGTGTTGGTTGGGTGGAGGGGTGTTGGTTGGATGGAGGTGTTGGTTGGATGGAGGGGTGTTGGTTGGATGGAGGGGTGTTGGTTGGATGGAGGTGTTGGTTGGATGGAGGGGTGTTGGTTGGATGGAGGTGTTGGTTGGGTGGAGGGGTGTTGGTTGGATGGAGGTGTTGGTTGGTGGAGGGGGGTTGGTGGGATGGAGGGGTGTTGGTTGGTTGGGGGGTGTTGGTTGGATGGAGGGGTGTTGGTTGGATGGAGGTGTTGGTTGGATGGAGGTGTTGGTTGGATGGAGGGGTGTTGGTTGGATGGAGGTGTTGGTTGGATGGAGGGGTGTTGGTTGGATGGAGGGGTGTTGGTTGGATGGAGGTGTTGTGTGGAGGTGGGTGTTGGTTGGGTGGAGGTGGGTTGGTTGGGTGGAGGGGTGTTGGTTGGATGGAGGGGTGTTGGTTGGGTGGAGGGGTGTTGGTTGGATGGAGGTGTTGGTTGGGTGGAGGGGTGTTGGTTGGGTGGAGGGGTGTTGGTTGGATGGAGGTGTTGGTTGGATGGAGGGGTGTTGGTTGGGTGGAGGGGTGTTGGTTGGATGGAGGTGTTGGTTGGATGGAGGGGTGTTGGTTGGGTGGAGGTGTTGGTTGGGTGGAGGGGTGTTGGTTGGATGGAGGGGTGTTGGTTGGGTGGAGGGGTGTTGGTTGGATGGAGGGGTGTTGGTTGGGTGGAGGGGTGTTGGTTGGGTGGAGGGGTGTTGGTTGGGTGGAGGGGTGTTGGTTGGGTGGAGGGGTGTTGGTTGGGTGGAGGTGTTGGTTGGATGGAGGGGTGTTGGTTGGATGGAGGGGTGTTGGTTGGGTGGAGGAGTGTTGGTTGGATGGAGGGGTGTTGGTTGGGTGGAGGGGTGTTGGTTGGATGGAGGGGTGTTGGTTGGGTGGAGGGGTGTTGGTTGGGTGGAGGAGTGTTGGTTGGGTGGAGGTGTTGGTTGGATGGAGGTGTTGGTTGGGTGGAGGTGTTGGTTGGATGGAGGTGTTGGTTGGGTGGAGGTGTTGGTTGGATGGAGGGGTGTTGGTTGGGTGGAGGGGTGTTGGTTGGGTGGAGGTGTTGGTTGGGTGGAGGGGTGTTGGTTGGGTGGAGGGGTGTTGGTTGGGTGGAGGTGTTGGTTGGGTGGAGGTGTTGGTTGGATGGGGGTGTTGGTTGGGTGGAGGTGTTGGTTGGATGGAGGTGTTGGTTGGATGGAGGAGTGTTGGTTGGATGGAGGTGTTGGTTGGGTGGAGGGGTGTTGGTTGGGTGGAGGTGTTGGTTGGGTGGAGGGGTGTTGGTTGGGTGGAGGTGTTGGTTGGATGGAGGTGTTGGTTGGATGGGGGTGTTGGTTGGGTGGAGGGTGTTGGTTGGGTGGGGGTGTTGGTTGGATGGGGGGGTGTTGGTTGGGTGGAGGTGTTGGTTGGATGGAGGGGTGTTGGTTGGATGGGGGGGTGTTGGTTGGGTGGAGGGGTGTTGGTTGGATGGGGGTGTTGGTTGGGTGGGGGTGTTGGTTGGATGGGGGGTGTTGGTTGGGTGGGGGGGGTGTTGGTTGGGTGGAGGGGTGTTGGTTGGATGGGGGAGTGTTGGTTGGGTGGGGGTGTTGGTTGGATGGGGGGGTGTTGGTTGGGTGGGGGTGTTGGTTGGGTGGAGGGGTGTTGGTTGGGTGGGGGGGTGTTGGTTGGGTGGAGGTGTTGGTTGGGTGGGGGAGTGTTGGTTGGATGGGGGGGTGTTGGTTGGATGGAGGTGTTGGTTGGGTGGAGGTGTTGGTTGGATGGGGGGGTGTTGGTTGGATGGGGGGGTGTTGGTTGGGTGGGGGTGTTGGTTGGGTGGGGGGGTGTTGGTTGGGTGGAGGTGTTGGTTGGGTGGGGGTGTTGGTTGGATGGAGGGGTGTTGGTTGGATGGGGGGGTGTTGGTTGGGTGGGGGGGTGTTGGTTGGGTGGAGGGGTGTTGGTTGGATGGGGGGGTGTTGGTTGGGTGGGGGGGTGTTGGTTGGGTGGGGGTGTTGGTTGGGTGGGGGGGTGTTGGTTGGGTGGGGGGGTGTTGGTTGGGTGGGGGGGTGTTGGTTGGGTGGGGGGGTGTTGGTTGGGGTGGGGGGGTGTTGGTTGGGTGGGGGTGTTGGTTGGATGGGGGTGTTGGTTGGATGGGGGTGTTGGTTGGATGGGGGGGTGTTGGTTGGGTGGGGGTGTTGGTTGGGTGGAGGGGTGTTGGTTGGGTGGGGGGTTTGGTTGGTGGGGGTGTTGGTTGGATGGAGGGGTGTTGGTTGGGTGGGGGGGTGTTGGTTGGATGGGGGTGTTGGTGGGGTGGGGGGGTTGGTGGGGGGGAGGGGGGTTGGTGGGGGGGGGGTGTGGGTGGGGGGGGGGGGTGTTGGTGGGGGGGAGGGGTGTTGGTTGGGTGGAGGGGTGTTGGTGGGGTGGAGGGGTGTTGGTTGGGTGGAGGGGTGTTGGTTGGGTGGAGGTGTTGGTTGGATGGGGGGTGTTGGTTGGTGGGGGTGTTGGTTGGGTGGGGGGGTGTTGGTTGGGTGGGGGGTGTTGGTTGGATGGAGGTGTTGGTTGGGTGGGGGTGTTGGTTGGATGGAGGGGTGTTGGTTGGTGGGGGTGTTGGTTGGGTGGGGGGGTGTTGGTTGGTGGGGGTGTTGGTTGGGTGGGGGGGTGTTGGTTGGGTGGGGGTGTTGGTTGGGTGGAGGGGTGTTGGTTGGGTGGGGGTGTTGGTTGGGTGGGGGGTGTTGGTTGGGTGGGGGGTGTTGGTTGGGTGGGGGGGTGTTGGTTGGATGGGGGTGTTGGTTGGATGGGGGTGTTGGTTGGGTGGGGGGGTGTTGGTTGGGTGGGGGGGTGTTGGTTGGTGGGGGTGTTGGTTGGGTGGGGGTGTTGGTTGGATGGGGGTGTTGGTTGGGTGGGGGGGTGTTGGTTGGGTGGGGGTGTTGGTTGGGTGGGGGGGTGTTGGTTGGTGGGGGGGTGTTGGTTGGGTGGGGGGGTGTTGGTTGGGTGGGGGGTGTTGGTTGGGTGGGGGTGTTGGTTGGGTGGGGGGGTGTTGGTTGGATGGAGGGGTGTTGGTTGGGTGGGGGGTGTTGGTTGGATGGGGGGGTGTTGGTTGGGTGGGGGGGTGTTGGTTGGGTGGGGGTGTTGGTTGGTGGAGGTGTTGGTTGGATGGGGGTGTTGGTTGGGTGGGGGGGGTGTTGGTTGGATGGAGGGTGTTGGTTGGATGGGGGGGTGTTGGTTGGGTGGGGGTGTTGGTTGGGGGGGGGTGTTGGTTGGGTGGGGGTGTTGGTTGGGTGGGGGGGTGTTGGTTGGATGGGGGTGTTGGTTGGGTGGGGGGGTGTTGGTTGGGTGGGGGGGTGTTGGTTGGGTGGAGGTGTTGGTTGGATGGGGGTGTTGGTTGGTGGGGGTGTTGGTTGGGTGGGGGTGTTGGTTGGGTGGGGGGGTGTTGGTTGGATGGGGGTGTTGGTTGGGTGGGGGGGTGTTGGTTGTGGGGGTGTTGGTTGGATGGGGGTGTTGGTTGGGTGGGGGGTGTTGGTTGGATGGGGGTGTTGGTTGGGTGGGGGGGTGTTGGTTGGATGGGGGTGTTGGTTGGATGGAGGGGTGTTGGTTGGGTGGAGGTGTTGGTTGGGTGGGGGTGTTGGTTGGGTGGGGGGTGTTGGTTGGATGGGGGGTGTTGGTTGTGGGGGTGTTGGTTGGATGGGGGGTGTTGGTTGGGTGGAGGGGTGTTGGTTGGGTGGGGGTGTTGGTTGGATGGGGGTGTTGGTTGGGTGGAGGTGTTGGTTGGATGGAGGTGTTGGTTGGTGGGGGGTGTTGGTTGGGTGGGGGTGTTGGTTGGGTGGGGGGTGTTGGTTGGATGGGGGGGTGTTGGTTGGGTGGAGGTGTTGGTTGGGTGGGGGTGTTGGTTGGTGGGGGGGTGTTGGTTGGGTGGGGGGTGTTGGTTGGGTGGGGGGGTGTTGGTTGGGTGGAGGGGTGTTGGTTGGGTGGGGGTGTTGGTTGGGTGGGGGGTGTTGGTTGGGTGGGGGGGTGTTGGTTGGATGGGGGTGTTGGTTGGGTGGAGGGGTGTTGGTTGGGTGGGGGGGTGTTGGTTGGGTGGGGGGTGTTGGTTGGGTGGGGGTGTTGGTTGGGTGGGGGGGTGTTGGTTGGGTGGGGGGGTGTTGGTTGGGTGGGGGTGTTGGTTGGGTGGAGGGGTGTTGGTTGGGTGGGGGGGTGTTGGTTGGGTGGGGGTGTTGGTTGGGTGGGGGGGTGTTGGTTGGGTGGGGGGTGTTGGTTGGGTGGAGGGGTGTTGGTTGGATGGAGGTGTTGGTTGGATGGGGGGGTGTGGGTGGGGTGGGGGTGTTGGTTGGGTGGAGGGGTGTTGGTGGGGTGGATGTGTTGGTGGGGTGGAGGGGTGTTGGTTGGTGGGGGTGTTGGTTGGTGGGGGTGTTGGTTGGGTGGAGGGTGTTGGTTGGTGGGGGGGTGTTGGTTGGGTGGGGGTGTTGGTTGGATGGGGGTGTTGGTTGGGTGGAGGTGTTGGTTGTGGAGGGGTGTTGGTTGGGTGGAGGGTGTTGGTTGGGTGGAGGTGTTGGTTGGGTGGAGGGGGGTTGGTTGGATGGAGGTGTTGGTTGGGTGGAGGTGTTGGTTGGGTGGAGGTGTTGGTTGGGTGGAGGTGTTGGTTGGGTGGAGGGGTGTTGGTTGGGTGGAGGTGTTGGTTGGGTGGAGGTGTTGGTTGGGTGGAGGGGTGTTGGTTGGGTGGAGGTGTTGGTTGGGTGGAGGTGTTGGTTGGGTGGAGGTGTTGGTTGGGTGGAGGGGTGTTGGTTGGATGGAGGTGTTGGTTGGGTGGAGGGGTGTTGGTTGGGTGGAGGTGTTGGTTGGGTGGAGGGGTGTTGGTTGGGTGGAGGGGTGTTGGTTGGATGGAGGGGTGTTGGTTGGGTGGAGGGGTGTTGGTTGGATGGAGGGGTGTTGGTTGGGTGGAGGGGTGTTGGTTGGGTGGAGGTGTTGGTTGGGTGGAGGGGTGTTGGTTGGGTGGAGGGGTGTTGGTTGGGTGGAGGTGTTGGTTGGGTGGAGGGGTGTTGGTTGGGTGGAGGTGTTGGTTGGGTGGAGGTGTTGGTTGGGTGGAGGGGTGTTGGTTGGGTGGAGGGGTGTTGGTTGGGTGGAGGGGTGTTGGTTGGGTGGAGGTGTTGGTTGGGTGGAGGGGTGTTGGTTGGATGGAGGTGTTGGTTGGATGGAGGGGTGTTGGTTGGGTGGAGGGGTGTTGGTTGGGTGGAGGTGTTGGTTGGGTGGAGGTGTTGGTTGGGTGGAGGTGTTGGTTGGATGGAGGAGTGTTGGTTGGGTGGAGGGGTGTTGGTTGGGTGGAGGGGTGTTGGTTGGATGGAGGGGTGTTGGTTGGGTGGAGGGGTGTTGGTTGGATGGAGGTGTTGGTTGGATGGAGGGTGTTGGTTGGATGGAGGGGTGTTGGTTGGGTGGAGGTGTTGGTTGGGTGGAGGGGTGTTGGTTGGATGGAGGTGTTGGTTGGATGGAGGTGTTGGTTGGGTGGAGGTGTTGGTTGGATGGAGGTGTTGGTTGGGTGGAGGTGTTGGTTGGATGGAGGTGTTGGTTGGGTGGAGGGGTGTTGGTTGGATGGAGGTGTTGGTTGGATGGAGGGGTGTTGGTTGGATGGAGGGGTGTTGGTTGGGTGGAGGGGTGTTGGTTGGATGGAGGTGTTGGTTGGATGGAGGGGTGTTGGTTGGATGGAGGGGTGTTGGTTGGGTGGAGGTGTTGGTTGGATGGAGGGGTGTTGGTTGGATGGAGGTGTTGGTTGGGTGGAGGTGTTGGTTGGGTGGAGGTGTTGGTTGGATGGAGGGGTGTTGGTTGGGTGGAGGTGTTGGTTGGGTGGAGGGGTGTTGGTTGGGTGGAGGTGTTGGTTGGATGGAGGTGTTGGTTGGGTGGAGGTGTTGGTTGGATGGAGGTGTTGGTTGGATGGAGGTGTTGGTTGGGTGGAGGTGTTGGTTGGGTGGAGGTGTTGGTTGGATGGAGGTGTTGGTTGGGTGGAGGTGTTGGTTGGGTGGAGGTGTTGGTTGGGTGGAGGTGTTGGTTGGGTGGAGGGGTGTTGGTTGGATGGAGGTGTTGGTTGGGTGGAGGGGTGTTGGTTGGGTGGAGGGGTGTTGGTTGGGTGGAGGTGTTGGTTGGATGGAGGGGTGTTGGTTGGATGGAGGTGTTGGTTGGGTGGAGGGGTGTTGGTTGGGTGGAGGTGTTGGTTGGGTGGAGGTGTTGGTTGGGTGGAGGTGTTGGTTGGGTGGAGGTGTTGGTTGGGTGGAGGGGTGTTGGTTGGGTGGAGGTGTTGGTTGGGTGGAGGGGTGTTGGTTGGGTGGAGGTGTTGGTTGGATGGAGGTGTTGGTTGGATGGAGGTGTTGGTTGGATGGAGGTGTTGGTTGGGTTGAGGTGTTGGTTGGGTGGAGGGGTGTTGGTTGGGTGGAGGGCTGTTGGGTGAATGAGGTGGATGAACAGAGTGGAGACCCAGCAGAGCAGGAGGGCTGGGCCTACCTCGATGGCCTGGGTGTACTGCTCCAGCCGGTCATCAATCTTGGAGATGGGCAGGGCTGGCTGGGACCTCTTCACGCTGTTGCTGGAGGGTGGGAGAAGGGTCACACCGGTGTCACCTCACTAGACTTGCAACCCTACCCTGAGCCCTAGGAGAGCTCTCTCAGGCCCCCGGTCTCCACCCCCCTTGACCTCCCTTGGAGAACCTCAAGTCCCGGTCTGGGAAGCCGTTGGGGTACACACCTCTTCTTGATGGAGCGGCTCAGGGACTCGGTTCTGTCCAGGAGCTGTGCAGGGCGACAGAGACATGAGCCTTGGGAGCCGAACAAGGCCCACCCTCTACGCCTGCCTGATGATGCTCCCGGGATGCTGGGTGTAGTGGTGTGTGTGGGGGGAGAGGGGGGCGGGGCCGGGGACGGCAGAGAAAGAGCAGGAGTGCTCCCTGTTGGGGCTGATGGGGCTGGGAGGAGGGAGAGGCAGTGCTTGGAGCTTGACCTACTTTGGTGCTGGGGCTGAGGGGAGGCGAGCTCGGCTCGGTGGTCTCCTCCAGGAGCAAGGGGCTGGGCGCTCCAGGCCGCTGCCATTGTTGATGCTGGAAACAAAACCCCTGAGCTTATGGGAACCGGGTGAGCACCCCCTGTGCACCCCCCTACCCCTCCACCCCCCCCTGCCTGGGCCTCAGATCCTCCCCAGCCCTGACACGCTTTGGTTCTGGAATTTTCTGCAGCAGGACTGACCACACAGAGTCACCGAGCTCCCCCTCCCCCGCCCCCTGAGAATGTGGAGAATGTGGGGGCTACACACTGCCGGCTCTCTAGCAGAACTGGCACCCTGAGCACACAGGGGGGGCTTGTGGGACCAGCCACGGAGTGAGCAGGCAGCAGAGACGAATGCAACCCGACCCCGAGGGACACCACCATCACCTCCTCGGCCTCCTCCGCCTCCTCTGCTGGGCCCGGGCTGCCCCGGCCCGTCTCCACTGGGTCCTCGGGCTCTGCCTGCTCCAGCCCTGGCCCCTCCTGGGCCTCGGAGTTGGGGTGCAGATGCAGCTCCTCCAGGGAGACCCTGGCAGGACACAGCTCATCACCATCCTGGGGTCCACAGGGCCTGTGGGAGGAAGAGGGACGCAGGCTGGCCAGCGGCCATTTGATGGCTTCCTTCCCAAGCTCAGTTTTCTCGTCCAGCCGAGGATGCCCGAGACCCAGGCCCTGGGGTGAAGGGTGTGCAGCCCCTCTCCCTGGGCCCTTGAGAAACAGCCCTAACTGCCACAGCCCCTCAGAGGGCTACCCCACGCTGAGGCCCCACCCGGGCTCAGACTCTGGACAGACCCTGCCTCATGTCCTGCATCTCCTCGCCCACCCTGGAGCCTAGGCTGGCCAGTCCCCTGTAGCTGAAGCTGCCCTCCTCGGAGTGCAGCCGTGGGCCTTGGGGAGAAAGCTGTTTCAGAGTGAGGTGGGTCTGGGGTGGTCTGGGGGATGGACAGCTGGTGGACAGGCAAGGGCAGGCCCCAGCTAGGATGCATCCTGAGGAGGGGGCTGACTGAGTGACCACGGGGTGGGCAGGGGCGGGGGGGGCAGCCTGCTGGCAGCCAGTTGCTCTGCATTTGAGCGGGACTGAACCTGGAGAAGAAGGTGGGAAAGTCTCGAATTTTCCATGATTTCAGGCCCCTTGGTGTTGGTGCCAAGCAAGACCCAGACCCACCACCCAGGGTGGGCCGGGGTCCAGCCGGCGGCAGGCACACAGAGGGCTCATTCAGCAGCGGCGTGGCAGCCGCCGGGGTGGGGGTGCAGGGAGGAGAGCCCGGGTTCTACGGTTTCTACCAAAGAGTCAAAGTGCCCCCTGCTGTTGAGAATGCTGGCCTGCTGCTGGCCAGGCGGGAAGGAGCTGGTTGTGGCCTTCCTGCAGACCCCGGCCCCAGCTCAGAAACGCAGAGTGTGCCCCAACTTACAGGGGCAGATGGGGAGCACTGGGGGGCCTGCAGGGGGTGGTGGGTAGGAGGCTGAGCCAGGACCAGGGCCCCCCAGCGAGGCGGGGGGCTCCTGAAGTGAGGGAGAGTGCTTGTAGGGATGGGAAATGCTGGCTGAGCCACGAAGGGTTCTCAGCCTCAGCTCGGGGCTGCCTGGAGGGCCGGGCAGAGCTGGGGTTCGGGTGACACTGGGGCCAAGGGAGACCCTGTCCCCCGGTTGGAGCTTCTGAGCAGAACTGGGACCCCGAGCACACGGGGAGAGAGATGGGGGGGCGCTTTGGGCACAGCCTGCATGGCTCAGAGAACAGCTCAGACCATGGACTGGGGAGGGGGGCAAGCTGGGGGAACAGCCCCCAGCCCTGGGCCCCCACCCCCGCCCCCCGATCCGGTTCAAACCGGCAGACACGTCCGCACATCTGGAAAGCGTGTCCCCCGGGCCTGCTCGGGGGCCGCACATCTGGAAATACCTGCTCCCCTCCGTGGGAATGGAGGCCCGCCAGCCCCGCGGGAGGAAGGGCGGCGGGGCCAGGGCTCCATTACGTAAGTGGGCTGCAGATGTGTGCTGATGTGGCAACACCGCGGCCGCAGCTGGTCTGGCCCCGGCCCAGGGCCCTGGGGAGCCCAGGAATGAGATTTCCTCACCGCTCCCCGGCCCCTCGCCGCCGCCGGGCCGTCTCCTTCCCTTCCTCCCGCTCCCCGCTCCCCCGCCCCGCCGTGGGGCCTTTTCGGGGGGCTGGCGGGGAAGGGGAGCAGAGGGCTCTGGCTCCGGCTCAGGCATGTGCTGAGGGGCCCGCAGAGCCCGCCGGAGGCCTCTCTCTCCCGGCGTTAACCCCTGCTTGCCTGGCCTCCTCCTGCTCGCCCTCCGGGCTCTCTCCCCGCAGGGGCTGCCGCAGCTCGGGCTTCTGGGCCCAGTCGCTGAACCCCTCGTCCTCCTCCGGTTCTGGGGCCTCCGAGGCCTTCAGCCTGCAGGGAGGGGTGGGGGGAGAGCAGAGAGGCCTAGCTGGGCCAGGGTGCAGGCAGGCGACCTCCACCCGCACCCCTGCCACTCGGACCCTGTGCCACGGAGGCACTCCACGTGGCCGGGCCAGTTCACACAACGTCACAGTGTCCCTGAGAGCTGGGCTGTGTCCCCCACAGTCTGGAGCACCTCACCCCATTGAGGCTGTCACCCCAAGTCAGGGCTGTCTCTATCCCATGAGTTTACAGTTCCCTAAAAGCTGGATTTTGTGCCCCCCCCTTTGTTCTGGGGCTCTCTGGGGTCTGGGATGTGTCCCCCCCTTTGTTCTGGGGCTCCCCGAGACCTGGGCTGTGTCTCCCCCTTTGTTCTGGGGCTCCCTGAGACCTGGGCTGTGTCCCCCTTTGGTCTGGGGCTCCCTGAGACCTGGGCTGTGTCCCCAGCTTTGGTCTGGGGCTCCCCGAGACCTGGGCTGTGTCTCCTCCTTTGTTCTGGGGCTCCCCGAGACCTGGGCTGTGTCCCCCCTTTGGTCTGGGGCTCCTCGAGACCTGGGCTGTGTCCCCCCCTTTGGTCTGGGGCTCCCCGAGACCTGGGCTGTGTCCCCCCCTTTGGTCTGGGGCTCCCCGAGACCTGGGCTGTGTCCCCCCTTTGGTCTGGGGCTCCCCGAGACCTGGGCTGTGTCCCCCCCTTTGGTCTGGGGCTCCCCGAGACCTGGGCTGTGTCCCCCCCTTTGGTCTGGGGCTCCCCGAGACCTGGGCTGTGTCCCCCCTTTGGTCTGGGGCTCCCCGAGACCTGGGCTATGTCCCCCCCCTTTGGTCTGAGGCTCCCTGAGACCTGGGCTGTGTCCCCCTCTTTGCTCTGGTGCTCCCTGAGACCTGGGTTGTGTCCCCCCCTTTGGTCTGGGGCTCCCCGAGACCTGGGCTGTGTCCCCCCCTTTGGTCTGGTGCTCCCTGAGACCTGGGTTGTGTGTCCCCCTTTGGTCTGGGGCTCCCCGAGACCTGGGTTGTGTGTCCCCCTTTGGTCTGGGGCTCCATGAGACCTGGGTTGTGTCCCCCTCTTTGTTCTGGTGCTCCCTGAGACCTGGGCTGTGTCCCCCCCTTTGGTCTGGGGCTCCCCGAGACCTGGGTTGTGTCCCCCCCTTTGGTCTGGGGCTCCCTGAGACCTGGGCTGTGTCCCCCCCTTTGGTCTGGGGCTCCCTGAGAGCTGGGCTGTGTCCCCCTCTTTGTTCTGGTGCTCCCTGAGACCTGGGCTGTGTGCCCCTCAGCCGGTGTCTCTGCGTGTGAGTAACCAGTGTCCCTCTGTCCTGCTAGCTGTGCCCCGGGACCCTGCCTGGCTCCTTCCCTGGGTGCAGGGGGTGCCTCTGCACCCCATTCCCCTTTGCAGGCTGGCTCCCCTGCCCCCAGCCTCTGGCAGCTCTGCTAGAACCTGGCCCGGAGGCTGTGACCGCTGCAGGACCCCACCCGCCCAGAGCTGCTGACTCGGAGAAAATGGAACAAAACGGGCCTGGGAAAGGGGGCGATGTTGGAAAAACAGCCCAGCCCAGCCCAGCCGGGAGGCCTCCTGGGCCCGGGGCCGGCCAAGTTGGACTCGGTGTGTGTGAGTCATCGGCAGCGGGGAGTATGGGCGGGGGGCTGGGGGCCCCGGGCCGTGCAGCTGGGGTCAGAACCCGTCCAAGCGGGGCTGGGACCACTGGAGCCGGCCAGAGCCCGCGCCCCGGGAGGGGGGCTGTGCGTGACTCTGGTCAGGCGTCCGGCAGGCTCTGCTGGCACCGAGGCTGGGAAGCCCCTCGCCCCTCGCACCCCACAGCCCCGCTGCTGCTCTGGGCCTGGTCCCCCGATCTCACCGCCGAGGGACCCCAGGGCAGAGCCCGACCCCCGTGGCCCCTCTGCCTGGGGCGCAGGCCGGGCCCGCCAGGGGCAGCTTACAGGGTCTCCTGCTCGGGGGGCTCCGGGGCTGGGCTGCCTCCGTCCTGGTCCCGGTCCCTCTGCTGCCGGTCTCGCTCCCGCCGACGCCGCTCTCGGGCAGCCTCCTCCTCGTCTTCCTGGCTCCACTGCGTGGCGAGCCTGGGGACACAGAGAGGCGGTCACCCCTCAGCCCACGGCTCCCACCTCCTCCCCACACAGGCTCCACGGTGCTGCCTGTGAGGGGCTGGATGGCCCTGGCCCTCCCCAGGCCTCAGTTTCCCCATCTTGAAGGCAGAGGCCACCGGAGCTGGTGAAGAAGGTGCCCTCGGCTGGAGGGAGGTGCATCTGTGTGGGCCTTGGTGGTGGCAGGGCCTGGGGTCCAGCCTGGATCCTGGGCCTGAGCAGAACCAGCTACAGGCAGTGTGGCTGTGACCCCAGGCTTGGAGGATGTGGACAGGGCTCCTGGGGTCCGGAGAGCTGGCTCTGGCCACCGCACAGCCCTGCCATGGCCCCACCTGGGTCCGGGGCTAGTTAGGTCTCGCCAACTGGGCACTGCCATGCTGGGCCGGGCCGGGCAGGGCAGAACCCACTAGGCAGCCGCCTCATCCCATTGAGCACCGTGCAGGGGGCTCCATCCTGCTCCCCAGGAGCATGCTGACTGGGAGGAAAGTGGCCCATCCAGGGGCCAAGGTCTGGAGAAGGGGGTGTCTCCAGCCTGGGCCTGACCCCACAGACAAGGCCCCGCAGGGTCCGCTCACCAAGACCACCCCACCTCTCTGAGCCCCTCCTTGGCATTGAGTCTCTCCAGGTTGTTTCAAGTTCTCCATGAACCACACACACACAGTTCTGGGAAACTGAGGCCTGCCGCTGGCCAGGCACAAAAAAGCTGCCCCTCACTCAGGGCGACACCCACTGCCTCTGCCCTGGCCCAGCAGACCCCAAGCCTGTGTTCAGCTGGCAGGGCCCTGCCCCCCCCCCCACCCCGTTCCCCTGCAGCCTGGGGGGCCCTGGGTCCCCACTTCTGCAGGGCGCACTGCCCCCCCAATGCCCTGGGTCCCAGCCCCTCCTGCCCGTGTCCGCTGCCTGACCCCGCAGCTCTCAGCTCGCTATCTTGGGGCCTCCGCCCCTGGGCCTCCGCCGCCAGCGTGATCTAATCTCTCCTAAGTCTCCTTGGAGCCTCTGAGACAAAAGCCAGGCCCTCCACAGCCTCAGCTCGGGGGCCCACTCCCCCTGCAGCCGTGGGATTCTGGCCTCCGCACCCCCATCCGCCCGCCTCCCACACTCCCGCCCAGGGCCTCAGGGAGCCCCTGATTCCCCACACCTGGCCCCATCACATGGCGCCTGGCCCGCCAGCCCCCCTCCCGTCCCCCACTCAGGCCTGGGAGGGGCTGCAGGCTTTCTGTGTGCACAGCAGAGCCTGGGGCGCCCTTGGGGCTGCTGGCGTCCCGGGTTCCTCTCCTCTGTGCAAACCAGCAGCCCCTCCAAATGGTAGTGGGGGGCTTCCCTGGCTGGGGCGCCCCAGGAGGACACTGGGAGGGGTGAGACAGCCCCTTTGCTCCCCTCTCTGGGTCTAAGCTGCACCACAGGCATTTGTGCTGCGGGGCTGTGGCCAGTGTGTGCTATTTGGGGGTGCAGGGACCCAGGTGGGGTGTGCAAGGCCCTCTCACCAGTCCTTCTCCTGCTCCCCAGACCTGTGCACCCAGCTCTGAGGGCGCAGAGGCCACACCGTGTCCGAGGTCTGGGCTCACCCCTCTGGCCATGTGTCCTGAGCAGGCCTGTGCTCAGCTCCTGGCACACACATGGCCAGGCTGCCTTGCACATAGATCACACAGTCTCCATGAACCACACACAGGCCCACATGTTCTCCATGAGCCACACACACACACACACACACACACACGTTCTCCATGAGCCCCACACACTCACACGTCCTCCATGAACCACACACACACTCACACATCCTCCTTGAACCACACACAGACTCACACGCTCTCCATGAACCACACACACAGACTCACACGTTCTCCATGAACCACACACATAGACTCACACATTCTCCATGAACCACACACACACTCCCATGTTCTCTATGAACCACACACACTCACACACACGTTCTCCATGAGCCCCACACACACTCACACGTTCTCCATGATTCTCACACACACTCACACATTCTCCATGAATCTCACACACACTCATACGTTCTCCATGAATCCCACACAGACCACACGTTCTCCATGAACCACACACACACACTCACACATTCTCCATGAGCTCCCCACACACTCACACGGTTTCCATGAGCCACACACACACTCACACGTTTTCCATGAGCCCCACACAGACACACATGTTCTCCATGAGCCCTGCACACAGGCTCACGTAGACACAGAGCCACACTGCCCATTGGGCCCAGGCCCCCTCGCTGTGTACACACACACACACACACACACACACGTGCATGTGCAGATCAGACGTGGGAACAAGGTGAGCACAGAGTGGCAGGTCCCAGCACTGTTTACTGTTTGCCTGCCGTCGCCCTGACAACGGCCCTGGGAGAGGCCAAGCCTCATTTGCTGGGAACATCCTCCCTGAGGCCCTTCAGGGGTCACCCATTCCTGCCATCCATGGGACCCCGGGCCTTCCTGAGGGGCAGAATGAGGGGGCAGGGTAGGGGTCCCCAGGCTGGGAGAAGCCACCCCAGCCCCAGCCCCTGACCCAGCAGCCCAAGGACGAGGAGCCTACTGGGCCCCTTCCCCCGCCCCCTCTCCCCTTCTCCTCAGCCCCAGGATGTGAGTAATGCGGCCCCTCCTGGCCCCTCCCATGACCTCAGCCCCTCGCTGATCCACAGCTGGGCCCAGTTCTGGGAACTGAGGTGGGGGTGGCTCTCTTGGGGTGGGGTGGGGGGCCCTGGCCTGGGAACGGCGCCCCCGGCCAGAGGCCCAGACCCCTTGGCACGCTCAGCGGAGCTGTCAGGACGCTGGCGACAGCCGGCCGCCTGTGGCCCCAGCTCAGCCGCTGCAGCTGCGAGGGATTTGCTGTTCCGAGCAGATGCAATTAGGCGATTTCCTGTGTCTGTGCTGGCTCCGCGCTGGAGGCCCAGGGTTCAGCCCGGGGGGCGCGGGAGCGGGCTTGGCCTCCCTCCCAGGCAGGCTCCACCGCGGGCCGGCCCCTCCCGCCTGCACAGTTGAGGCCCTCAGGCTGGAGGCTCTGGGTCGGAGGGAGGGGGGTCCCTCCGTTCAGGGGTTGGCGCTGCCGGCCGGTCCATTGCCTACTGGGCCCCAACTCAAAGCACGGCCCCCCTCCCTCCTCCACAGCCCCCAGTCCCCCCCAACTGCTGACAGTGCCAGTTCTGAGCCAGGCCTGGCCCTCGCAGCTGTCCTGCCCCCGTCCCTCTCTCCTTCCTCCCCTGCCCGCAGGGCTGGTTCCACAAGGGGCTTCAGGCCCTAGTCCTGTCTCGACTCTGCCCCCTGCAGGCGGCCAGTGGGCTGCCCCCTGCCTCCCTGAGGCCAAGGCCTGCTGAGTCCTGGGAGAGGCTGGGGCTTGGCTGGGGGGGCACACCAGTCTAGACCCACCAAATAGGAACTTCTTCAGGCCCACAGGGACCTCCTGGCCACAAGGCCCCTGGCTCCATGGGCTGGGGGTGCCGGGGGGCTCAGGGAGGTGGGCT
Organism: Nyctalus aviator; assembly: GCA_036971965.1. NCBI lineage: Eukaryota > Metazoa > Chordata > Mammalia > Chiroptera > Vespertilionidae > Nyctalus > Nyctalus aviator. Next base: position 205,264 of record CM072929.1, on the reverse strand, counting down.
GCCCCCTTGGGGTCTCCCACGCCAGGGACTGGAGTGGACACTGCATGACGGGTCACGAGGGAAGGGACGGAGTGAAGGGAAATGACCCTCTGAGAGGCCCCCTCAGGGCTGGCTTCTGGGGTGGAGGCAGCAACCACCTCCGCCGCGCAGAGCGGAGCGGAGGGGAGGGCAGGCCCTCTCGGGGAGCACGGGGAGGGCAGCGCTGCACCCCGCCATCCCAGTGCCCCTCTCCGGTTGTGCCATGCAGGGTCCTGGCCCCGGCCGCTGGGGAGGGGTCTGCGGGCCTGGCACTGCCCGGGGACTGACTATCCCTCATCATGGCAGGGGCAGCTGGGGGAGGGGGTGGGGGGAGGTGGGAGCAGAGCTCTGAGCCAGCGAGGGGGCAGGTGGCGGCAGGTGGGGCACAGGAGCTCGAGGTGCCCTAGGCAGGGGGCGTGGGCACTATGGCAGCTGCTGGGACCCACCCCACTCCCCTGGCGCTGCTCCAGCTGCCTCCCCAGCAGCACCTCGCTGAGGGTGCCTTCTCCCTCCTGGCTGGGCTGGGCTCGGCGACCCTGTCGGGTGACCCACCCCCCGCCACCTGGGGAAGGGGGTCTGAGAGCTGAGCAGGGGAGTGTGGCCAGGGAGTGGGGAGAACTAAAGCACAGGAGACCCCAGACTCCGCAGAGCCCGGGTGCTGAGGCAGGAGGGCTGCCGTGGGAGACGGGCAGAGGTCCTGGCCCCCCGCCCCATCCGGGTGGAGCTGGCTGCAGGTGGCATGCTCACACAGGTGAGCGTGCTGGAAGGAGGCCCAGAGGGATGAGGAGAAGGGACAGGCCCAAATGCCTGCCTCCCCCACCCCAACATACACACACCCTGGGAGCTGGGGGTTGGGGGAGGCACAGGGTTGAGCTGGGGCTTGCAGAGCAGGGGTGCCTGGGGCCCCTGGAGAGGGTCCGTGGGGAGGGACTGCAGGGGAGGAGGCAGAGCTCTGGGGGTGAGGCCCCAGGAGCGGGAAGGCCTGGGGTCCTGGCAGGCCGGTTCCTCCCGCTGGGCTCTCTGCTCCCCCCACGCGCCTCCGGGCAGATTGAGGCCGCCCAGTGGGTCCCTGGACAGCCATGGTCCCACCGCCCCTGGGCCTGCCTCAGTGTCCCCACCTGTGAGGCCTGACAGCTCCTCCTGACTCCCTCCCCCTCCGCCCCCCAATTGCAGTCACTCCCAGAGCAGGGCAGGATCCTGGGGCCAGGGCAGCTCAAGATTTGGGAAGATTCTAGGCAGATCCTCTGAGCTGAGCACTCGGGGTCACGGAAGGCTCTGAGCAGGGAGGGGCCTGGGTGGATGGTGATTGGAGGGGGGCGTGAGGAGGGTGTGGGGTGGAGGGAGGGCTGAGCGCAGGGGGCCGCAGGGCCACGCCAGGCCAGCCATCCCTCGGTCACCCCGGAGGGAGGGGTGCAGGGAGGCCTCCAGGGTGGACAGGAGCTGGGCCGTGGCAGGGATGTGGGGTCCCTGACCCCCCTTCCCAGATCAGACCCCAGGCCTGGCCTCTAGCTCCTGGTCAGTAATGAGGGGCCTTGACCTCACCCAGGTGACCGTCCTGACAGGCCCACTCCAGCTTCCCCACGGCAGCTGCCGGGGAGAGGGGGCCGGGGATGGGGCGCCCTGGGCCAGGAGGAGGCTGGAGCTCCATCCATAGGGGCAGGCCTGTCACGCCCCACACCACGTCCCTCCTGGCCCTGGAGGGCCGGCTCTGAGAAGCCTTCTGGAGGGGACCCCTGTCTGCAGAGCAGGCTTCCCCACAGCCAGCCTGATGGCACCCCACAGCCCGGCCGGCACAGGCTGCTCCTCAGAGCTGGGCCCCGGCTGGAGCCCGTCCAAGTCCCCAGCCCAGGCTCCTCAGGGAGCCCTAAGCTTGTGGGAGGGAGGCTGCAGACAAAGGGGACCCCATCTCTGGTTGTTGGGGAGCCTCCCAGAGGAGGGTCACGAGCCTCAGCTCCTTCCCAGACCCCAGGGGCGGCGGGCGGGGTGACCTCGGACCAGCGTCTACAGAGGGGGCTCGACTACCTGTTTATGGGCCTCTTCCCACCAACAGGGACATCAACCCGGGTGGTCTCTGTGGGGCTCTGGGCCCCTCCGCCCAGCACCGCCCCCCCTCGTCTTCCCAGCAGACAGCCCGTGGGAGCCTCTTGTTTGGGGGTGGCCCTCCCAGAGCCCCCTTCTGCAAGTCTTTCCTGGCCGGCCCCGGAGAGCCACCACGGAGGGGGCCTCGGCCTCAGCCTCCGGTCACACCCCGGCCTTCGCCTCACCTGGGCCTTAACCCCGTCGGCCTACGGTGGCTCCATTCTGTCTGGGAAGGCCCCCCTCCCCTGTCTCCTGGCCTGAACCCTCTCCGTGGGAGCTGCCGCCCCAGCCCAGGCTCCCCGCTCCCCCCATGACACCCGAGATGAACCACCTGCTCGTAATCTCGTTAAGGTCCTCAAATCCCTCCTCCAGACCTCTGTCTGGGCACCAGGTGCAGGTGGGATTTCCTCCGGGCCCTGCAGGTGAGCGTCTGCCGGGAGAGCTGGGGGGGGTGCTGACCCCCTCACCCCACGCCCTGGGTCGCTCCGGGGCCACGGAGGAGGCCCCGCTCCGGGCCTCGGTTGGCGGAGGGAGTCCTCTGAGCAGGACCTGGGCCTGTGACCCGTGTACGAGGACAGGGGACCCAGTGTGGACAGGACGGGGCAGCCGATGGGCGTTTGGGCGTCTGGGAGGCATTCTGAGGGGCCGCGGCCCGGAGACGGACAGGAACCCGCGCCCAGACCTCGCCCCACGTTTCCAGAGCCCAGGCTGGAGACACCTGCACCGCAGCCCCTGCACCTCCCACAGGGGCAACCTGGGGAGGCAGCGGTATCAGGGGGCACCTGCTCTATGCATCCCGCTCACCCACATCCTGTCCACCACCCCTGAGCTGCCCTCAGGGACAAGCAAGACCTCATCCCGGACTCCGAGTCCCTCCCAGGAGGCAGTCCCCTGAGCCCCCACAATGCACCTGGCCTTTGGTTCCTGCCGAAACCTTCCCCCATACCCGTGGTGGGCGGCCTGCTTGGGACCCATGTGGGTCCTGGGGACCAGGCTCTGAAATCCTGTTGGGGTGACCGCTGCCTGAGCCTGCCCAACCCCCCTCACCCCCAAACCGCAGCCCAAAGGGCTCCCACTGGCCTGCGGACCCCCCCACCCCCATCTACCCAAACAGCCCGGAGGGAAGGTCCCTCGCCGGAGCAGCCGCCCCCAGGTGGCCGCGAGCAGGTCTAGCCTTAGGGGCCTGTGACCCCCACACCGTCCTCACAGGCACTTTGCCTACTCGAAGGGCTTTCTTTACAACGTGTGTCCCCGAGGGGAGCTCTGAACCCGTGAAGACCCCGGGGAGACTGGACATGGACCCTCGGGCCTCCCTCCCGGCCCTCAGGGAGGGCCTCGGAGGCCAGGCCAGGGGCCACCCACCTCTGCCCAGAGCAGAGTCCAGGGTGCAGCCCAGCGCCGGTCCCCTCGCCTCAGCGGGGTCCTACCTCTCCGGACGTGCTCCGTGGTCAGCCTCTTCCACACCTCGGCCCCCATCCGCCCTGACCAGCCACCCGGCCGGGCTGGGGGTCGGAGGTCAGGGCCTCCCCACCTCGGGTCCTCTGGCCTGTAGGATCTGGCGGGGCCGTGCGGGGCCGGCCCGGCGTCCGGCTCTCCCCGCTGCGCCCAGGTCTCTCCGTCCCCTCCGTGTCACTGACCACGCGCCGCAGGGCCGGGGCCAAGTGCCACGCCGCCCGAGACCTCCCCGGCGCCCCGCCCGCCCCTGCGCCCAGCATCCTGCGCACCAGACGTCACCCTGCCCCCCGACACCCACGCCCAGCGCTGCTCGGCCGACCTCCCGGGACCGGGCCGGGGGCTGACCGCACGGCCCCCCGACGGCCGGGCAGCCCCGGCCGCACCTCCACGTCCTGCCCAGCCTCCAGGAGAGCCGGGCTGCGGAGCCGGCTGGGACTGCCTGGCACGGCTCTCGGGCGCTCACGAGGCCAGGCCTTGGCACGTTCCCTGACACGCAACTGGTGGCTGGCACCGGCTGGAGCCTCTCCATCCCTCTCCCCGTTCCGCCTGCCCGGTGCCCGGACCCACCGCGCCCCCCGCGGCCCCACGCGTGGCTCTGCCCACAGTCACTGCCAAACGCTCCCCACGTGGGTCCTGCCCCGGGGTCCACACACGCGGCCCAGACCTGGCCGCCCGCCTGGCACCGGACCGCCCATCTGTCTGTCCCGCCTCTGCCCTCCCGGGAGCCCTCGACCCCCAAGTGCACGAAGCAGCCAGACCCCCTGCCGGACGCCCCCACACGGCGGCATCTGCTCCCCGAGCCCTGAGCACCCGCCCGGCCCCCACCTCCCTCCGAAGCCATCCTAGCTCCGGGGCCTCAGCTAATGGGTGGTGGGGCGCAGAACAGGAAGGTCGGGGCTTGGCCACCAGGTCGGCCCTCGTTGGGTCTCCATGCTGCCACCTCCTATCTGTGGGTCCTCCTGCCGAACCCCGCGGCCAGCCCCAGCCAGAGAGGAGGGCAAGCCTCGGACGCCCCGGGACCCCACTTCCTGGGAGCAGACGGGACCTGGGGTGAAGGGCAGTAGCCCTCGTCCCGGCGCTGAGGTCAGGCGGGCATGCCCGGGCCCCCTGCCCCGAGGCCCGGCCAGGAGCTGGAGACCAGCACCCCGTTACCCACGAGGAAACAGGGTTAGAGGGCAGCACCTCCTGGGGAGTCCAAGCCCACAGCCCCGGGAGCAGGTGGGGGCAGTGGCTCAGAGACGCCACGCTGTGCCTCCTGCCCTCTCTCCGACCCACCTGCCTCCACCTCCGGGGGCTCCCACCTGCCCCAAGGCCCAGGAGCAGGCACTAGAGGGTGCCGCCCACCTCCGGGGTCACCGCCTCCCCGCCTGCCCCTCTGGTCTTCCTCGGCGGTGTTGGGACAACTTGGGGGGGTGGCCAACATCGGGGGCACCCATGGCCCCTCACACCCCATCTCCTGCCCCATCCATCCCTTCTCATTGCTTTCACTTGGCCTCTCCCTCCTCCTGCCCTGTCTTGGCCGGTCCTGGTCGGTCCTGGCCCTGTCATTCCAGCCGGTACAGTCTGTCCCTGTCCCCACCTGGACCCCTCTTTCTGCCGTCATGGTGGCCTCCGTCCTGTCCTCTTCCCCCATCCCACCGCCTGGACAGGTCCTGGCAGAGCCCGCAGGCACAAGCCCTGCCCCCCCTCACCTCAGCACCCATAGGCAGCAGCCCTCCCTCCGGCCACCCTCTCACCTTCTGGGGTGCCCCGGAGTCTGGCCCCACTCAATGCCGGGGCCCCGACCCTCTTCCCCCCACTGCCCGGGCCTGCCACGGGCCTCTCGCCCTGAGCCGTCTCCCACCTGCCACCGGGTGCCCGCCACCCCAACACCTGTGTGGGCCGAGCCCCGGCACCAACCTCAGAGGAGCGGCTCTGAGGGGCTGAGGGCCCCGCCAGCCATTCCTGGGGGCCGGGAGCCCTGGGCACCTCTGGGCGCTCTGGCCGGGGCTGGGCCAGCTTCAGGTGCCCGGAGCACCCCGGCCGCCGCTCGCCACTCTGCCCCGCTCCCGTTCCCGGGCTGCAGCTGGAGCCGGGCCTGAGCCTCCGCCGCTGGGATCCTGCCCTGACGCCCTGCCCAGGGGGCTGGGCCACCCTGTCCCCATGCCCCATGCACTGGCTCGCCCGCTCCCAGGCAGCACCCACACGGGCTGACGGACCCCAGTGCCGAGGCAGTGCCTCCCCCCCACGCCCGGCCCTGCCAACGCGGGGCCACCCCACCCCCGGACCCGGGCCTTGGGTGGGCCCGAGGCAGCCACGCCTCTCTGGACACTGTGGTTTGGAGGCCTGGCTCCCCCAGCCCCTTCGGGCCAGCCCGGCGGGCGGCCGGCCCATCCTTGCCCTGCTGGCCACACAGGCTCCCCCGGGGGCCTCGGCGGGGTGGCCGGTGAGAGAGAGCGGGTGCTGGTGGGGGACGGAGGCCCTGGGGGTGGCAGAGAACCCCCCGCCAGGGCTCCCTCTGCCCGCAGAGCCTCCCCGGGGACCGCAGCCCGGATGCCATCCGAACGCCAGCCTCCTGCTCGGTGCCAGCCCAGCCCCCACCTAACAGCCAGGCCCCCGGACTGCAGGACGAGGCAGGAAGCCCAGAGCTCGGGCAACTTCGGGAAATGAGCGGCTGGGGTCCCCTGCCTCCCTCTCGGCGTCCTCAGCACCGGCCTGGCCCCGGGGGAGCCTGAGGGGAGCTCGAGGGGAGCCTTGAGTCCCTCAGGGGGCAGAGGGCAGAGGGAGATCCCAGCGTGGGCACTCCTGGGGCGGGGGCGTCCAGCCCGGCAGATGGCGAGGGCCGGAGTCTGGGCGGCCACAGGACCGGCCGCGGCACCAGCAACAAGCCAGACCAAGACGAGAAATGGCTGCTGTGCTGGCTTGTCCCGGAGGGAGGCTGCGCCCCGGCATCCCCTCCCTGCCCGGCCCCGGGCATGGGTTCTGGGGAGCCCAGGCAGCCCGCAGGGAAAGATGGGGCGGTGCCATGGGCCGGGCGGCACTGCCCACTCTCGCAGCGGCCCCGGGCGAGGGCAGCCCCGGGTCCCGGCTCTCACCTGTCAGCCGTGCTGCCCACCGGGAGGGCGCGGTGTCATGCGTCCCCAAGGGGTCCCCCGGGCGGGGACTGGAGGGCGGGGGCTCCACACCTGGCCGTGGGCACCTCCGGCCGCTCGGCGGGAATGCTCACAGTCCCGGGCAGGCGTGGGTCTGTCTCGCTTTATAAGGGACTCTCCTGCCCCCCACATCCCACAGGGGGAGTTCCCAGGGAGTTCCCAGGGACACTTCCTGTGCCCCAACCCACTGGCCAGCCTCCGCAGGCCCTCCTGCCCCATGCCCACGCCTGCCCATGCCCTCAGGGGAGCCGGAAGTGTGCCCCCCGCTCCCCATCCGTGCCCCCCGCTCCCCACCCAGGCGGCAGCCGGGTGCTGGGCCTCGGAGCTCCCGGGAGGGCTGCAGGGTGACACGTCACACCGGGCAGACCCTGCGAAGGGCTCAGGGTCCCGGAGGAACAAGCACGGGGGGGCTGCAGGGCCCCTCGGACCCGGGCCCGGCCCGCCTGGGTGGCCGTCTCTGCACCATGCCGCGGCGGGGCTGGGGCCAGAGAGAGCCATCACCTGGTGTCTGCAGAGGCCTGGTGAGCCCGGGCTGCTGAGCCCACGCTCACCCTTGTCCCTTCCTCCTCCTCTCAGAGCCTGGGCTCCGGGGGTCTGGGGATGCCCACAGGTGCCCGTCCAGGAGCTCGCTAGCGTGCTGCATGCCAGCACAGAAGGCAGGGGGCCAGCTCACGGCCTGGCACAGGAGGACAGTCCTCCCAGCTTGGAGAAACCCTGCAGGCATCCACCTGCAGGAGGCAGCCTCTCAGCTGGGCCTCAGTGCCTGGAAGGGTTCTGGAGGAGGAAGGGCATTGCAGACGGCTCGGAGGAGGTGGCTGTCGGGCTCCCAGCCTGCCTCCCGCCCAGCATCGTGGAGTCTCTGGCCTCGGCCTCCACTCCCCCTCTCCGTGACCTTACAGAGGAGGGAACCGAGGCCCAAAGAGGACAGGGCACTGGCCTGCGCTGGCAGGAGCCGGGATTGGAGTCTGGAGAAGTGCTGAGTTCGAGGCCCGAGCACTCCCCGAGGCCCGGGCGCTGCCCAAGCAGAGCTGGGAGCTGAAGGTGCACGGCTGGGGGGCCTGGTTCCATCGTCTGTAAAGTGAGGGGGCCCAGGGGTGTCCAGGCCAGCGGGCCGCAGACGAGGCCTCAGAGCTGTGCGAGGAGGCACCCACGGGGCCGGGTGGAGGCCCCGGCGCCCCAGGCACAGCAGTGCCTCCTGAGGCCCCGGGCGCAGGTGGGAGAGGAGGAGCCGGCGGGGCACGCACCTGCCCACAGCCAGCCGGCCCGGCACCCGGAGCCAGCCGGCCGGGCACCCGGAGCTGGCTCCCAGCACCGGGGCAGCTCCTGTTGGGCTGGGCCTGATCCTGGGAAGGACTGGGCGAGCCCTGCCCGGGGCCGGCCTGGCACCGCCACCTCGGCCCAGGCTCGGGGTGCCAGCCGTCTGTGGGCGGTGCCGGCCGCCGCGGACACCCTGCCCTGCCCTCCGTGCAGGTCTGGGCCGGAGGCACCTACCTCAGGAGGGTGTCCGGGCCCTGCTGGCTAGGGCTCCTCCTCAGCACCGCCGGCTGCTTGTGCTGCTGGTGCCGCCGCCCGGCCGCTGACCTGGCCTGACCCCGCCCTGGGATGCTGTGGCGCCTCCTTCAAAGGCCCGCTGGCCCTGGTCCCCTCCTGCCCGCCCCCTGCAGCGGGGACCCTGCTCTCCCCGTCTCCTTCTCCCCTCCTTGCCTGCCTGGCCTTCTCCTCCTTCACACCCTCTGCCCCTGCCCCTCCATCACCCGCTGTCCCTCCCCTGCTGGCCTGGTCTCTCTGGCCCTGGTGGCCCCTGCCCTGGCTTCTCTCTGTCTGCTGGTCCATCCTGGGCCCTCTGGATCTGTGGGTCTCTGGGCCCCCTCCTCCTTCAGGCCCAGCTGCTTCCTTTTTGTTCCCCCCAGCCTCCCCCCTCACCCCCCCTCTCCTCCACCTCCAGGCCTCCTCCTCCCCAAACCAGTAAATGTCAGAGAGGAGCCCTCCCAGCCACAGCCCGGTCAGTGGGACCTGGCAGCCTGGGATGGGCAGGGCCGCCTCCTGCCCCCTCCTCTCCATCCCCCTCGGCCATCTTGCTCCCCCCCCCCCCCGCCTCACTCTCTCCTCTTCCTCGCCACCTCCGCTCCCCTAGCTCCAGGGGTGCCTGGTCCCACATCTGCCCCCCATCCCTTCGGGCCTTCCTCCTCTCCTCGCCTCGCCTCGCCTCGCCTGGCCCGGGCTCTGGCCTCCTCTCTCTCCCTCCTGGGTCTGTCTTTTGGGTCCAGCTCCCTTGCTTGCCCGCCCTCCCCCTGCCTCGCCCGCCCCTGCCCTGCCCGCTGCTGGGTCCTCGGCACCTTCCCTCTCATCCCCGTCTCCCTGGTCCCAAACGCAGTCCCTGTCTCCTCTTTCCCCTGTGGTGTCTCTCTGTCCCTATCTCTGTCTCCCTCCCTCCCTCTCTCCCTCCCCCTCCCTTCCTCTCCCCTCCCTTCCTCCCTCTCTCCCTCTCCCTCCCTCCTCTCCCTCCCTCTGGGTGCTCCATTTTCCTTTGTTTATTCCCAGCCCTCAGCTCCTTTTATCACCTCAAGGGGGAGGCCGGGCACCCCAGGGATCCGCTCTGCTCCCCAAATGGGGCGGCTCTGCCCTCCCCGGCCCCCACCCCCAGCGTTCCCTGGGCGGTCAGCATGGTGAGACCCCTAGGCGCCACCACCAGCCAGCCTCTCTGGGTAGGTGTCCACGCTCCTGAGAAGTGGCCACTGGGCACAAGGTCAGCGCGGTGCCCTGGCCAGCCGGCCCGTGGCCCCTGGCTCTTTGGCCAAGGCCCCGGAGAAGCAGCCCAGCCCACGGTTCGTCTGGTTGGGCTGAGTCACTGTGACTCACTGGAGGCTAGTGGCCGGATGAGGCGGGGACTGGACCCACGCGAGGGAGGCTCCAAGGGAGCAGCCTCCCACCCGGGCTCCCCCGCGGGCCCAGAGGTGGCCACCTCTGCGCCTGCCCGGGGCTCAGATGGGGAAACAGAGGCTCCGACTGGGTGCCACGGCCTCAGAGCCAGGGCCCGGCAGAGCCAGACCGCAGGCCGGGTCTGCAGACTGCCGGCCACCAGGGCATGGCCCAGAGAGCCCTATATCCTATATCCAAGGCCCGGCCCGGCCTGCCCCTCCAGGCCCAAAGCCACTCGAGGGGATGTGTGAGCGGGCAGAGGGCAAGGGGATGGCCGCCCTGGCGAGCGGGAAGAAAGGCGAACGGGTCATGGTATGAAGGCAGTCGTGTCTAGTGGCGGCAGCAGCCGGAAACATTCCACGCGGGCCGGTTGCTCCGTCCGCAGCGACTCAGGTGGCGGCTGCTGGTGGGACCCCGTGGGAGCTGGGAAGTACCCCAGCCCTCCCCGCGCCCACACGCAGGCTGGGTCTCGTGGCCGTCCTGGAGGGGAGCCCAAGCATCTTCCCTCGCCCCGCACAGCCCAGGAGGAGCTAAGCATGTGGGAAGTGCCATGGAGACTGCATGAGCACGGCTGGCCCTGCATCCAGCCACCGGAGAGTGGAGGCCCGGACACCTGGGGACTCAGGAGCACAAGGAGGAGGGAGGCCGCAGGGCCAGGACCCAGCAGGTCACGGGGAGGGGAGCTGGCTTCATGTCCATCTCCACCGGCCCACCACCCCCTTGCCTCTTGCTCTTGGTTCTGGAATCACAGTCGCTGCCAGGAATGGAATTTGCCAAAAGGCATATTTTGGTTCTTAGCAGGAAAAATATTCTCACAGGGGAGCAGGCTGCCTTGGGATTATGGGAAACCCCTGACATTGAGAAGTTAAGATGGAGTCACACAGCTTTCTATCAGACATATTGGTGAGGGAGAGGCTTGAGGACAGAACTGTACCTGACCTGGCCATGACTGGTCATTCTACGGCCAGGGCATGTCCTAACAGGGACAATAAGGTCGAGGATTTGACCTCAACTCCACTATTTGTCCACCCATCAATCCACTCATCCTCCCATCCATCCTCTAGCTATCATTCATCCATCATCCAGCCACCCTTCCTTTCATTCATTATCCCTTTATTCTCCCATCCATCCTCTATCCATCATCTATCCTCCATCCATTTATCCATCCTCTATAGCTATCTGTCTTTCCATGTATCATTTATCAATCCACCGATTGCTCAAAGTCACCACACCACCACCATTACCATGTCTATTCAATTATTCATATAAACACAATATACCCTTCTATCAATCTATTCAAGCATCCATTAATACATATATACCCATGTTCACCCATCTATGCATCCATTCATCATCCATACACTTCCATCTACCCTTCTATCTATTCACGCACCCATCATTTATTATCTTCCCCTCCATCTTCCATCCTTCCACCTATTTATCCATCCATTCATTCATCCATCTATCTATCTACTCATCCATCAACTCATCCTCCCATGCATTCACTCATCCATCGCCCCTCCATCCATCCCCCGTTTATCATTCATTCATTCATTCATTTATCCTCCCATCCATTCTTTATTCATTCTTCATCCATCATCTATCCATTTGTTTGTCCACCCATTCATCCACTCATCCATCATCCATGTATCCATTTATCTATCCACCTACCTACCTGTCCATCCATTATCAATCCATTTATTCATCCGTCTATCCTCCCATCATCATCCGTCCATCCATTTATCCATCTATTCATTAATTCTCTCATCTATCCTCCACCCATCATTTATCCTTCAACCATCATTCATCCACCTATTAATCCATCTATCCATCCATTTATCTATCTCTCCATCTATCATCCATCCATTCACCCATCATCTATCTATAGCTATCTATCTTTTCATATATAATTTATCAATCCATCAATTTCCTACTTTATCTAGTCACACAATTATTCATATAAAAACAATATATCATTTCATCAATTTATTCATTCATGTGTCAACCAATACATATGTACCTATGTTCATCCATCTCCCTTTACAAGTCTTTATTGAGTGAGTATCTATCTATCCAACTATCCATTCATTCATATACACATACATATACACATACATGCATTCATACATACATCCAGCCATCTCTCTAAATGTCTTAATACATAGAAAACACTTAGAAGAAGCATTCAGCTAGCCATCTGTCGATTTGGAATATATGACAATATTATTTATATGTTCATCCATCATTTTGTGTATCTACTTGCCCAGCTACCCAACCAGTGAATTATCTGTTTTTTCTTAAATACATCCTTCTATCTCTTCAAATACCTCCTGTCTCTTCATGTATTCTTCTATCCTTACTTTTATTCAACTCTCCAAATATTTTGGTGTTTACCCATCCTATTTCTACATCCATTCATATATCTGTCTGTTCAGCCACCCATATGTTCACCCCTCTTTCCAGCTAGCAAGTCATACACCCAACTGTGCATAAATACATATAAGTATGTCCTTCTTATACATATATGCCCATCATCTTACCCATTAAGCCACCCAAAAGAACTAATACTTAAAGCAGTTGCTGAAACACAGTAAACCTTGAATAAATGTTACTATTGTTTTTATCCATCCATCTACTAATCCATATCTCACCCATTTATCTCCATATAACTGCCCATCTATCCATATATTTTTCAACAAACGTACTAAACTCTGTTCATGTTCAGGTGCTGGGAATTCAGCATTAACTAAGTCCCTGTTCTCTCACAAGGCTGTCGTTTTTGTGGGAACAAAAAAAGTAGGTCTTTACAGGAGTCGATCAGATGGTGGTAAATGCCATAGAAAATGTGGTTCAGGGTCTGAGGACAAGGAGATCTTGGAAGGGGCTGGTGTATTATATGTGAGAGTCAAAGACAGCCTCCAGGGAAGGAAGTGGCCTTTTCTTGTTTGAAAAGAGACTTTGCCGTTGGTGGGCAAAAGAGAGAACGGTGAGTGCAGAAGTCCTGACTCAGCTGTGTCTGGCCATTACCCTCTCTCTTCAATAGTTTACCCAGCATCAGCCATATGTGCATTCATTCACCATCTCCCCATTTGTCCCTCTTTCTGTATTTGCCCATCTCTCCATCTAAAAGTCCATTTATCATTCATATCCATCTACATGTCTAACTCACCCAATAACCTTCTATTCATCTGTCCAGTTATTTATCTGTTCACATTTCATCTGTTTATCCTCCATCTATCCCACTTATCTAGCTTCCATTTATCTGCCATTTACTTCCAGTCCATTTGTCCATTTACTAATTCATTCATCCATTCATCCATCTCTTGGTATACCTGCTCATTCATACATCCAAGGCTAATTATTAGCTTGATATGCACAGGTCCAAAACAGTTCCCATTTCATAGGCTAACATTTGTGTCATATATATGGTTAAATATTCTAAATATTATGCCTGTACTTATCTATCTATCCATCCATCTATCCACCTATCCGTCTGTCCATGTCTATGTCTATTTATATATACATCCAACATTCCATTTATCCATTCATATGGCCAAACATCTATCCATATGCCTAATAATGCTACTTCTACTAAAACTACAACCACCACCACTACCACCATCACCATCATCACCACCACTACCATCACCACCACCATCATCACTACCACCATCACCACCACCACCACCACTAGCTAAAATTTATGATGAATATGTGCCAGACACTTTTTAAGTGCTTTTCTTTATTACATAGCCTTCATAAAACCCCAATGGGGTAGGCAGTATACTATTTTAATGAGAAAACTGAGGTGCAGAGAGTTAAGTAACCTGCTCAAAGTCACATGCTATACATCCATTTTAATTCCTTTCATAAGTCAATCGTATATATTTTATCACTACTTTCTGCCATCAATTTATCATCTGTTTTTCCATATAGTCAACTGGCCATTCACCCATTGATGTATCCATTCATCTACCCATCCATTCATTCATCCAAACATACATAGATATGCTCTCCTATCCCTCCATTTATTCTGTGTCCATCCATCCATTTATCCATCCATCACTCACTCATCATTCATCCCCTTTTTTACCCATCTATCCATTCATCCACCCATCCACCTACTCATACTTGTATCCATCACTGAGTCTCTTATTTTCCTTTTTCCTTTCTTTTGTGGCCGAGCCATGGTTCATAAGCTTGTGGCCCAAGATGATAAGTGAGCAAACCCTTAAGGACCAGCAGACCGAGTGCCACGATAAAACCTCAGCAGGGATTGAGAAGCAAGATGTGTCCTCTCGTTTAGACATTCTCAACGCCACACACAGCCATACCCTCTCACAAACACGTGCTCACTCACAGAGCGGTAACGCAGTGCAAGGTACCACAGCAGTGAGAGCCCTTGGCAGGCGAGGGGAGAGGGTCAGGGCTGGTGGCCTCCCTGGTCCTGGGGGACCCGGGCAGAGAGATGCTCTGACTTCCAGGCGAGACAGTGGGTCTCCTGTGTCCCTCAGTCCAGCAGAGGGCGAGAGCAGGAGGCAGGTGGTGGAGGTGGTGAGGTGGTGAGGTGCTGGGGTTTGGGTTGGGGCTGGGACTGGAAGAGGCTAAAGGCTTCTTTCTGGATTCTTCTGAATAAACTGGCTAGATCCCTCGATCCTAAGCCCCATTTCCTTTCTTTTCTTTTTGGTTAATCCTCACCCATTGGTTTTTAGAGAGATTGGAAAGGAGAGGGAGAGACAGAGAGAAACATCATTGGTTTATAGAGAGAGTGGAAAGGAGAGGGAGAGACAGAGAGAAACATCAATGTGAGAGAGACACATTCATGGGTTGCCTCCTGCCTGTGCCCTGACCAGAACTGGGAGAACCTGCAACTAAGGTACATGCCCTTGACCAGAATCAAACCCGGACCCTTCAGTCCACAGGATGAGGCTCTGTCCGCTGGCCCACACCAGGTGGGTGGCACCTGACTTTGAGGATGCCTTCAGAAGCCCTGGGCAGAGCACCCCTGATGCAGTGGGCGGGGCGGGGACAGGGAGGGGAGGGGCGGAGACAGGGAGGGGCGGGGCGGGGACAGGGAGGGGCGGGGCTTGGAGAGGGCCAGTTGTGTTCTGACCAGGCCCCTGTCATTTCTGCTTTCTGGGCAGGTCCCTGGAAGCCCGCACGCTGTGCCCTAGTCTGTGTGCACCCCGAAGCGCCGCCCTCACCCCCGTGGGCACCTGCAGGTGCAGAGCCACAGTGGCACTGCGTGGGGCTATCCAACACCTGCAGGAGGCAGCCCAGCCACTCCAGGTCCCCCCGGGGGCCCACACAGGGTGCAGGCCTCCCAAAGAGGCTGCAGGGCAGCGGAGTCCGGGGCTCTCTCCTTGCCAGGGCCCGGCGGGGCCTGTCCGGAGTCCGAGGCTGCCCAGCTGCCCAGACAGCGGTGTGGCCCTGAGGCCAGTGGGTGCCTCCAGATGTGCCTCCCCGGGCTCCCGGCCTGGGAAGCGCGCTCACAGCCCATCAGCAAGGACCCCACTGTGCGGATGGGGAAACGGAGGCCTCCGTGTGGGGCTCTGCGGTCAGCCTGTGAGCCAGTCCTGCCCCCAGCACTCTGCCCATCCTTCTCCCGTGGGCACTCGGCACTCAGGGCCCGGAAAGCAGGGCCCCCGGGCTCGACCCCCCTCCCTGCTGGCGGGGGCTCCTAAGGGCCTCTTCCCACTGCCACCCACGGGCCCATTGCTCTGGCTCCCTCGGAGGGAAGCCAGGCAGAGGCAAGCGGCGAGCACGGAGGACAAGACAGCACTGTGCCAGCCCTCGTGCCACCTGGGCCCAGAGAAGTCTGCCCGGCCTGGTCCCCAGGCCCTCCAGGCATTGCCTCGGGCCAGGGCTGTGGGACGAGGAGGCAGGTGGGCCCTGTGAAAAGGTGGGGTGCGGGGAAGGAATCAACTTGCTGAATCGGTAGGGGCAGGGCTGAGCCACCCCTCCCTCGCCCACCCCAGGCGGGAATGTGGAGGGTCCAGATGGAGGGCGGGGAGCCAGGACCTCACAGCCTCAAGGGAGACAGGCACCCGGAGCCCCGCTGGGCTGCACCTCCTGCCTGACCGGGGAGGAGCGAGGCGGCCCACCGGGGCCTCCCCAGGCCTGATCCAGCTTTGACTGGGGACGAGCCCCTGGACCCAGGCCCTCAATTCTTCCAGCCCAGCAGCCCCTGCCAGGGTGACTGCCCAGCCCCTCCCTCCTGCCCAGCGGCCTTGGCACTGCCTGCTGCTCCAGGCCATGTGCCCTATATCAGGTGGTGTCTGGCCCCGCTGGGATGGCAAGGGGGTGAGAGGCCACCAGGGCCAAGACAGCATGGGGGTCCCCCCCTGGGCAGTCTGAGGGAGGAGGCCCGTCCTGAGGCAGTCTTGGGGGGCACAGTCTGCATGGGACGGGCGTGCAGGGCGGCGCCCTGAGCCCCAGCAGGTCTTGTGGGCAGCGTGTGGAAGTTGGGGAGATCCCAGAGGACTCAGCCCGTGGGGGCTCCAGAGGGGCTTCCCAGGCCGCACACCCTCTCCTGGGCATGGGGACCCCCCGCAGGAAAAGCCCCAGTTCCTAAGTCACCTTGTGAAAGGAGAACCCGACACACCCTGAGTCTCAGTTTCACTCTGAAAGGTCGGGGCTGCACACGCACCACACGGGGCTGGGGAGGGAGGAGGGAGGTGTCTGCGGTGCCAGCTCTCCAGCCTAATACCCCACCGGTGCAGCCTAAGCCCCCAGGACAGGCACCGGGACGCCCCTGGCTCAGCCACAGCCCCCCTGCTGCTGCCTGGGCCAAGGCTGCCAGGCCTGCCCTCCACCCTTCCG
This sequence comes from Nyctalus aviator, assembly GCA_036971965.1. Taxonomy (NCBI): domain Eukaryota; kingdom Metazoa; phylum Chordata; class Mammalia; order Chiroptera; family Vespertilionidae; genus Nyctalus; species Nyctalus aviator. The sequence goes on along the minus strand of CM072929.1, from coordinate 188,840 downwards.
CAGCCTGAGTGACAGCTGGGAGGAGGGGCCAAGGAGGGGCCAAGGAGGGAGGCAGGAGTGACCAGCCAGGCAGCGCCGGCGTGCCCTTCTATGGGCATGAGGTGCCCAAGGAGCACGGGGAGGCCAGGGTTTGGATGGCGCTGACGTGAGGAGCCGGATCTGAGCAGGACACAGCTGTCCCTGCTCGCCGGCCGGTGCTGAGCAGGCGTACCCTGAGCCAGACCCCATGGGGCCGCTGCTCAGCCTCCCGCCCGCCTCACCCCGGACAGGACCCCGCACCAGCCCCTCCCTCACACACACACTGGCACCTGCACACACACCTGCACGTGCTCACACTCATACACTCATGCACACGGTGTTAGCAAAGGTACCCGCACAGCATCAGGTCCTGCTGCCTCTAGCAGAGGAGAGAGAGAGAGAAAGAGAGAGTGTGTATGTTGGGGAGCTAGGGGGATGGTGGTCAGCAATCCTGCTCTGAGGTTCCGGGCCCTGCCCTGCTGCCCTCTCCTCCCTCCTGCAGGCCTGGGCATCCCTCTGAGCTGGGGCCCTGCTCCTTCCCTCCTGCTCGGCTGGGCAGCACCCCACTGGCCTCCTCCTGGGCTGGTCTCCACCCCCACAGGCCTCCGCATCTCCGCCAGACACCCCCCTGCCCCTGGACGCCCCGTTGTCCCCAAGCTCGCCCACTCCCGTCTCTTCTGGGACGTTCACCCAGGGCCATGGGACCCCAAGGCGTGGATCTACTGAAGTGCTTACCCCCACCCCCCACCCCAACAGGCCCTGGACCGTGCCCCCCACTCCCACCCTTCTGCCCGGGCCGGGCCCAGGGCTCTGCAAGCACAGGTGCTTCCCGGGGGACCGTGGACATTCTTGGCCCAGCTCTGAGTGGCGGGCAGCCATGGCACAGGTGGCCCTTCTGCCAGCACCCCACACGCAGCCTCTGCCCATGCCCTCACACTGCACCCCAACCCACAGTCCTGCCGCATCCGCTGGGGACTGTGACCTCCTGGCCTCCATCACCCCAGGAGGCTCTCGCTGAGCCCCACATGGGCTCGGCGGGTCCCCAGGGAGCAGCCCCTCTCCGCCAGACCAGGCCCAGACACTGCCCCCCCCCCAACCCAGCACCAGCTCTGCGGGCCGGGCCTCAGTCTGCGTCCCTGTGCCTGGGTGAGCGTCCAGCCCTCCCGGGCCCGGCCCCGCTCTCGGCCTCTCCCGGGAGGCCCAGCCGCCCAGGCGGGTCCCAGGACCCTGCCCCAAGGGCCGCCGGCCTTGGGATCGAGCGTTACCCCCACATAAACACCTCCCACTGCCCTTACCCCGCGCCTTCTTCCTGCACCAGCAGCTCCTCCTGCTCCTCGGAGCCGGGCTGGCCGGCCGCCTCCGCCATGGCTGATGCTCGGGGACCGCTATGTACGCGGCTCTGGGCGCTTCCTGAGGCGGCGGCTGAGCCCCCACCCCCACCCCGCCCCAGCCCCGGGTTTCACTTCCCCCTTCGCTGCAGGTTGAGGTTTGGCTGGGGTTGGGTGTTGTTTTCAATCTGATGCTGCAACAGGAGGGACCCACCAGCCACCAGGAAGTGTGAAGCAAGCTGTGGGCCTGGCGGATAGGCCCAGAAAGGCGGCGGGCGGGGGGTGGGGGGAAACGGGGTGCGGGGCTGGGGCACCCTGGTGTGCCCCAGAGTCCCAGGGCCTGCCAAGGAGCCCCACATCCCAGAACCCCCTTCCTGGGCAGCCCTGGCCCCGAAGGGCCTGTGTGCATCCTGGCCCAGCCCCAGGGCGGGCGCAGTTCTGGTCCACGCCCCACGCTCAGCATCTAACCCCCAGTGAAATCTTCTGGATGGGCCCAGCCACACGGCTCAGGGGCTGAGTGTTGACCTAGGAACCAAGAGGTCACGGTTCGATTCCCAGTCAGGGCACAAGCCCAGATTGTGGGCTGAATCCCCAGTGTGGGGAGTGCAGGAGGCAGCCTATCCACGACTCTCTCTCATCACTGATGTTTCTATCTCTCTCTCCCTCTCCCTTCCTCTCTGACATCTGTATATATACACACACTAGAGACTGGTGCACGAAATTCATGCATGGGATGGGTAGGGTGTCCCTCAGCCCAGCCTGCACCCTCTCCAATCTGGGACCCCTCAAAGGATGTTAAACTGCCCATTTAGACCCGATCCTACCCGACATCCCTCTCACAATTTAGGACTGCTGGCTCCCAACTGCTCTCCTGCCTGCCTTCCTGATTACCCCTAACCGCTTCTGCCTGCCAGTCTGGTTGATGCCAAACTGCTCCCTTGTCAGCCTGATTGTCCCTAACTGCCCTCCCTTGCAGGCCTGATCACCCCTAACTGCCATCCCCTGCAGGCCTGCCCCCCAAACTGCTCTCCCCTGCAGGCCTGGGTCACCCCCAACTATCCTTTTCTGCAGGCCCGGTCACCCCCAACTTCCCTCCTCTGCTGACCTTGTAGCCCCTAACTGCCCTCCCCTGCAGGCTTGATTGCCCCAACTGCCCTCTCTTGCAGGCCTGGTCCCTCCTAACTGCCCTCCCCTGCTGGCCATCTTGTGGTGGCCATCTTATATCCACATGTGGGCAGGATCTTTGACCACATGGGGGCAGCCATCTTGTGTGTTGAAGTGATGGTCAATTTGCATATTACTCTTTTATTAGATAAGATATATATATTTTTTTTTTAATTTTTTTTAAAGAGACATTTTCCGGGTGTACACAGAACTGGACCCACCTCCTCACCATGCCAGGCCGCTGCTGGCACCCCTGGCTTGCACACAGCTCCCCACATTCTGCTCGCCTTAGCCCTTCAGGGCTCCCTGTGGCTCCTCCACGGTCCCCTCCACTCCCCTGCCCCACCCTCTGCCCCAGGAGCCCAGAACTGACCATGTGGACAGATGGTGCCCCAGGCTCTGGGTCGTGGGGGGGCCCCTAGGGGTATAAGCAGGATCGAGGGGACCCATCGAGTCTGTTTCCACCCTTTTCTGCCCTCCTTTGTGGGGAGGGGCTAGACTAGGGGCCCGCAGTCCTAAGTGGGGGCCTGGGGCCGCGTGCCATCCAGCCGAGCCCGGCAGCTGGGCCGTGGCAGGGACGTCGCCCCCAAGGCCAGGCAGCCCCCCGTCCCCTGAGCCACGCCGGCCTGAGGAGACCACTGGGAGGGGTCGGAGAGGAGGGATCGGGACAGCAGGTGGCAGAGAGGCTGCGGGCGTCGGCCAGGGTTCCCCCACGGAGCTGGTGCTGGGCCGAGGCAGCAGGCGGGCAGGTGGCTGTTGTGTTTGCTAAAAGGAGGGTCTCTGGCACCTGAGCCACAGGTGTGCCGCCGGCCCCCTCCCCCATGTCCTTGTCACCGGCTCTCATTTATTTTTAAAAAAAATGTTTTTATTGATTTCAGAGAGGAAGGGAGAGGGAAACATCCATGATGACAGAGAGTCATCGATCGGCTGCCTCCTGCACACCCCACACTGGGGAGGGAGCCTGCAACCCAGGCCTGTGCCCTGACCTCCCGGGAATGGAGCCCTGACCTCCTAGTTCCTAGGTCAATGCTCAGCCCCTGACTCAGCCGGTGGGATCCGAGTTATTTGATTGACTTTCGCCGTGTTGCCCACTCGGTGCCTCCAGGACACGGGCCGGGCACCTTCTGCCCTCGCCCGGCTCCCAGCTGCCCGGGAGCCAGGCCCTTTCTGAGGAGGAGATGGTGCTGGGACGGAGGCCTGGGGGACGCATCTCCCTGGATTCCCAGGCCTGAAAACTGCGGTCACCCGTGCTTCCCAGCCCTCGGGGATGGGGAGGGCTGTCCGCCGAGGCCTGGCCTTCGCCTGCGGTAGCTGGAGCCGCTGTCCGGTCAGCGGGCCCTGGGATGATAAACCGGCCGGAGCCACAGGTCACCGGTGGCAGGGCCCATGGGAGCTGCTCAGAGGACACGGCGGGGCCCAGGCCGCCCACCGCGGGCGGGAGGGCGACGGGTGAAGGCCAGGGCGCTGCTGACGTCAGCCCCCGTCCCGCGAAGCAGCCGAGGCTGAAGGCGGCCGCCCTCCCCATCTCCGGCCCCGGCAGATCAATCGCCGGGACCTCTGGGGGGCAGGGGCGGCCGACAGCCCCTCCATCATGGGCCGCGGGGCCCCCCGGCTCCCCCGGAGATCTGAGCGCAGGGACCTTGGCGGGCGGGCCGTCGCCCCATCCATCACGGGAGGCTGACAGCCGTGGCCTTGCCGTGACAGCCCTCATCCGGCCCTCAGGGACACGGCCCCTTGATGTGTGAGGTGGGCCAGGACCTGGGGCTGAGCAGAGAGGGGCCCCAGCTTGCTTGCTGGGCCCGCGTGGGGCCGCCTTGGCCTGGCCTGTCTTTGCGGGGAGCTGGGACCCCGGCCCCTCTGAGCCTGAACCCCCTGCATAAGCCATCTGGGGGGCCGTCGGACCCATGGCTGCAGCATGGTGTCCCCCGGGGGAGGCTGTGGGGTCTCAGGAGGAACGGGAAGTCGCCCACAGTGCACATGCCCTCCACGGCCCCGGCCTAGACGTGGGGTGACGGATTCAGACGGGCTCTGGGCCGCTGGACCCCTGTGATGGCCGTGCACACCGGCCGAGGGTCTCCTGTGAGAGCTGCTCAGACATATCAGCCACCAAGGGCTGGGGGTCGCCCAGAGCCAGCGGGAGCCCTGGGGACTGGCTGTGAGCACAACAGCCCCAGCCCTGGGTGCAGCCGGCCAACGGAGTCAGCTCTCAGGGCCTTCCCCGTCCGGCCCGACATTCCTGAGGCCCCTGCATGGCTCCCCTAGCACCCGGCCTTCCCGGGGTGCAGCACCCAGAGGCGCGGGCCGCCGGTGGGCGATGAGGTCCCAACGAGGCCGCAGAGACCAGACACAGGGTTGGAGACCTTTATTGACAGCTGCGGTGAGCCCGCTCTCCCGGCGGCTCCCGGGGCCCGTCCCCTGCCGCCCGACCGGGAGCCGGGGTGCCCGCCAGCGTGAGGCCGGGGGCAGGGGGGCCGGGGGCGGCCTAGGACTCGGACTCGAACATCTTCTTGCGGCCCTCCATGCCGGACTTCTCCTCGATGTTCTTCCTCCAGTCGCCAACGTCCCGCAGGTCCCGCTCCTGGGGGCGCGGAGGGGCTCAGCCTCGGTTTCCCCGCGGGGAGGGGCTCGGCGCAGGGGCGGGGCAGGGGCGGGGGGCAGGGGCTGCCTACCTTCTCGGTGTCCTCCTTCTTGACCTGCTTCAGGTTGGCCCGCAGGTCCATGCACACCTTGTGCTTCGAGCCCAGCAGTGCCTTCAGCATGGCGTCGGCCGACATGCGCACCCTCCTCAGCGGCGGCCGCTTGAACTTGCCGCGGAGGTCGAACAGCTTCTGGTTCATGTCCTCCAGCTGTGGGGGGAGCGGAGGGCTGGGCGGGAGCCGCAGGGCCAGGCCGCGCTGTGCCTGCCAGCCCTCGCCCCGCGCCTGCGCTCCAGCCCGCTCACCTCCTCGCCCTCGCCCCGAGCCCGCGCCCAGCCTGCTCACCTCCTTGCTGCTCTTCTGCACCTTCACCTCCATGTCGTACTTCTCCTCCTCGGCTGCGTCCACCTTGGCGTGCAGCTGCTTGCAGAGCTCCTGTGGCGAGCGGGCGGACGGGCGGCGGGGCAGTGAGTGGCCGTCCCCACGTGGGGCCCTGGGGAAACCGCGGCGGGCGGGCGGGCGGCGGGTACCTGCAGCTCGGCCATGGAGCCGGGGAGGTGCAGCGGGGGGCAGTGCTCCGACAGGTAGTTCTGCTTCTCCGTCTCCTTGCGGCTCTCCTCCTTCTCCAGCTCCGTGGCCGCGATCTGGAGCATCACGCTCTGGGGAGGGGCAGGGGGGGCAATGAGGGGCTGCCCAGCCGGTGCGGACCCCCCTGCGGCCCTCCCCGGGGGACACCTACCTTGAGGTGTTGTCTGCGGGCCGTCATGGCCCGGTTTCGCTTCTGCAAGGCGGGGGAGAGAGGGCAGAGTCAGGGCCGGGCTCCCCACATCCACCCTCATCCCTCCCCACACGCCACCCGGCCGGGGTCCTGCTCGGGGGACAGCTGGGCCTGGGGGGCTCCCCATGCCGCCCAGGTGGCCCGTCGGGGTGTGGAGAACAGGCTGGGCCTCGGGGTGGGGCCTGCAGGGCCGGGCGTCGGGTGTCGTGATTCGAGAAAAGCAGCCATTTCCAGGGTGACCAGGCCGCAGGCCCACTTCCCCTCCCCGTGAGGCAACAGCCGCCACTTCCTGTGTGTGTCGCTGTCTGCGGGGACAGGGGTGCGGGTGGGGGCCTTCTTCCTGGACCTTGAAACTGATCTCTGACCTATCTCAGTTGGGGCGGGGGGGCGGGCGGGGGCTCCCATCCCCTCTGCGTTTCACCCTCAAGAGATACTCACCTCGTCACTGTCCCAGGAGGGTGGGCGGGGCGGGGAGGGGGAGAGAAGAGAGAGGTTAGGGTCTGTGATGGGGTGGGGGGGGAGGGGACGAAACAGCGTGGCCGGGCGGGCAGAGGCCCTGCCTGGGGGTGGGAGGAGGGGGCGGCAGGGGCATTGGGATTGGGGACTTCACTTACTCCCCCATCTTGAAGTCCTGGGCTTAGAGCCTGTGGGAGAGAAAGATGGGGTGTCAGGGCCTTGGACGGTGGGGGACAGCACCTCACCTTCACCCGGCCTCCTGCTGCCCTGCCCCCAACTCCAGCCTGGGGGGGGGGGGGACGGCGGGGGGAAGAGATCATCTTGGAATTCCCTGGGAGCAGAGCGAGGAGAAAGTGTCCCAGAAAGTCCCTGGCGGGCGGGCGGGCAGCTGTCCCCGCGGGCGGGGCGGGGCGGGGCGGGCACCGGGCAGGTGCTCCTGCTAATTTTAGCTCTGCTCCTTCGGCGTTGGGCCCAAGTGCCTGCCTGAGGGAGGCTGCTCCCTGGTTCAGCCTGGGGTCCCCTGACGCACAGAGACCCCTTCCCACCGCGTCCCGAAACCGAGGCCTAGTCCTCGAGGCCCGTCCAGGCTCCTGCCCCTCCCGCCTGCGCCCACCTCCCCTGCGTCTCCGTCGCACCCCTAGCCCCGAGCGAGCCCCCGCAGAGGGCTGCCGGCGGAGTCCCGGGTGCCCGGCCCCCCACCCAGGGGCGTCCCGCAGGCCGGCCGGGCGGTGCGGGCGCCTGTGCCCGCCGGGCCGAGCCGCCGCGGCCTCACCTAGCGTCGGGCTGCGCGCGGAGCAGGTTGGCCGGCGGTGTCGCCTGGCGGGTGGGCACGGGAGGGGTATAAATGTCCTCCCCAGGCTGGGCCCCCGCTCAGAAAGGACACGGAGCCCTCCTCAGACCAATGGGGGCGCAGGGCCCTCCCCGCCGGCCGTCGCCTGGCCGGCTCAGCCACATGCTGCCCTCCAGTCCAAGAAGTCTTGTGGGGGGGTGGGGTGCCGAGGTTGGGTTGCTCTATTTAGGGATCAATGACGAGTCCGAGAAGCTCCTGTTCTTGCAAGGAGCCTGCGGGCAGCTGCGTGAGGCCTGGGGGGGGTGGGGGCGGGAGGAGAGCACGGCTCAGGGTCAGCCGAGGGGCCCTGGGACTCGGGCCCCCGTCCTACGTGGGGGTCCACGGCACAGTGTCCCCCGGCCCCCCCGCACCACCTCCCCAGCAACTCCCTGCTCCCCTTCCAGCCCAGGGCATGGCTGCCACACGCTGGCCAGGCCCCCCTTCCCCCAGCCCAGCTCCGAAGCCTGGCCCGGACCCCAAACGGGCCTCTGGGCCTGCAGCAGCTCCTGGGGTCTCGGGCGGGGACGTGAACCCGGCTTCCCGCCCGCAGCAGGCACGGGGTCGCCCTGGATGTGCAGCCAAGCAGGGGCGCCCCACCCAGGGCTGTGCTCCCACAGCTCGAACACTCCCTGCCAGAGGGGCGGTGGGCCCCCGCCTGGAACGCTCTCCCCTCCGGGCTGGGGCCCAGGCAGCCCCCACCCAGCTCAGGCATCCGGAGGCCCCAGACTTGGCTGCCTCTGAGCCGGGGGAGCGGCCCCCGCTCGGGGCGTGGGGAGGGTCAGGCAGAGCCGAAGCCCCAGATGTGGGGGATTAGAGCTGCATTCTTTCCCGCCAGGCTGAGCCCCCAGAGACCCTGCGAGGCTTCCGAAGACTTCTACTGCCCCCTGCTGCTCGCGTGGGGCAGCCCTGCAGCCGCCACCCCGAGGTTTGGGGGCGAGAGGAGCCGTGCCGGGCCCCAAGGGTGGGTCCCTTCCTTTCCGCAGTGCCCCTCAAATGCCCCCTCCTGCCCACCACACCCCGTGGCCCCCTCCAGCCCTCCTGCCTCACACACACTGTCCCTCACGCTGAACCCCAGGCAGGAGGGCTCCCCGCTCCGGTGTTGTGCTCGTTGGGGTAGAGGGGCCCCTCATCGCGCCCAGAGGCCGCAGGGCTGGGGAGTCTGGAGGGGGCCTTCTCCTTCTCGCCCTCAGAGGTGCCCCCCATGTTGCCCCGGGCACAGGAAGGCACAGGAGGTGGTGGAAGCAGCGTTTATTGTAGCCCCCCCGTGACCGGGACGGGCCCACGGCTCAGGCGGGAGATGGAGGCTCAGGGTGCTGTCAGGAGCCGGGCAGGGGCAGGCGCCGGTGGGGCCTCAGGCCCAGGGCCTGGTCCACCTCCCCGGCGGGCCGCAGGCGGTGCCACTGGGCGACGGGCCGCCGAGCGTGGGCCAGCATGTCCGCCCAGTGCTGCAGGGGCTGGCCGGAGGCCCGGGCTCCCAGCGCCACCTTGCCCACGGGCTCCGCCCGGAGCCGCGAGCCCCGGGCCCAGACGGCCAGCACCAGGTCCACGCTCTGGGCAGAGGAGACAGGCGGGAGGGGAACAAGGAGACGCGGTCAGCATGGCCCCGGGGGGACCGCCCCCCCCCTCCAGGCAGCCCACCTGGATCTGGCTCAGCGGCACGCGGAAGGTGAAGGCCTCGTTGAAGTAGGGGGTGGCCATGCCCTTCCGGACGGACGTCCTTCTCGTCTTCCACTTCCTCCGGTTCAGCAGGAGCTGGACCTTCACGTAGGGCTCTGGGCGGGCGGAGAGGGGCGTGGGGGTCGTGGGCCTGACCGCGGAGCCCTGTGCCCCCCCTCCCCGACGGGATGCGGAGGGGGGCTCTCACCTGCCAGCCCCAGGCTCAGGCCCCGGGCCTCCAGCACACCCACTGTCAGCCGGGCAGAGCCGGGCACGTACTGCAGCAAGCAGCACAGCTCCCCCGTCCGCTCAGCCTGCGGGTGCGACAGGGGCCTGGGTCTCCCCGCTGCTGGCACCCCAGGCAGGCCCGGGCCAAAGCCGGGGGGTCAGCACCCTTACCTCGACAGCGCCCGGGGGCCCCAGCGGGCGCCAGACTTCCAGGACGTGCCGCAGGTCCAGGGTGCCCAGCGGCAGGCGGAGCTCGCCCAGCGGCTGGTGCCCAGAGGCGCGCCGGAAGTCCAGCACCTGCACCCGCAGGGTGGTCCGGGGCAGCTCCGCCAGCGGCACCTGCAGGCGGGGTGTGAGCAGCGCCCCGCGCCCGCCCGGCCCCGCCCGCCCGCCCCTGCGCCAGCGCCAGGCTCACGGGGAAGCTGCAGGTCTCCTCGAACACGGGGCAGAGTGTGCCGCGGTGCACCCGGGTCTCGTGTCTGTGCCCGGGCTGGGGGGACAGGCTGGCGCAGGCGTAGGGGTCCGCCGTGCCCCCCGGGCTCCTGGCCCTCAGGTCCGCCGCCTGCTTGAGGCCCACCCGGATCTGGGAGCCGAGGGTGACTCAGCCGGGGGCCCGGGGTCAGCCCCGCACCCGGCCCCCCTCCCAGCCTATGGAGCCTCTGGGGCCCTCACCTCCTGGCTCCCAGAGTCATACTCCAGGGAGAGCTGCAGGCGACCCCACTGCGGGGCTCCCCCTGGGCCGGACCCCACGTCGTCCACCTCTGGCTGCACCTGGAGTGGGCAGGGATGGTGGCCGGGGCTGCTGGGACCGAACCCTCGTCAGAACCCTGACCGCCCACCCTGGACCAGGCCACCAGAGGGTCCACCCTCAGCTCAGCTGACCAGCCAGCACGGTGGCCCTGCCCCAGCCGGTCCCTGGCACCCCTGCCTCCTCAGAACGTGCTGTGGCCGCCCTGGTGCAGGGCCCAGCTGGGGCTGGCACTCCTGCCTCTCTTTGTCCTTGCCTCCCTCGCCGGGAAGGCCCTCTGGCCTCCCCTGCTGGGCACACCTGCCGCTGGGGGGCTGAGCTCGTCCAGAGCGCCCTGAACCCTGACCTAGACGTTGAGCTGAGATCTGGGACTGAGCTGGCCAGGTGCCGGGCATGGGAGCGCCGGTGCCCGCCCTTACCAGGTGGGTGGTGGTGGTGCCCGGGACACTGCCCAGGCCCACAGCCTCTTTATCTCGGGGCTTCCTCCTGCGGGCTCGGCGACGGCAGCAGCAGACGACGCAGAGGAGGCAGGAAGCAGCGAGGATGGCGGCGGCGACAGCGACGGCCACCTGTGCCCATCGGGGCCCTGGGGTGGGCGCAGAGATAGGCCCGAAATGCCCCTGTGGACAGCGCGGCCCCCACCCAGCCCGGCCGGCCCCGGCCCCTCCCGGGCCCCACAACTCACAGGGACTCCTGGCAACGAGGTCTGGAATGAGCCCGGGTGCAGCCGAGGTGCCCGTGGGGGCCAGGGCACTGTGGGGGGCTGCGGGATGCCCCATCGCCCCACCCTGCTGGCCTGGAGGGGATGGCCAGGGCGGCCGGGTCACCTGTGGGGGTGGCCCTCGGGCCTCTGCCCACCGCCCCGTCTTCCAGCAGCAGCCAGTCTGGGTGTGCCAGGCAGGGAAGCAGCCCGGGGTGGCCGCAGGGATGGTTGTGAGTGGAGCCAACCCGGGGAGGGCTTTGGCCAAAGTGCCAGCTTAGCTGCCACAGGCCTGGCCCCTGGCCACCTCCCCAGCCCCCAGCCCTGGCCACGTAGGCTGGGCCCCCCTGGGCCTCCCTGCAGACCCTCTCATCGCAGGGCCTCCTCCTGCAGGAACCCCTCGATCCCAGCTGTGGTTGCCTGGGGGACCCCTTATCCACCCGTCTGCATGTCACACAGGAGGAGCTGTTCACACATGTGGGCCAGCCCGGGGCCCCTGAGAGCACAGCGAAGGGGGCTCCATAGGGTCAGGGCTCAATGGGGTCACGGGGGGAGCAGGGGGCTGAGGAGCAGGGTTGCAGCCGGCGGGAGCCGGTCTGAGCAAGCTCGGGCTGAAGGTGCGTTCCTGGCACTGCGGGCGCAGGGCCAAGGCACCTGGGAGGGTGCGGCGGGGGCCGGCAGGCTCGGGGTGTGTCTGGGAGTGCCTGAACATTCCTCGCAAACTGACTCAGCAGCCCGCCCGCCCGCCCGGGCCTGCCTATCTGCCACCCTTAGGCGAGGGGGTGGGGAGGAGGGCGGGCCGGCTCCGCCACCTGCCTGGGGCCTGGGGAGGCAGCACACCTGGCCGGGCCGGCCCCTCCCAGCCAGATTCCAGCTGGGGCCCTTTGCCCCAGCGGGTGCACCGTGACCTAGGCCCACAGCAACGCTAGGCCCAGCACCTCCTGGCTCCTCTCCTCTGGGGAGCCCTGGTCTCCAAGAGGCACCTTCCTCCAACCTGGGGCTCCCCTTATGCCCACAAGAGCCTGGCACCCCTCTTGTCACCCCCTCCAGAAGTAACCAGGCCTGTGGGCCAGATCCCCTCCTGCTGCCGCCCCACCCGGCCCGGCGCCGAGCTTGCTGAGGGACAGACAGGAGCCCAGGTGGTCCTGAGAGGACGGTCCCCCCACGACGGGCTGGGCAGGGACAGCCTCACTTCCAGAGACACCCAGTGCCTCAACGCCGAGAGGGGAGGTGCCCAGCGCTGTGTCCTGCCTCTGGGGCAGGGCTCGGTCACCCCCGAGCCTGTCCCCCGTGGTCACAGCACAGAGAGGGGGCGTGGAGGGCGCTCAGTGCGACTCCTGCCTTTGCAGCCTTGAGGTTCCAACCACCTTCTGAGCAACAGGCTGCACGTTTTCCATACGGGCCCCCAAGGTGAGTGCCCATGGCCCCTTTGGGCCTGGGGCTGGCCCGAGAGCCTGCAGGGTCCTTTGGGGTCCCTGGAGCTGCAGGGTGGACACCACGGGCAGAGGCGCCAGCTCCCGTGTGGGATGCCACATGTATTCTGGAATGGAGACAGCTAGCTGTCTGCCGGGTTCTTACGGTGGAGACTTCGGCATCAGTGGTCAGCACGCTGTGTGTGCATACATGCATGCATGTGCGTGTGCGAGGCATGCATGCACATGTGTGTGTGTGCGTGTGCATGCCTCTCCCCTGCCCTTTCTTGAGGGCATCCTCACTGGGGTTAGGGCAGGGGCAGGGCAGGGCAGGGCGGGAGGGCACAGTCACAGGGTTTGTGCTGCTGGCCAGGATTCCTGATCCGACTCCTGCTGAAGGCAGCCTCTGGGGGCCACAGGAGGAGCCTGGGAGCTGGCCCGAGGGGCTCATGGGGCCTCAGGACCCTGGTCACCTGCCCAGAGGCACCCGGAGGCCTGGGCAGCCTTATGGTCCCTCAGGACCGCAGGGTCCGCCTGGTGGTAAAGGTTCAGACCGGCCCACGGCCACCAGGTGGCGCCGTCTGCCCCTTGGGCCAGGTTAGTGCCCAAGGTCCTGCCTCTGATCCTGGGGCTCCTCTGGGGGAAAGCGTGACCCCCACAGGCCGGGGACGGTGGGTCTGGGGCTCGCCCTCCCCCAGCCCTCATGCTGGGCCGCCTCGGGGGTCTTCCCTGCTAGCAGACTTTGCTCGGCTGCTCTCTGGGGCCGGCAGGGCCGGGGAAGCCTTCGCTAGGCTCCAGCGGCTTTCCCGGGGAGGGAGGCTGGCGTCCCCTCCAGCTCCTGCCAGCCATCCCTGGAGGTTTCCTGAAGCCCCTGCAGACAGCGTCCTGGTCTTCCTTCTACCCACCCCCTCCCGGACCCCACAGTGAGTCCGCTCCTGCCGCCCCTTGCCACTCTCCCCCTCCCAGCCACCCTGGGCCCTCAGGTGCCTGAGCTCTACCTCCTGCAGGAACCCTCTCTAGCGGCCCCACACGTGGGCCTGCCTGACGTGGGCGCTGGACCCCACCCGTGTCCTCTCCCAGGTCCCCGGCACAGGGCTGTGGGTGCCCCCGGGGACTCCCCCTCAGCCTGGTCACATGATCACAGCCGTGCTAGCTGTCCAGCCGGGGGGACTCTGCCCTGATGGGAGCGTGCTCCCACAGGCCTTCCCTGCGAAGAGCGAGGTTCCCCCAAAGGTCAGAGTGGCAGCCCCCCGGGGTCAGGTGCTCTCACCTCAAGCTGACTCTGCGGCCTGCCCGGCCTCCGGCCTCCCCCGAGCCTGGGCACTCGCGGGCGGGGCTCAGAGGCTCGGCTGGAGCCCTCGCTCTCTGCCTCGGCGATATGCGTCTCGGTGGGTGAGAGGGCCTGGAGGCCGGGCCTTGGGGAGCCCCACCTCAGGCCGGAGCTGCTGGCCCTTGGGAGCCGGAACGCCCTTGGGAAGAGGGCACCGCCCAAGCCCAGGACCAGGCGCTGGACCCACCCCCCTCCTGGGGCACCTCCACTCCTCCCTTAGGACCTGCTGCAGGGGTGGTGAGGGGGTCCCTGGTCAGGAGGACGCCCGTGTCGGAAGGACATGGCGTCTGGTGCCACTAGAACCGGGCACAGAACCTGGTGCCAGCAGGTGAGCTACGGGCACTGCTTGCGGAGGCCGCCTGTGAGCGGGCAGGGCTGAGGGCGGCACCCTCCCTGGCCACATGCAGGGCCTCCGGGTGCCCAGGTTCCTGGAGCAGAGGAGACTCTGGAGGCCTCCGCCCCTGGCTGGGCTGCCAGGTTCCCCGGGTTCTCCCGAGCCGTGGGGAGTCCCCGCTCCCAGCAGGGCGTCCCTGGGCCCAGCTCCGCCTCCGGCTCTGGCCAGTTCCCTGGTCCAGCGCTTCTGGGTGCCGCCCACCCCCCAGGCCCAGCACTGGGCACCCTCCCGGCCGGGGTGTCTCCCAGAAGCCATTCGGGCCAGTGGCCAGATGAGGGCTGGCGAATGTGTCCCAGGGCCCGGGCACGGCCGGCACCGGCAGGGCTGGGCAGGCAGGGCTCTCCCTGCCGGGCTCTGAGGCTGCTCTGGGCACCGCAGGTGGCATGTGCATGCTGGTGCCATGCCGGTCACGGGCGGCTCGGGGCGCAGGGCACGTGGCGCGTGGGCGTCCCGCGCGGGGCCAGGCCGCCCTCCAAGTCCCGCCCAGCGGTGCGGTTTGGACGAGGCGCCTGACGGCAGAGGGGCCGGGCGTTGGCTCGGCTCCGGGCCCTCAGGAGGCCTGTGGGGCAGTGGGGCATGCCGGGAGCCGGCACCCCGCTCCGGGGGGAGGCGTGTGGGCGGGCGCCGTGCCAGTTCCCGGACGCAGGCCCTCGAATGCGGCCGCGTACGTGTGCCCCGCGTGAGCCAGCCGCCGCGCGGTCCCCTCCCCAGGAAGGGGCGCCCCTGTGGCGCGGCTGCGGCTGGGGCTCGGGGGCAGGAAGGGAAAGCCAAACAGAGCCGGCGGCCTCGGCCGGTGCCCCGGGCGGGCGGCTTGGCAGCGCCTGGCGGGGACCCGGAGGGGGCTCTGGACCGGCTGCCTCCGGGTGGTCTGGGGATGTTTGAGGTTGGAATTCAGCGCGAACACTGGCTCGGGGAGCGGGGAGCTGCTGGCAGGGAACTGTGAGACGTGCAGGGGCCGCACGCAGGCCTGTCCGCACGGACCCGGCCATCGGCACCCAGGACAACGAGGACGGACTCCGCTAGCTACGTCCTGGAGCTGAGGAGCCCTGTGCCTTCTGCCAGGACCAGCCTGTGTCTCCCTCAGTGTCTGAGCCCCTTCATCTGGGGAACCTGCACCCCCTATCTGAGCCTCTGGGGAGCCTGCATCCCACTCTCTGAGCCTCTGGGAGCCTGAACCCCACTCTCTGAGCCTCTGGGAGGCCTGTATCCCACCATCTGAGCCTCTAGGGAACCTACATCCCACCATCTGAACCTCTGGGAGTCTGTACCCCACTATCTGAGCCTCTAGGGGCCTGCACCCCACTATCTTTCCAGTCTGTGCTCTTTTGTCAGTGAGTCTGGGTTTCTGGGGAATGAGTCTCGTTCTTTGGAGTTTCAGGGTGAATTATAACCAATCACCTGGAAATTGAGGGGACATACCCCATCTCTGATTGCACTGCAGTATGTAACACCTCCCAAATGCTGGAGCTCCAACCCCCGTGCCAGAGAAGTGAGGTTCTCGGTGGCCTGGGGACTGGGGTCTCTCCCAGGGCCTGCACCCCTCCCTCCCTGTCACTGGGGCTCACCCTAAGAGCCCCTCTGTAGCTCTGGGTGGGTCCAACTCATCCAGGGCATCCGTGTCAGAGCGGCTCCCCGACTCCTGTGAGCCCCGAACCTCACGCAGGTGGCCACCGGGGCCCGGACAGCCTGGCCCCACGCGCTGGCCCCAAACGGCCGGAGGCCTCGCCGACACGTCCGCTCGCCCGGGTGCCAGGCCCGCCGGCGGCCTCAGCTGCGGTCTGGACGCCCCCTCCGCCCCTCTCTGCCTGTGTGGGTCCATTCATCCCTGTCTCCGGCTCTGTGTGCTGTTCTCCGCGTGCTGGGCGCCTGCCCGCCCGCCACCCAGGTGTCTGCAGAGGGGCCTCCCCACCCAGACGTGCCTTGGCCTGGACCCCGTTAGTCAGACTGTGGGGTCCTGTACTCCATGGAGTACCTGGGGTCCTGAACCCACTCGTGTGTGTGTGTGGCGTTCTGAACCCCCTTGTCGGAGTGTCAGAGTACCGCACCCCACTCTGCTGAGTTGGGGTCCACAGCCGGATGCTCCTGTGGCATTGAGCACTCACAGACTGTTCTTGGGGTTCTGGGTCCTGAACCCCATTCCCTGCAGCACTGGGGTGACCTCTATGCTACCCAGTCCTCTCGGCCTTTCTGTAGCCAGGATGACGGGTGCTCTGTTAGACTGCAAAGCTGGGGACTCCATTAGTACAAGCAATACGGCCCCACACTGAGGGCCCGGGACGCCTGGGCACATGATCACCCCGCATGGCACCCCTGGAAGTCACTGTCTGAACCCCCAGAGAGTCGGGTAGCCTGGCTCCCCTGAGCGGACAGGGCAGGTTCCTGACACCCGAAGTTCTGGGTCCAGAGCAGGTCTGGCCTGCCCGGCTCCGTCCTCCGGGTCCAAGGCAGCTGGCCTCCTCACCCCGGCTCCAGACTCAGAACGCTCGGCGCCAGGCCTCAGTCTGGCCCACAGCTTTCTGAGTATCTGGGCAGCCTGTACCACACTCCTCTGAACGCCAGCCTGACGGACACACAGCTCCCCCGTTCCCAGGGCCTCTGACGGCCTGAGCTTCGATGCCCCGCCCGTCCCTGCTGTCCTGCTCACCTGTGCTGCTCTGGGCCACGCTCCCCTCAGGGTCCCGGGCCATGTCACCCCCGCGCCTGCCTCTCACACCAGCCCACGGCCCCCTCTCAGGCCCCCGGGGACCGGTTCCGAGTCCCACTGCATCTTTGGGTGCCCAGGGCCCTCTCACGGGTGCCCCCGCCCACGTGAGCCGGGCCTCTGCCTGTCATGGCCGTGCCAGGCGGGCTCACCTCCCCACCTGAGCACCGGGCGAAGCCCCTCAGTCCCTGGCCTTTGTCCCTGTGTGCCAGGGTCTCGTGACCCCACGGGTGACTGAAGAGCTGACCCTGGGGTCCACGTTCAGGCCACACGCCTGTGACCCCCACATGCAGATGCTCCCGAAACGCCCGGGGTCGGATGTGGCACCATTCCCCAGGGCCTGAACCACACAGAAGTCTAGGGGTTGGGTGCTCTGTGCAGCGGGTCCCCTCGGCGCCTGCCCCCACCCCTCACGGGCCCACGGCCCGGCCTGGGCCCCCGTGGCCGGTTCCAATGCCGCCTTGTGCTCGGACGCTCGGCGCCCCCCGGGCCGGCCTGTGAGAGCCCATTCACCCCTCCCCCGCCCGCTCCTGCGTGACTCCGGGCAGGCTGCGGCCCGTCCGCCCCACCCCGAGACAGGCCGCGCTTTGTCGTCCTGTTCCAGAAACAGCCGCCGCAGCCGGCAGGCACATTCCAGGGTTTGGCCGGGCGCCAACGCAAACCCGTTTGCTGGCATAGCAGCGCGAGGGGGCTGGGCGGGGGGACCTGGCGGGGAGAGGGGAGAGGGGGACCCTCCGGGTGGGACTCGCGATCAAAGCCTTCCCTACATGGAGCGTGTCCTGGACGGGCTGGCGGCGGGCGGGAGGGGCTGCGTGCACATTCCAGACCCTCCACCGCCGCCCCCAGCCCCCTCCACCACCCAGGCGGCCCCTCCGCCCGCCCTGGCCTCCCGACCGCAAGCAAGCCTCATCCCCCTCAGCTCCCCCTCCGCTTGGGCAGGCCTGGGGCCCAGGCCGGGGGAAGCGGGCAGAGGTGGGAGGTGGGTTTTCTACTTTGGGGACCACAGACAGACCCCACTCCCTGCTGCTCCCTCCCCGCCTCAGCCCAAAGCTGGTCCCGGGGAGAAGGCCCCGGCCCGTCCCCAGCATGCTGCCCCGTGGGGCCCTCTCCGGGGTGCCCGAGCTCTGCCCGCTCTGCCTCCCGCCTCTGCCAGGATGTGGTGGGGTGCCCCTGTGCCCCTCCCCGCCCGGGGGACAGGGAACTCGTTGTCCCAGCTCCCCAGCGCTGCCCTGTGAGCCAGGACAAGGGCCCACTCTCTAGGATT
This sequence comes from Nyctalus aviator, assembly GCA_036971965.1. NCBI lineage: Eukaryota > Metazoa > Chordata > Mammalia > Chiroptera > Vespertilionidae > Nyctalus > Nyctalus aviator. The sequence continues at coordinate 171,198 of CM072929.1, read as the reverse complement.
CTTGGGAGAGGAGGGACTGGGTGTTTTCTCTGGAGGGGCTGTCCCCCACAGGGGAGAGGATCCCTGCCCCCCGCTTGCTCTCACTGGCCCCGGGACTGCCACGTTTGGGGTCCTGGGCTTCCTCCACTCGCGGAGCTTGGGGCCTGGCCACCAGCCTGTCCCTGCACCCCGCTGCCGGCCCCTCCCTGGCCCCAGGGCGGTGCAGGACACACAGGAGCCCCTGCGAGCCAGTGTGAGGGCCGTGGGGCTGCCCAGGCGCTCCTGCCCCCCGTGGGCTGGGGGGGGGGTGCGCTGGACCTGGCCTGAGGACACAGCCTGGGCCCAGAGCCAGGCTGGACCGTGGGCTGTGGTGTGGACAGGTCCTGGAGGGGGTCTGGAGGCCACTTCCAGGACCAGCCTTGCAGCAGGCGGCCCGCTGGGGTCCCTCTGGTGAAACCTGTCAAGGAGGGACAAGGGGAGGACGCCCCGAACCTACAGTGATTGGACAGGACCCCACACGTGTGGCCCCGAGCAAGCGCCGAGCTCACCACAGAGAACTAGGGTTGAGCAGGGCCACCCCAATCCCCCCACAGTCCCCAAAGCTCTGAGAGGGTGCCCAGGCCTGCAGCTCTTCCCACTCAGGCTCAGGGCTCCGTGTCCTGGTCCCCCCAGACCCTGGCTGGGCCCCCCACTCTGTACTGCTGATGGTCTGAGTGCCGGGGAGCCCGGGACCCAGTTCCCACCACGGTCCCTCTGTTGGGCCTTTCTCACCTCCCGGTGGCCACCCCCAGGGCAGACGGGGGCCTGGGACCTGGGACCAGCCCGTCGGCACGCCTCGGCCTCAGAGGCTGGCTCGGCAGGGCCCGGGCTCAGGTGGCCAGGTGACTGAGCGGGAGGAGGACACATCAGCCAGGTTCCAAGCTCCCCCTGCTGTCGGCCTCTGCCGGCTGCTGCTGGAGGCTCCGACCTGCTCCCGCAACCTCGCTGCCTCCCTGCCAGCCCGCCCGGCTCTGCCCGCCTGCCCAGCCTCGTGAACCCAGCCCAGGGGCCCTGGCAGGCACTGGGTACCCCCCTCTGTACACACACACCCCGGGGCCCCTCCGCAGCCCCCGATCCGGCCTCCTCCTCCTGAGCTCAGATTCCAGACCTTTCCGACCAACCGAAGCCCCCTCAGTGGAGTCACCACACTGACCCCTTCCTGGACGGAGGGCCCCTCCTGGCACCTGGTCACACAGTAACCTCCTGGCCCCTCGGCCCCTCAGCCCTTCAGCCCCTCACTTGTCCAGGAGGCAGGGCAGGTCCTCGGGGAAAAGCTACAGCTTCCTGACCTCACATGTGCCCTGACCCCACCCCGGAGCGCCCCCTGGAGTCCTGGCTGCTGGGCATCAAGGGCCCCTGAGGGAGGCCCAGTGGTCACCCTGTGAGACAGGGCGTCCCAGTGCCCAGCCCCAGAACAGGTGGGGATGGGGGTCCAAGGCCAGGAGCTCCCCAATGGCCCTGGGAAAGCAGGATGGGGCTGAGAGAGAGAGAGAGAGAGAGAGATGGAGAGAGAGGTGGCAGGTGGGGTGGCACACGTGAGCTCCAGGCAGCATTTCTGTGGGTCTCGGCTGGTCATGGAGACACTGGGGTTTCTCCACCCCGTAGCCAGGCAGCCCCGAGCAGGTTGGCTGGGCGTCCCCCTCCTCCGTCCCTGGGTGGTGGCAGCACTACCTGCAGGGCTGCTGGGACTCGGGCTCACGTGATGAGGGAACGGACTCTTGCAAAGAGCATTCCTGTCCCGCCTGGCCGGCGTGGCTCACGGGTTGAGCATCAGCTTACAAACCAGGAGGTTGGATTCCTGGTCAAGGCACATGCCCGGGTTGTGGACTCGATCCCCAGTGTGGGGCGTGCAGGAGGCAGCTGGCCCACGATTTTCTCTCATCATTGAGGTCTCTGTCTCTCCCTCTCCCTTCCTCTTAGAAATCAATCCTATACAACAAAAGCCTAATTTGCTAATTGTCTGGCCATTCATTCAACTGTTCCACCAGTCACTGTGATGCACACTGACCACCAGGGGGCAGATGCTCCGACCAATAGGTTAGCTTGCTGCCGCGGTCCAGCCGATTGGGACTGAACAAGGAGGCCTCTGAAACATTTCTTCTAATTAACTTCCTTTCACTGTGCACGAATCATCACTGAGGTCTCTCCCTCTCCCTTCCTCTCTGGAATCAACAAAAATGTATTTTTAAAAAATAAGTAAAATAAAGTAACAGTCGGGGTGGGGAGGCTTGGGAAGCAGCTTCCTTCCTCGCCGAGGAGGACCTCGGTGGGATTCGGTGTGAGCGTCTGAGGTGGGAGGGTGTCCCCGAGGCCGGCGGCCGGGCCCCGTGGGGGCGCAGATGGCCTCTGTGCCGCAGCCACGGACACCGAATCCCACGGCCCGGAAGGTGCAGTGACCTGCCCGGACCCTGTCCTTCCGCACCGCGGCCTGACGTGTCCCGTGGCTCGTCTGTTCCACGAACAGAAACCAGCGCCACGCTGGGCCAAGGAGCCCTGGCAGAGACCGCACAGCCTGCAGGGCCCAGACCGTCCGCCCTCTGGCTCTCTCCCAGGCACACCTGGCGCCTGGGGCCTGGGTATGTTTTTTTTATGTGTGGCAAACTGGCAGATTAGTGGCGTGAAGTAGCACACGTCTATCACCCTCTGGGCCTGGGGTGGGCAATCCAGGAACAGCCCGCGGGCCCTGCAGGCTGGGGCCAGGTCTCGGGAGAGTCCAGCTGAGCCGGACTGGGGACAGGGCCTTTCGAGTTCACGCGAGCTGTGGGCGGGACTCCTTCCTCCTCGCTGCAGAGCGGGGTCCTTCCCTCCTCCAGGCCATGGTCCCTGTCATGGGGCTCCCCACCCGCAGGGCACGCAGCAGCCAGCAGGGGGAGCGGCTCCTGCTTCTTCTAAGATGTCCCCTGGGCACAGGGAGCTTCCAGGCTCTGGGCGAGGAGCGGGGCTCACACCCCTGGTGGAGAGGGTGCCAGAAAGAGGTGAGTGTGGGAGGGAGCCCCGGGGTCACCTTAGGTCGTCCCCACAGCCCATCCTGCCGGCAGGGACCGTCCTGGGCCTAGCAGGGCATCTGTCTGCAGCCCCGCCCCCAGGTACCAGTGCCGGGAGCACCCATCACAGCCAGCGTGGCTCAGTGGTTGAGCATCAACGGCTGGATTCCTGATCAAGGCACATGCCGGAGTTGCAGGCTCCATCCCCAGTAGGGGGCATGCAGGAGGCAGCCATCCACGACTCTCTCTCATCATGAATGTTTCTGTGTCTCTTCCTCTCTGAAATCAAGAAACTTGAAAAAAGAGAAATGTCTCCAGACGTTGGTTGCCGTCTGTCCTTGGGAGACAGAATGACCCCTCACCACTCCCTCTCCAGACCACGGTCCTGGAGCCGCCAGTTCACCAGGCTTACAAATCTACTATTTCCCAAATCTGGCCTTTCCTCAGCATTTATTTCTAAGAATTATCCGGGACAAGGGGAAATGCTGACTCTCACACGCGTATACAGCTGGTGAGTTCGGGTGTTTATCTAAATATAGCCCTGCTTGTGGGCCTTTTCACTCCCGTGCAGCAGTGACCGGGGCTGGAGGCATTTCGGCGTCCGGCATCCGGTGTGACTCAGCCGGTCCTCAGCCGCCACCGGGCTGAGCTGGGGAGAGCAGGGTGGGGTCCTCGTGGGGACGCCCCACCCAGCAGGGTCAGGCAGGGCGCCGGCGAGTCCATTTCCACACAGTTAGCTGCAGAGTCCTGGCCAGCTGCTCCCTGGAGCTGGTGACAGACAGCAGACGTCTGCAGAGAAGGGCCGGCCTGAAGGTCACCTCTACCAGGAAGCCCTCCTGGACTCCTCACATCCAGATGAGGGACCTTCATTTTTGTCCTCCGTCTTTTTCTTCCTTTTTTTCTTTCTTTTTTTCTTTCTTTCTTTTTCTTTCTTTCTTTCTCTTTCTTTCTTTCTTTCTTTCTTTTTTAATTTTTACTGACTTCAGAGGAGAAGGGGGAGGGGGAGAGAGAGAGATAGAAACATCAGTGATGAGAGAGAATCATGGCTCGGCTGCCTCCTGTACACCCCACACTGGGGATCAAGCCTGCAACCCAGACACATGCTCTGACCAAGAATCAAACCATGACCTCCTGGTTCCTAGGTTGGTGCTCAGCCCCTGAGCCGTGCCAGCCGGCTGCCCTCATCTCTTGGAGAGGAGAGGCGCCAACCACACCAAAGGATGCTGGGTAACGGTGACTCTTGGAGCATTTTGGGGTGCTTTGCCACAGGGCAGGTCAGGTCGGAATGTACTTAACCCAACGGGCAGCCATGGGCACATGGGAGCCGGGCCTCTGGCTCAGAGCCCCCCTCTCAGCCGTCCGCTGCCCTGACCCCTACCATGAGCCGATTCTCCCAAATCCCACCTCCTGTTGTTAAACCGTGGGTCTGTCAGAGCGATTTCGCATGGGGTACGAGGTAACTCATCTCCCCAGCGGTGAATTCATTTGCCATTTTCCTCCCTCCCTTCCTCCCCCCCCCCCACGGGGTGAACACCACCCGCACTCAGCCCCCTGATCTTCCAGCTCCGCCCCGGAGAACCCCTTTATTCCCGTGGCTGTGAATGCCGCAGACAGGGGCTCCCACGTCCTGATGGCCCACCGGCCTGCTCTGTCCTCACAGGGGCCCCTCTTCCCGCCGATGGCCCCCTCTGCCCTCCGCTATCCCCCTCTGCCAGGGGCAGCCCTGGCCCTCCCTCCCCTCTCAGCCACACCGAATCTGCCAGTGGACGTGTGGTAGGCTCTCACTCAAAACACCCATGTGCTGGCTGGTGTGGCTCAGTGGCTGAGCATGGATCTATGAACCAGAAGATCACAGTTCAATTCCCGGTCAAGGGCACGGGCCCGAGTTGCAGGCTCGATCCCGTGGGAGGCATGCAAGAGGCAGCCTGTCCATGACTCTCTCTCATCATGGCTGTTTCTCTCTCCCTTCCTCTCTGAAGTGAATACAAATGTATTAAGCACACACACCCACCGAAATAAACCCTGCAAATGCGTCCAGAGTCTGCTGGCTCCCACCAGGAGCTGTCCATCCCCTGAGTTCCCCGCCACCGCCCCGCCCCGGGTCCAGGGAGAGGGGAGAGGGCCTCTCAGGCCGATTCGGGGTCATGGCCCCCCAGGAAGTCTGGCCTAAGCTGCGTGATGTCACAGACACAGCGCTCTCCTCTCCTAGGGCCGCAGCCGGGAGCCACTGCTCCATCCAGGGGACGGACTCACCAGGCCCACGGCTGCCGCACGCCTCCTCCCTTGGGCTGAGGGGGCCCGGGGGGGCAGGGGCACACAGGATGCACTGAGGCCCCGCTGGGACCCGTGCCTTCCGCTCCGACACGTGCTGTCCACCTGCGGGCCGCGGCCGCCTCCTCACGAGAGCTGCCTCCCGTGCTCGCTGCCCGTAAATCTCCGAGGCCCGGGGGCAGAGCCGGCAGATGCCGGGTCTCTGTTCTCAGAAGAGTTGTGGCCAAAACTTCAAAACCTCCTGAGGAAGTGAGAGCAGGAAGAGGAACATCTGGGAGACGGCTGCTTCCCGACCCCCAGGGGCTGGGACCAGACCTCCCTCCACCCCGAAAACAACGGGAACATGTGGGAAATAAAACACGTTCTGTGGACAGCGGCAGCCGGGCAGGGGTCCCGGCGGGAGGGAGGGTGATGAGAGGGTGGGAGTGCACCATCTGCCTGGAGAGGGTTTCCAGATGCAGGCGGCGCCTGACAGTCGGCTGAGCTAAGCCAACCTGGGACCCCAGGGAGGTCACACGCTGGAGGTCACACGCTGGAGGTCACACGCTGGAGGTCACATGGCGGAGGTCACACGCTGGGTCCCAGGGTGGGCAGAGCCGCTGGGAGAGCCCCAGGCACCAGGCACCCTCGCAAGTTTCTAGCTGCTGGGATGGGTGAATGCACGGGGAAACCTCCTGCAATGGGGACAGACCGCCCGGCAGAGCTGAGGGAGCGCCCTCAGAGCTCCCAGCACCGGGCACGCTTGATGCTCAGCCCAGTGGGTGGGAACCTGGGCAGAGTCCCCAGGAGGGCCTGGCCTCGCCAGAGGGAGAGATCGGCTCCAGACGGAGGCTGCACTGCTTCTGTTAACAAGGCTCTCCACTAAGAGGCACGCAGCCTGGCCGGCATGTGAACCAGGAGGTCAGGGTTCGATCCCGGTCACCACACAGGCCCAGGTGGCGGGCTCTATCCACAGTGCAGGGCATGCAGGAGGCAGCCGGTCCATGATTCTCTCTCGTCACTGATGTTTCTCTCTCCCTTCCTCTCTGACATCAATAAAAATGTATTTTTTTTAAAAAGACTGAAGAAAGAGGTGATTGGTCACGGAGACAGAGGAGCCGTGGAGGGACCCTGGAGCCAGAAGCGGAGAGGATCGCACCCACAGCGCCAGGAACCCCCCCCCCACCCCAATCCCAGGAGGCTGGGACACGCTCTCCGTCCACAGCATCACCCTGAGGAGCGCCGCTCCTGGCATGTCAGCCTCAGCCAGGAACCGGGGATGCCAAAGGGGCCACTCTCGGCCCCCACAGGCTCCGAGGCCCACATGGGGGCCTGTTATTCAGAGCCTAGAAGGAACCACACAGGCAGGTGTGAACTAATGACCCCACGGGGAAGTCCTGTACTCGAGGCTGCAGTCTCCTCAACAAGAGCCAACCTCTGGCCCTGGCCGGTGTGGCTCAGTGGATAGAGCAGTGGCCTGCATGCTGAAGGGTCTCAGGTTTGATTCCGGTCAAGGGCATGCACCTTGGTTGCCGGCACATCCCCAGTAGGGGGCAGCTGGTCGATGGTTCTCTCTCATGGATGTTTCTAGCTCTCTATCCCTCTCCCTTCTTCTCTGTAAAAAATCAATAAAATATATTTTTTATAAAAGAAAAAAAAGTCCGCCTTTGCCACCATAAGAGGATCCGTCTCCTGCCCCGTGCCTCGGCGATAACACACCTTTGAGGTGTCAGAGACCCCCTCCCCTGACAACCGCCCCCGAGCAGGGACAGAAACAGAAGGCTGGGGACTGGCTACCGTTCTCAGGCACATCAATCTGCTGGGTTAGCCGCGACGGCTTTGCTCTGATCGGAGAAGGCACATTCTCACCCGCAGAGAGCAGTACGCCCGGGGGCCTGGGAGTCCAGCTTGGAGTGTGGTCCCTCTCTTCCTGCCCAGGGCCCAGGAGGGATTCACCACCTTGCTGTCCACGCAGTGGAGTCTGCCCACACGGCCCGTGGCCTGCGGACCTTCATACCCATCTGTGTTCCCTTTGCCTGCTGCCCTGTGGAGTCCCTGTCCTGCCCGTGGAAGCAGCAGCTTGGGGGAGGGGGGGGGCGAGCAGCCTTCTGGGGGTGACCTGCCGCTCTCCGGTGCTGCCAGCAGGACCGGACACACGCCCGTGCACGAGCCCGTCACTGGCCTCGGGTATGACCGGCACCCGGACCCCTGCTGTGCGGTTTCGCCCCCTCGTTCCCTAGCTCCCTGAGCACCTTCTCCACGTGCAGGAAACATTAGTGAGCGCCCACCGCGGAGAAGAAGTGCCTCTCAGGTTTGGCCCTTCTGTTGTTACTCCTCACCGAGGGTGCTTTTCCTTTGACTCTTAGAGAGAGAAGAAGAGAGTGGAAAAGACAGAAGCATCAATGTGAGAGAAACACATCAGTTGGTTGCCTCCTACACGAGACCAGACCAGGGCCCGGGCCAGGGAGGAGCCTGGTTAATAATTCGGATTGAACCTTTACCGGTTAATAATGTGAATACCAGTTAAAAATGTGCATTTTGTAATCAAAGAAAACACAATAATTTCAAGAGAAACATCCAAAGTGCTTTGTTCAAAGTGATGTCCATCGCTAGCTACACATTTCCCCATCTTTCAGGTAATTTGTGGGTACCGACCCCAACAGACCTTTTCTTGTTTTGAGGCAGACCATTCAGAGACCCAGTTTCCCCCTTCTTTGTACATGTTGGAGTGCTACTCAGAAAGTGGATCGGAACAAGTGGTCATCTGAAGAAGCAGGGGCTGGTGAACACAGCGGGTGGGTTCATAGTTCCCAGACACTTTTAACATGTCTTTAACTGGCTTTGAAGTATGTGATGGTGCATCATCATGAAGCAAAATTACTTTGCCGTGTCTTCTGGCCCATTCTGGTGGTTTTATGAACAAAACGTGGTTTAAATTGATTATTTGTTGTCGGTAGCGATCAGTATTAACGGTTTCACCTGGTTTTAGAAGCTCATAAAACTACACCTTCCTGATCCTGCCAAACGCAGAGCACTGTCTTCTTTCCGAAGCGACTTGGCCCTGCAGTCGATGTTGATGGTTGACCTGGATCAACCCAAGATTTTGTGCGTTTGGGATTCTCAAAATAGATCCACTTTTCATCACCAGTCACAATTTGATGCAAAAAAGACTTTCTTTGAAGCAACATTTTACTGATGACTCTTTGGTTTTCCATTTGTCTTTCAGTTGATGTGGCACCATTTTCCTCCCTTTACAATCTTTCCCATTGCTTGTAAATGATTGGAAATGGTTTGCTGAGCAACATTTAATCTTTCTGCAAGTTGTTTTGAGTATGACATGCATCTTCATCCAATAATGCTTGTCATTGTTGATCTTCAAACTTTTCGGTTGACCTGGACGTTCTTTGTCTTTCACATCAAAATAATCACTTTTAAAGCGTTTAAACCAGCGTTCACAAGTATCTTGAGATGGAGCATATTTACCATAAGCTTCATGAAGTATTCAATAACTTTCAGCAGCACTTTTCTTCAAAATAAAAGAATGAATTAAAACTTCCCACAAATGCATTTTTTAAATGAAATTCAACATTTTTAAGCGTAAAAATATCTACGACGTTAACACCTTCCTAAAATTTGACATATGAAAATTTGAAGCTTGTTGTCAATACAACAAAATAGCATACATATCAAATCGTGTGTGTATATATATATATATATATATCCCCACACACACATATATATATATATATATATATATATATATATATATCTCAACATATGTGTAACTCCATCCATTGAAAATAGATCTGAATTATTAACTGGTACACATAGTATGTGCCCTTGACCAGAATCGAACTCAGGATCCTTCAGTCCACAGGCCGACACTCTGTCCTCTGAGCCAAATCGGCCAGGGTGCTCAGCTTTACTCTTGATCCAATCCCAGAGCTTCCCCCACGTTGCTCTCTCCCGCCCCCTTAACCCACCACCACGGATTTCACGTGACCCCCTCACGCCTCCGGCTTTTATTCTAATTGCAACTTAAACTGCAAAGCTGCCATTTCCCGGAGCATTTTCTCAGCCCCCAGAGATTTTACTCCCGACAACTGTCGTCAGCCTGGCTCTAGTGAACACACAGAAGCTCCCTGCAGGTTTGGGGTTCCTTACCTGGCAGGACCCGCCCAGACCTGGGGGAAATGGACGCTGCACTGGCACTGACATTCGAGCAGGAGGAAGTTCTCAAGTCAGTGCTTCTGCTGCCACCCTGGGAAATCAGAAAAGAGAAACACAAATCAAATCTATAGGGAGAGGCAGGAGGGAGGGAAGGAAGGAGGAAGAAGGGAGGGAGGTAGAGAGGAAGGGAGGGGAGGGAGGAGGGAGGGAAGGGAGGGAGGGAGAAAAGAGGGAGGGAAGAAGGGAGGGAAGAGGGGGAAGAAGGAGGGAAGGAGGGAGGGAGAGAGAAGAGGAAGGGAAGGGAGGGAGGGAGGGAGAAGATGTAGCAGTAGAAACCTATGGCATGGAAGACAGAAAATCAATGAAACTATCTCATCAGATTTATTCAGAAAGAAATGCGAAAAGATACAGATCACTGACATCAGGGATGAGATTGGAGTGATTATTGCAGATCCTACAAAAAATGAATGAGAGAATTCAGCCCGGCCAGCGAGGCTCAGGGGTTGAGTGTTGACCTATGAACCAGGAGGTCATGATTCGATTCCCGGTCAGAGCACATGCCCGGTTGTGAGGCGTGCAGGAGGCAGACGATAGATGATTCTCTCTCTTCACTGATGTTTCTATCTCTCTCCCTCTCCCTTCCTCTCTGAAGTCAATAAAAACATATATATTTTTTATAAGTGAAGGTTTACAGGCCAAAAGAGGGGCCTTCAGACTGAGACACTAAGTGGACTGCTGAGGGGAGTTCACCCCCCAACCCCCATGGGGAAAGTCAGGTCTTATCAGCCCCCCTCCCCCTGCCCCTCTGGTCACTGCTCCAAAGAGGGGCGTCACAGCCCCCAGCCATTTATCCAGTTGCCCGGGAGGGGCTGGATGCCCCAGGGGAGCTGGCACCCCGGAGAGCGCCAGGCACTGACCGCCAGCCGCGGGCCCGCCCCAGGGACAGGCCCGGCGGCCCGAGGCCGTGGGCAGAGGGTGGGGAGCTGCAGGGAGGCTGATAAGGTCGGTTCCCGGAGCCGAGGCAGAGCAGGTTCTCCCGGGAGTGGAGGCCTCCCCTGGGCTCGCCCGGCCCACCTCTGCACCCCCTCCGAGAGGCCGGATGGGGTCGCAGGGCCCTGCCCTCCGGGGCCAGCGATGTGAGCACCCCTGCCTGCCCCGTGGCTCTGCAGGGACCGCTCTGGGTCGAGGCGGGACACGGAGGCGAGGCGGCCCGGCCGGCCCGGTGTGTGGCGTGGAGCGAGGTCACCGTGGCCGTGGCCGCAGGGGTGAGGTGAGCGCAGAGGCAGGGGCGGCGCCTCCTCTCCCGGGCCTCCAGCTGCCGAGGCACCAGCCGCGCCTTTGTTCTGTGGGACAGGAGCACTTGGGCAAGGCCGGTATTGCTCAATTCCCGCTCTCACCGAGCCTGCTCCTCGCAGAACCGGCCGCAGCCAGCCCGGCCGTGACGGCAGAGCAATCCGGCCCTACAGCCAGGCAGCCCTGCAACTCACCCCCCAGGGCCCCGCTCACTCAACCAGCCCCACGGCCTCCCTCCCACAGCCCTGCGAGCTCCCCAAGTCCAGCCCCCACCCATCCTACCCCAGCCCCTCCACTCAGCCCCCCGTGTCCGCCAGGGACCCCATCACAGGCCCCGGTGCCCGTCCCCAGCCCCGGCCCCGTCACAGGCCCCTCAGACAAAGGCTGGGCTCCCGACGCCTGCCCCTCCCCCGCGTCTCACCCGCCCACCTGCCCAGGTGGTTGTGCAGGCGCCAGGCCAGGCCCTGCCAGCTGACTCCATCCCTCGCCCTGCCTGGGCCATGGCCTGACTTTGCCCAGATGCACCACGTCCTTGGGGACACCGCTCTCCGAAGTCCGGCCACTGGCACCGTCCACCCTCTGGGCCCACAACCGAAGCCCCGTCCTCACCCCCATGTTCTCTGGATCCACAAAGGGCACCCACATTCTGACCCCCGAGCCTGTACCCATGTGACCTCACAGGGCAAAGGGGGCTTTGAAGGTCAGGCTGTGGACCCGGAGTGACCCGGGGGGCTTGATTGACTCACAGGGGACCCCAGGAAAGAGGCGGGGGGAGGGGGAGGGGAGTCGGGGAGGCACGGGCAGGGCCACGCACCCAGGATGCAGCATCCCCCGGAGCTGGAGCCCCGGAAGGACCGGCCGGCAGCACTGGGAGGCCGATCTTCATGCCCGGCCTCCAGGCCACGAGAGGATGACTGTGTTGTTTTAAGCTGCTCCACCTGTGGTCCTTTGTCACGCAGCCATGGGCACTGGCAGGCACTTCTGTTTTCCCAGTGACTCACTCCTCTCCTCACCTCCCCATGCCCACCACTTCCTAGTATGTTGTCACTGCCGTGTCCCATTCTTCAGGTCATAATCCCGGCTCAGTCTCTCCCCTCCCAGGTGTCACTGCAGGAGAGGGAATGCTCGGATCTGGGCCTCTGTCCTCCCTCCGTCCACATCCCTGCAGTAACTCAGCCCTCACCAGGCCTGCACTCCAAGCTCAGCCCCTCCACCCCCAGAGGCCTTCACTCAGCCCGCCTCCCTGCATACCCCCAGCAGTCATCAACACCCCTGTTTGGCCACCATGCCTGCCCGGCTCACAACCCCCATAGCACCTCTCAGGAAGCCTTTCCTGAGCCTGCCTATTGGTCAGGGTTGTCCATAGACAGTGAGCTTATCTGTCTGTCCGTCCATCCATCCATCTATCCATCCTACCATCCACCCATCCATCCATCTACCCATCCAACCACCCATTCATCCATCTATCCATCCATCCATCCATCCACCCATCCAACCATCCATCCATCCATCCATCCATCATTCATCCATCCATCCATCCATCCACTCCCTCCCTGCCTGCCTCCATCCACCCATCCATCTGTCCATTATCCATCCCTCTTTACATCCATCATCCACCCAGCCATCCATCATCCATCCATCATCCATCTATACATCTCCTATTTATTCTTCCACCATCTCTCCACCCACCCACCTACCCACCCACCCACCCACCATCTATACATTTTCTATCCACCCATTTTTCCTTTCATCCTTCCATCCACCTATTCACCCACCGTTCTATCCGCCCACCCACTCATCATCCATCTATCTAGAGGGATTATTTGAAGGGATTGGCTCCAATGACCATGGGTCAGGCAGGGTGGAGCCCCAGGAAGCTGAGGTAGCAGCTCCAGCCAGAAGGCATCTGGAAGTAGAATTCTTTCGCCCTCATGGACCTCGGCTTTTCTCAAGGCTGCAGCTGACTGGCTGAGCCCACCACATGACGGACGGCCATCTGCTCCAGTCCAAGCTTGCTGTCTGGAATGTCAATCACAGAAGGTCACCTTCACAGAGAAGCCCAGAGCGACGTTTGACCCAATAGCTGGGCACCACGACAGGCCAGGTTACCACCACGTGACTCCCCACTCTCCCCTCACCTGCCCTCGCCCCTGGCACCTCTGTCCTCTGCCATTCGGCGCAGGGCAGCCTCAGTCCTCACACCCCAAGTCTGTCACCAAGTGGCAGAGAACGCAGGACACAGACTCCAAGGGCAGGGACCTGGCTGCACCCCCAGAGCTCTGTGCAGCTCATCACATGAGCCTCAAACCTACCACCATATCCATGTGCCCCTGGGCCCCAACACCCCCCACACTTCAGAGCAACCCCTCCGAGCACCTCTCTCAGGAAGTCTTTCCTGAACCTGCCTGAATTGGTCAGGGTTTGTGGGGCCCCTAAGAGGGGTTCCCTGCGTGCCCGGTTTGTCTCCCCAGTGAATGGGGTAGAGGCAGCTAGGCCCTCCCGGGCACCCCACAGCCTGGCCAAGTGCATGTCTGCTCCAGGCATTCCTGGGCTTCCCCAAGGTCCCCATGTGGTTGCCAGACTCCCAAACCACCTCCCAAGGGGAAGGCCATGGCGCTGAGCTCAATCCTTGGCCCTGGGGTGCCTACTCCAGAGGGCTTGTGAGTCACGAGGACCCTGGTCTCCTTTTCATCCATATCTAGACAAGCCCCAAGCGACGGATGTGTTCTCTAAGCCCCTGAGCTCTGTCTCCATCTCAGTGCCATCCACCAGTGTGTGTGTGTGGAGGGGGGGGGGGGGCGGTGCTGGCTTAACAGGTCAGCAGGTCCACCCACCAGACTGAAGAAAGCAAGTGTCCCTGCAGCACCTGGGCTCCTCCCGATGCCCCAAGAGCGCCGGGCTTGTCCCAGGCCCTGCCAGTCTGGAGTCAGCCCCACCGGAGGCACAGAACTGGGGACGGTGGCGGCTGGGGCTCAGGGGAAAAGCCAAGGCCCAGGGGAGAGGACAGCGGACTGGGCTCCAGCCCTTGCGGGCCCTGGACACTGTGCCTCTTCCCTGCGTGCAGGCTGGGCTGAGGCACAGGGGCAGTGACTGGGTGGGAAGCCCTGAATGACAGCGGGGAAGGTTGCCTAACTCTTGTGGGGAGAACCGAAGGGCATGAGGCCACGCCAGGTCCCTGTCCCGCAGGGCACCCAGAATGCCCCTCCTGGACCAGCTGAGCCTGGCATTCCCCCCTGCCCCACCCCCAATGCCTGTCACCGCCCCCCCCTGCCCTAACTGTGCCAGCCACTCTCAGCCCAGCCTCCCCCACCAACTCAGGCCCCGCCCAAGGCAGCTGACCCAAAGCTAATTCCCTCAATGGCCTCCTCCCCCGCAGAAGTAATGCCCTGGGCCTGTGGCTGGGGCCCCAGGGAGCTGCACTCCCATTTCCTCCTGGCTCCGAGGGCCTGCAAGTGGGGTGACTCAGGCCCAATTGGAGGGCAGGGCAGCCCAGCAGGCATGACTCAGCTTCTTAGCCCTTCCCCCACCCACCTGCTGGGAGGACCTGCCACAATGACTTCACACCCAGCACCCAGAGCAGCCCCTGCCCAGGCCACCCGCAGCCCAGTCCTGTGCACCCACAGACCCTCCTCTCCTCTCCCCGGGCCTCAGGAAGCCACAGGCTCAGAGCCGGAGCTGAGGGCGTGGCCAGCACTCTCCTCCCGGGCTGCTGGGGGTCTCGGGGCCTCCGGGTGACACCCAGGCCCAGGGCAGGGGCCCAGGGCAGAGAAGAGACTGCTCACCAGCTAGGACCCCTTTTCTCCTCCCTGAGGGACGAGGGGACAGAGGGGAGAGAAGGGCCAGCAGCCACAGCCCCTGCTCTGCATCCGCTGTGCATGCTGGGGGTTTGTGTCTTCTCAAAGTCGGTCACCTCCGGGGTGTGAATCTGATGCACAATTCATCTCACAATTCATCTCACTGTCAGTGTTGCTGCGTGCACCTTCTCACATCTGATCTGTGACTGGGGACCCTCACTGTGGATCTGTCCCTCGAAGGGGTGCCGCTGGCCTAGGGCAGCTCGGGACCAGCGTCCGTGGACAGGGCCACACGGCACCCAAAGTGCTTGTGCCAATTCGCCGTCCAGGCAGCCACTCGCTCCCATTGCTCCCTCCCCACCACTTGGTTTCCCAGTGTTTGCACGCAGCATCCTGCTGGGCGTGCCGGAGGCGGGCAGCTCCCACCTGCCATCGGGACGTTCCTGAGGACAATGAAGACAACACGGCCACATATGCTGGCGCCTGGCTTCCCTCCCCTTCCCTTTCCACTGGGTTGTCCATCTTCTTATGGGTTGTGGTTCTTTTTTATTTTATACTAGAGGCCCAGTGCACAAAATTCGTGCATGGGGGAGGGGGTGTCCCTCAGCCCAGCCTGCACCCTCTCCAATCTGCGACCCCTCGAGGGATGCCCAACTGCCCACTTTGGCCAAATCCCTCTCACAATCCAGGAGTGCTGGCTCCCAACTGCTCGCCTGCCTGCCTTTGTGATTGTCCCTAACTGTTTCTGCCTGCCAGCCTGATAACCACTCTCCTGCCAGCCTGATTGATGCCTAACCTATTCTTCAAATAGGTTTTCAATATCCTGCTCTCTCTCTTCTTCTGGCACCCCCGTAATTTGGATGTTGGTATGCTTGAAGTTGTTCCAGAGGCTCCTTACACTATCTTCATATTTTTTTTATTCTTTTTTCTTTTCTGGCTGAGTGTTTTCTGCTTCTTCATATTTCAAATCTTTGACTTGATTCTTGGAATCCTCTAGTCTGCTGCTGGATCTCTGTATATAATTCTTTTTTAAAAATATATTTTATTGATTTTGTACAGATAGGAAGGGAGAGAGATAGTTAGAAACATCGATGAGAAAGAATCATCGATCAGCTGCCTTTTGCACACGCCCTACTGGGGATATGCCCGCAACCAAGGTACATGCCCTTGACCGGAATCAAACCCGGGACCCTTCAGTCCCCAAGCCGACGCTCTATCCACTGAGCCAAACCGATCTCGGCATGGATCTCTGTATATAATTCTTTATTCCAGTCAGTGTATGCTTAACTTCTAGTTGGTCCTTTTTCATATCCTTGAGAGTCTCACTAAATTTATCAATGGTTTCTAGAAAATTCTTGAAAAATCTTATAACCGTGGTTTTGAACTCTATATCCAGTAATTTGCTTTCCTCCATTTCTTTCATTTGTGACCTGTTTCTTTGTCTCTGCATTTTCGCTGCTTCCCTGAGTTGATAGAGTAGCTTTGTCTGCTAGGTGTTCTACAGGGCCCAGTGGCTCAGTTACCTGAGGTGGACACTCATGGTGCACCCCTTTGTGAGCTATGTGCTTAGTTTTATTGTAGTTAAGCCTTGATTGTTGTTGGTATCACTGGGAGAAATTGACCTCCAGGCCAATTGGCTGTGAGGATCAGTTGTGTCTACGATGGGAGAGCTTCTGTGCTGGAGACACCCTTAGGGGGCAGGACTTGCTTCAGTGGGGCTGTGGTGCTCACCGAGTCTGCCCCCTGAGCCTGTCCTTTATGGATCTAAGGAGTTGTAATCTGAATAGTCTCTCTATGACCATTGGGTACATTGGCTCTTGGATCTCCAATGAGGTGCTAATTTGGCCCCTTCCTAAGGCCACCCAGCAGGAGCTATGAAGAGATCTTCAGATTCCTCCTCTTTGTTTGGGGTTTGGAGGTGCCCAGATGAGGCCCAGCTGTGAAGCAATGCAAGATGTTGTGGGGCCTTGAGCCTTCTTTTAGATATTCTGGGGCTCTCTGACTCAGCTGCAGTTTGTTAGGTAATTTTAGATTGCAAAGTGCCAGGCCATTCATATGCAAAAGCCTCTGCGCATAGCTGGGGTGGGGTTGTAAACTGGGTGGGGCAGGGTCTCAGGGAATCAACAGGGCAGAGCAAACAGCTATGGGTGATCCTTAGCCCTGTCCTAGAGGCCCCCAGGTCTCAGAGAGAAAGCTGCCCTCAAGTTTTGCCCACTGCCAGACAGTCCAGTTTCTCCCCACATGAGTCTGGGTCCCTAGAGTCTCACCCAGAACTGGAGTTCAGAGCAGTTGGGAGCTTGTGTCTCCCTCCTGATTGAAAAAGCCAGCCATGTACTCAGTTGCCAGCCCTTTCCTCATGCGTCTCCATATCTGTGCACTTTACTTCCGCACCTCCTCTGAGTCTCTGTGTGCTTTTCTCTTCCCTTCTAGCTGTAGAATTTCCACGCAGCCAGCCTTCCTGTGGTTCTGGATGTCCGTTTTGTCTTTTAGTTGTAGTTTTTTTTGTTTTGTTTTGTTTTAAATATATTTTATTGATATTTTACAGAGAGGAAGGGAGAGAAATAGAGAGCTAGAAACATCGATGAGAGAGAAATATCGACCAGCTGCCTCCTGCACACCCCCCACTGGGGATGTGCCCGCAACCAAAGTACATGCCCTTGACTGGAATCAAACCTGGGACCCTTCAGTCCGCAGACCGAAGCTCTACCACTGAGCCAAACCGGTTTCGGCTAGTTGTAGTTTTTAAGTGGTTGTGCGAGGCAGCAAGTTCAGGTGTTTACCAATGCCGCCATATTGTTTTCTCCCTTTTCTTTCTTTTTAAAAATGCATTTTTATTAATTTCAGAAAGGAAGGAAGAGGGAGAGGAAGATAGAAACATCAATGATGAGAGAGAATGGTCAATCCACTGCCTCCTGCACACCCCACGCTGGGGATTGAGCCCACAACCCAGGCATGTGCCCTTACTGGGAATCCAACCTCCTGGTTTATAGGTTGATGCTCAACCCCTGAGCCACGCCAGGACCTAAGTTTTCAAGTCTTTGAAGGAGGGTTGTTACTGGATCCTGCAGTGAGACTATGTCTGGTTTTGTCAGAAACCACTAGACTGCTTTCAAAGTGCCTGCCCCCCGCTCCCGCTCCTCACCTCCCCCTCAGTCCTGGCCCCCACCAGCCCCATTCCTGTGCTCTGCCCACCCGGCGTGTGTTCTCCGTTTGGATCTGGGCCTTCTGGTGGGCGTGCAGTGATGTTTCACTGCTGTTTCGGAGAACACTTCCCACACGACACAGGTGTCTCTCACGGGCTCGTCCCCCCGGCACCTCCTAATCCCTGGCATTTAGGTCCTTGCCCGTTTCCAGTCAGGCTGTGCTCTTGCTCAGCATTGAGCTCGAGTGCCTGGCACGCCGCCGAGGCATCCTTATCAGATCCTCATTCTCTGCTGGGGTTTGTCTGTCGTTTTGTCAGGCGCCCCGGCGTCTTGTGGGAGCTTCCTGCTGAAACCGCACGTCTGTGTGGGTTGTCAGGCCACGAGGAGAGTCTCCCTGGCCCTCGTCCCCTCAGGAGTCCTGCTGGCATTTCTCCCGCTAACCCGCCCGGGCCTGGGAGTGTGCGGTGTGAGGGAGGACGGACACTTCCATCCAGCTGCACGACGTTCCGAGACACCCCCACCCCGTCCGCTATCTGCCCCCTGTCCCCACGCGGGCCCCTCCTAGGAGCCGCTCCCTTAGACTTCACCCCGCCACGCCTGGGCAGCTCTCCTCAGGGTCAGACGGTCCATGTCGGGGTCAGAGCAGAGCCGCTTTTCCAGGGACTGCTCCCCTGCACCCTGAGTCCCAGTGGCCACCCCTCCTGGAGCCGCTCTTCGCTGGGCCTCGGCACGCCTCTCCTGGTCTCTGGTCCCTCTGCTCCCCCACCCCCATCTTTAACCTCCTAAGTGGGAGACCCTGGGCTCCCTCTAGTCCGCTCCCGCCCTTGTTGGGTCCAGTCTCGTCACTGAGTTACCGCTGACCGGTGAGGAGGGCACATCAGACTTGAGTCCTGGAGGGTCATTGAAGGTTGGGGTTCCTCAGTGTGCTGGGGGGAGGCAGTCCCTCGCCTGGTGCTCTGGGGTCAAAGTGCATGGAGTGGCACCTCCTAGAGAAAGGGCTGCTGGGAGTGGAATCCCCACGGCACCCGAGGAGCATGGCCTAGTGTCCACCAGGTAGGGAGTCGGGTGGCCCTGGGCATCCCTCTGTCCTGCTCTCTCAGTGTGGACCTGCGCCCTCCACTCCCAGCTCCAACAGCTGCTGCCTCTCAACAGCCACTGCAGGGCCCTAGCCGCCGTCTCCACAGCACACCCCAACACTGAGCTGCCCCCCACCCCCGGGTCTCACGTCTCAACCAATGGCATGCCACCGTCTGGCTGTTTTGGACAGACCCCTATGAGCATGGACCCTTCCACGGCCCTCCATTTGTCCCATTGCCAGAGCCCTCCTGGCCCTGACTCCCAAGTGTGCCCCAAAGCTGACGGCTCCACCCAGCCTCTGGGCCCGGCCCAGCCTCAGCCAGGCCCCCGGCACCCACTTCCCTCCACCCCCCACGTTGGGGGCAGTTCTAGGAGCGCTCGGCACAGGGACAAGACCGGGTCCGGCGGGGGCTCCTCTCTGACCCCTACACGCAGCTCCCCCCTCTGCCTGGGCTCCGCTCAGCGGGCTGCTCCCCAGGCGGTCCATCCCCGGCCTCAGTGTTGAGCCATCACCTCCTCAGGCGTCTCACACGAGACTTCTCCATTGCAACACCCCCTTCCTGTCGCCGCGGCCTTTCTGGTCCCCGTCTCCCCCCGAAGCCCTTTCTGTCTCCTTCAGAAGCCCTCGTGGTGTCTGGTCCCCGGTCTGGAGGGTGACCTCCCTGCGGGAGGGAGTCCATGTGGGTCCCGTGACGTCCCAACACCCAGAGCACGTGGTGGGTGTTGGACTAGTAAGTCTGGGAGGGATGGCTACCCAGGGTCTGAGTGTCGTCATGTGGCATGGCTTCCAACCCCATCTTGTCCCCTGACTCACCGAGCAGCCCCCCTCCTGGGCCTTGGCTGTCCCCCTGGAGTCCTTGGGCCCTGGCCCACACCCACTAGAAACCAGAGACCAAGAGCCATGCCCAGCTCAGACCTGTGGGCCCCACACCTGCCCAGCTGCCGTAGGAGCCCTGTCCCCACAAGGTCCGCCAGGGCCCTGGGCCAGCAGATGCTGAGCAGGTCCGAGGTCAGAGAGGCCCTGAGGCTTTGCTGGGCCCATGGCCTGTGGCCTGAGGGAGGCCTCTTTCTGGGCCCGTTCCACACTGGGCAGGGCACCAGGGGAGGGCCCCGTGGGACCCTCTGGCCACTCACACAGGGAGGGACCCCGAGCATCCCTTTGTCCCTCCCACACGTAGCTGTTGAGCACCCACCACGTGCCAGACTTGGCTCTGGGTGCTGAGGGATCCTGGGAACAGCATGGAGGGGGGCTCTGTCCTGAGAGGACTGACAGGTGCGGGGGGAGGGGCCTCCCCGGCCTTTGGGCACCAGAGGCCCCTTCTCAGCTGCTCTGTGTGTGGGCGGGGGGAAGTAAGGAGCGGGCCCCAGACTCTCAGCCTGGCTCCAGGCAGCCCCAGCCAGACCACCGCCGCCTCTGCCCTCCACCCAGCCATTAGCCGCCTCTCCGCCCACCCCCTCCTGTGGCCTTGCCGCCTCCCGAGTGCCTCTGGGACAGCCGTCACATTCTAGCACATTCCTCCACCTTGTTCCCTTCTTGGCATGACCTCTAACTCCTCCTGGAGGGTAAGGCCCGCCCCTCCTCTGGCTGGGCCTGGGCACGGGCATGGAGCCGGCCCCTCCTCAGGGACTGGGCGCAGACCCAGGCCCCAAAGGGAGCAGGAAGGTGCACAGGGTGGTCCTGAGGCAGCGGTCACTGTGGCCACAGCAGAGGGCTCACTCCCCAGGCCCTGGAACCCAGTCCTCATTGGACTTGAGGCCTAGGGAGGACGTGGGAGGGCGGGCTGGGGTGCCAGAGGAAGGGGGGCTGAGGCAGAGGACCAGGGCCAGGCCTGGCCTTGCTCTGGGGAGATGGGAGTGAGGGGTGGGGTGGGGGCGGGTAGTGGACACCTGCAGAGGGAGGCTGAGGGTGGCTAACGGTCCCTGAGACTCCGAGGCAAAGGGGTGGGGTCAGGGCGCTGGGGGGGGGGGGGCGCAGGAGCGGTGGGCACAGGGGAGGTGGAGCAGGGCGCCCCAGGGAAGGGGGCTGAGAGGGGGGTGGGCCACATTGAAGCACCGCCCGCGGGCCTGGGCCTGGGGAGGAGGAGCCAAGACTCGGGGTGCCGCCCGCTGAAGGCGGCCAGGGGCGTCCGGGCCGGGACCCTGCAGCTCAGGCCCGTGGCTGTGCCGCCCGGGGCCCGTGACGCTCGAGCCGGGGGGTCCCCGCGATTCCGGGGATGAGGGTCGCGATCCGCGGGGACCGGGCGGGAGGCGCCCGGCAGGCCGGGGGCGTGTCCCGGATTAGCCCCGCCCAGGCCCCGCCCCGCGCACGCCGACCTCGCCCACGTGACCGGCCCGGGCGCAAACAAGCCAGTCAGCTGACCCGGCCCGACTGCGCCGTCATCCCGGCTATAAGCGCGCGACCTCGGCGCAGTCTGCTCCGACCCCGCCGTCCGCTCCAACCCGACCCGACCGGCCGCCGCCGCCATGCAGCCCCCCCGCCTGCTGCTCCTGCTCGGCCTGCTGGCCGCGCCCGCCGCCGCGCTCATCAGGTGAGGCCCGCGGCCGCTCACGACCTCCGCCCCCCCCACCCGGAGCCCCGGCCTCCTGCAGGGGTGCGGCGGGGCGCTCTGCAGCCGCGGGGTTCGCTCAAGCCCCCGCCACCCCAACCGGGCGTCCGCCCTGCCCACATCCTGGCGGGGCAGGAGGGAGGGCGCTGTGACTCCGGGCCGACCAGCCTCCCAGGACCGGCGGGTGGGTGCCTGTGCGCCCGTGTGTGGAAGTCCGGAGGCCCCGGTGTTGGCTTACAGGCCCCTGAACTTGGGCGAGTTGTTATCCCCTTGGGGCTCCCCTTTGGGAACTGGGCTTGCCTTCCCCCGCTTTGTCACGTGGATCTCACTGCAGGCCATGGGCTAGGAGACCCTCAGCGTCACCCTAAGTCTTAAGGTCTGAGAGTCCCAAAACACAAGAGATAAGAAGGGTGTTAGCTGAAGGAGAGGGTCTGGGGGAGTGGCCTCAGGCCTGGGGGCCTGCACCCCTGTGCCAGGCTGAGGGCCCCCTCACCCCCATTCTCCTGCCCTTGCTAGGCTTCCTGCTTTGCCAGCAGGCCCATGCCTTTATGCCCCTGTGCCCGCAGCGCTGGGGGCTGTGTATCCACCTCGGCCGAATCGGTCCTCCTGGGCCGAGGGCCTTATGCCCGTGGGAGAGTGGATGAGGTCATAGGCTGGGGAGCTGGCTGTGGGCTGAGCCGGCCCGGCCTTGCCAAAGGGCTGCCCTGCGTGGGCTGTGACCCGGGGTGAGGAGCCCCAACTGGAGCAGTTGTGGGGGAAGCAGCCCGCAGGCCTGAGCCTGCCCCTGCCCCACCACAGGCCTCTGAGCTTGGGTGAGGGTTCTGGGCGGGATAGCGGGGCCAGAGCCCCTCTATCCGGCCAGTGCAGTGGGGCAGGAGGCTGCTGGCTCCTGGATTGCTGCAGGGCACGGCACTCCCCTCCCCCCATGCAGGAACCTCGGGCTCTTCCCACCAGCCTCCCACTTTCCCAGGACACGCCCTGGGCTTGCTGGCAACAGCCAGCCATCACCTTGAACTTCCGAATCCCAGGTGGCTGCTAACCTTGCTCAGTGCGCTCTCCTGCCCCGCCTCCTCACCATGGCAGCAGAGAGCGAGCTCAGGCCCAGGGTGTCCAGGGACCCCTTTCTGCTCTGATGGACAAGGCCCGTGCACCACACAACCAGGGCCCCTGTGCTGGGAGGCAGAGCTCCTGTGAAGGGTGCTTCCAGGGGAGTACCAGGGGCTGCCAGCAGAGAGACCCCTGGTCCCCCCGGGCCTGCATCATGGGGAGGAGAGAGTGAGGGGTCAGCAGTACGCGCCCGAGGTCGCTGCAGGGTGGGGTGAGAGCGAAGGGGTGATGTGAAGGGCAGCGGAGGCTGGTCAGGGAGGACTCCTCAGAGGGGGTGGCATTGAAGCCCAATCTGATGCCAGGAGGCAGCCGCCCCAGGGAGGACAAGGGAGGTGGAAGCATGGAGGCCTACCGTCTGGGTGGAGCCGCGGCCAGGGGGCCAGGTGAACGGGGCTCAGAGCAAAGGGGTGACAGGTGGCTGCCGACACCGGAAGGATCCCACCAGAGGAGATCCTGGGAGAGATCCGAGTGGGGACAGGAGACAAGGGGTCCCTGACGGCCCTGGTGGCTGAGGAGGGGGTGGAGTAGGTGCTGCTGCCTCCAGCAGGGATGCTTGGGTGTGGGTGCAGGGGGTCCAGGAGGGAAGCAGAGGACAGCCCTGCCCTAAGGAGCCCCGCCCCTGCCCCCTCTTCACAGAATCCCGCTGCACAAGTTCACGTCCATCCGCCGGACCATGTCGGAGATGGGCGGTCCCGTGGAAAAACTCATCGCCCAGGGCTCCCTTTCCAAATACGCCCTGGGGGTGCCCGCGGTGACGGGAGGGCCCGTCCCCGAGGTGCTCAAGAACTACATGGACGTGAGTGTGGGAATGTGCGTCCACCTGGGCGGGTGGCAGGCTAACCCAGAACACGCTCTGGGGGAAGGTCCGTGGGAGCCGCACGCGTGGTGGAGGATGCTCTTGTTTCAGCACCGGCCTCTGAGGGCTCACCTGCCCTGTGTGGGAGGAGCCTCCACTTGGCCACGCCCCCTGCCCGCATCCCTGGGGTCTGCACAGCCCGCTCTCCTGCCTGGCTGAGAAGGAGGGTTGGTTGGGGTGACCTTGGCACGCACCTGAGACGGTGGCCTCTGCGGGCCACTGACCATGGGCTCAGAGTCGGCCTATGGGGAGAGGGGCCAGCGTCACCCTCCCCGGTGAGGAGCTGGGCACAGGGCCACTGGCCGGCGGGGGGAGCCCAGCGTCTGGCACAGGCCTGGCCCCCAGAGATCGGGTTCTGGGCCTGCCTGCTGGGGCGTAACTAACTGCTTTGGAGCTTGTGTTCCTGCCCACCTGCTGGCAGGCCCGGGGCAACCTGTGACCCAGTCTGTGCCCGCCGCCTGAGCAGGGTAGAGACTCAGGGTTGGAACGTTCTGGAAGCCACACCGCAAGCTGGGGCCTGGTCATCCTATCCCAGGTCTGGCGACATCTTGGGGTGCCCCACCCGAGACTTAGGGAGCTGGCCTCTTGCTGCTATCGGACTTGAATCCACCTAGGGTTGGGACAGAGGCCGTGCACTTAGTCCTGGCTGTCCCGAGCCCCGGCCATGCCAGGAAGCTGGAGCCTCAGGCATGTGATCCGGCCGGTGGAGGGGGGCCATGGTCCAGGGTCAACTGACCAGTTCCTCATTTTTCTCAGTGCCGGTGCTCGGGTATTTGCTGAGTCATTCTCCATCCCCCCCAATCCGGACAATTAATGAGTCAGCTGCTCAATGGGCCAGAGAGAGATGCCCGGGGGAGGGGGACTGGTGCCAGAATCCTGTGGTGACTGGTGTCCCGGGCTCCTTCCCTGGGGGAGGGGATGCCCAGTGCCCAGGCAGGCAGGGCCCAGGTGACCACAAGCTCAAGAATGCCCTCTGACCTTCGAGAGGGCCAAGGATGGTGCTTCCCTTTGAGGTTCACAGGGGCACATGCGCCCATGTGCTCCCTGGAGCCCCTGTTCCCTCTGTGTGAGGTGGGGACTGAGGCCAGATCTGTGAGGCAGCGAGGCTGGGCCGTGTGGGACTCTGAACCTCCAGGGTGTCCCTTCTCCCCTCGGCCACCCGGACTCCTCTACTGGGAGCCCTCCAGGCGTGGCCCTGTCGGGCAGGAGCAGGAGCAGGGTAGGAACTGAGGCCCAGAGTCAGGCTCTGACTTGGCCCCCGTCCTGGAGAGGCAGTCTTTCCTCTCCCTTCAGGGCCCTGGACCGCGGAGGTCCTCCCGCCCGAGGCTCAGGTCCTCCCGCCCGAGGCTCAGGTCCTCCCGCCCGAGGCTCAGGTCCTCCCGCCCGAGGCTCAGGTCCTCCCCGCCCGAGGCTCAGGTCCTCCCCGCCCGAGGCTCAGGTCCTCCCCTCCAGAGGCTCAGGTCCTCCCTCCTGAGGCTCAGGTCCTCCCGCCCGAGGCTCAGGTCCTCCCTCCTGAGGCTCAGGTCCTCCCGCCCGAGGCTCAGGTCCTCCCCTCCTGAGGCTCAGGTCCTCCCTCCTGAGGCTCAGGTCCTCCCCGCCCGAGGCTCAGGTCCTCCCTCCTGAGGCTCAGGTCCTCCCCGCCCGAGGCTCAGGTCCTCCCCACCTGAGGCTCAGGTCCTCCCCTCCTGAGGCTCAGGTCCTCCCCGCCCGAGGCTCAGGTCCTCCCTCCTGAGGCTCAGGTCCTCCCTCCTGAGGCTCAGGTCCTCCCCGCCCGAGGCTCAGGTCCTCCCTCCTGAGGCTCAGGTCCTCCCTGCCCGAGGCTCATGGCTGGCAGAGCCTGTCCTAACTGACTGGACACTGGTTTTATGTTCCAAATGGGGGTATGGGGGTCTTCCCTCCTCTCACCGTGGCCAAGCAGGGGTGGGGCTGCACGCCGGGGCCTGGGGTGGCGGGTCTGGACCGGGGCCCCTCCGCGGGCTGACAGCCCTCCCCTCCCCCAGGCCCAGTACTACGGGGAGATCGGCATCGGGACGCCCCCACAGTGTTTCACTGTCGTCTTCGACACCGGCTCCTCCAACCTGTGGGTCCCGTCCATCCACTGCAAGCTGCTGGACATCGCCTGCTGTAAGCCAAGCGTCTGTCCGGCCCCAAGTGGGGAGGGTGTCTGAGGCGCCGGGCCCGCCCTGCACTGCCCGCACTCAGCTCGGGAGCGGGCAGGGAGGCCGAGGCCCTGTGAGGTGGGGGGACGAGCTCTCCCTGGGCGCTGGGGGCTGCTGCCCAGCCTCTGCCTGCCTCCTCCGGTCCGGGGGGTGGCTGTGGGCTGGCCGCCGGGAAGGAGGCCGCACGTGGGCACCTGCTGCTCCCGACTCTTAGACGCACCAGCCGGCCCGGCCACAGGGCTCCCGCTTTCCGGGTGAACCTGTTCCTGCCGGCCTCGTTTCTTGTGGGCTGGGCCTGTGGCGGCCGGGATGGGGCAAGACGCAGGCTGGTGCTAGCCCACTGTCCCGGGCCCGTGGGCGGGGGGCTCGGTGCCGGCGCCCGGCGGGGGCGGCCTGTCCAGTGTGGGGTCGAGGGTCGGAGGCCACGGCGGGCGGCAGGCTGACCGCTCTTGTGGCACAGGGATCCACCACAAGTACAACAGCGGGAAGTCCAGCACCTACGTGGAGAATGGCACCACCTTCGCCATCCACTACGGCTCGGGCAGCCTCTCCGGGTACCTGAGCCAGGACACTGTGTCGGTGAGTCCCTCTCTCGCTCCCTGGAGAGGTTGCTGGTTTGGGCGGCAGTGGCTGTCAGCCTGGGGGGCGCCGGGGTCACAGCCAAGTGCAGGTCTGGAGGGAGGGGAGAGAGCCGTGCCGCGGGGGACAGCGTGGGGGCGGGAAGGGAGCAGGCCTGACCCGGGGGTTCGAAGGGGCAGTGGGGCAGAGCGAGGGTTTCCACACCGAGGCGGCGCTGAGCCGGGGTGCACAGGTGCAGGTTTGGGACCAGGGCCCACTGGGTGGCTAACGGGGCGGCCTCCGCCCTGGCTCCCTGCAGGTGGGTGGGTAGGTGGGCCTGTGGGAGGACTCGGCTCAATCTGATGCTTGGGTTTGAGATGCCCGCAGGTGCTTGGGGCTGGTCCTGGGGCGGCGGGGAGGGCGTCCTGCTCCTGGGGAGGGCAGAGGTGTGGGGAGCCCCTCAGGCAGCTGACAGGACACGGGGCACAGAAGGGAGGGCTGGGGTGCTTTCGGTCCCCACCAGCATTAGGGGGGCATGCTCCCCCTCAGGAGGGGCCAGCGGGCCATGGACAGTCTCTGGGTGTGGAGCCGGCTCAAGACCTGGCCCAGGAGTTGTGGGGGACGAGGAGCAAAGAGAAGGTCCCTCCCGGCCCCAGCCCCTGAGGCACAGGAAGGCAGCGAGCCTCCTGCCGGCCTGTCCTCGGCTGCAGGCGGCTCGCCGTGGCACCCGGGCCAGCTGAGGGCCAGCTGAGGGCCAGCAGCCCTGTCCCAGGCGCTTCTGCTTCTCTGGGCCACCCCCCATCCCCCCGTCCCAGCTGCCGGCCCCGTCCCAGCTGCTCAGGCCGAGGCAGGATGTGGCCCAACACGCTCCCTCCTCCACTGTCACCGCACAGCACAGCCCGTCCCCACATCCTGCTCTGCCTGCAGCCTGCCGGGCAGGGGCGGGGGTGTGGCCTCGATTGCCAGGGGTGAGAGTGGGGGCCCTGTCCCCTGGGCTGGGCTGAGGGCAGAAGCTGCCCCGGTGGGAAGGGGTGGGAGCTGGAGCTGAGCAGGGCCTCCATCTGTGCTCCCGATCCCTGTTAAAGTTCTCCTGCCAGAGTGGGCCCCCCAAACCCCTCAACTCTTTCGCTCCCCCCGCCCCCCCATGTTTCGAGCCCTTCATTCCAGCCCCCTGCCCTCAGCTCCACATGCCAGGTGATGGGCAGGGAACCGCTGCATTTTGTAGCTGTGGCCGTGTGCACGCAGGGCTGCTGGGGGCTCGGGGACAGGCTCATGGGTCCACGAGGCCCCCTCACCCCCTCCATCCCACCCTCACCCCCCCGCAGGTGCCCTGTAACTCGGGCAAGTCCGGCCTGGGCGGCGTCAAGGTGGAGCGGCAGGTCTTCGGCGAGGCCACCAAGCAGCCGGGCATCACCTTCATCGCGGCCAAGTTTGACGGCATCCTGGGCATGGCCTACCCCGGCATCTCGGTCAACAACGTGGTGCCGGTCTTTGACAACCTGATGCAGCAGAAGCTGGTGGAGAAGAATATCTTCTCCTTCTACCTCAACAGGTGGGCGGGCGGCCCCGTCTCACCACGGCCCGGCCGCGCCAACGTGCAGGGGAGAGGCGGGAGTGGGCCCAGCTGCAGCGGCCGTGTCCTTCCTGGGGCCCTGGGCCATGCCCCCGACGACGGCTGGAGGCAGTGCGGCCACCCTTCCAAGGGGAGCGGGCCATAGAGAAGGCCCTGCCTCCCTGGGGGCCGTGCCTGCCCAGGCCGTGCCCAGCCTTGGTGGGTGGGCCTTCCTCAGAACCAGAGCTGGGCCTAGTGAGGGACCCATGTGGCCCAGTGGCCGCCTGCCTGGAGGGTACAGACCAGGAAGAGCTAGCTCCATGCTCGGGGCTGCCCGGCGCCTCCCTTCAGTCCTCTGGTTCCCCTCCTTGGCTCCTAGCATTCCCGTCCCCGTCTGCCCGCCAGCCTGACCCTGCTGCCCTCGCTGGCAGACCAGGAGGCCCTGACCACGGGCCCTGGGCAGGGCCTGCAGTCCCCTCGGGGTGTGGGAGCGGAGCCCTCCCCTGGGGCAGAAGAAGAAAGCTCCATCCCTTCTTGTGCCTCTTCTGGATCCTTCCATCCTATGGGCTCAGGAAGGTCCCGCTCTGGCAAGCTCTCTAAGATTGCTCCACCCACCCCTGGCCTATGACCTGGCCCAGCCTTCCCTGTCCCACTGGCCCTCGGGCTGGACATGGGGCGGGCAGGGGGCTGACTGCCCCTCCTTGACCTCGCAGGGACCCGACTGCACAGCCAGGGGGCGAGCTGATGCTGGGCGGCACCGACTCCAAGTACTACAAAGGCCCCCTCTCCTACCTCAACGTCACCCGCAAAGCCTACTGGCAGGTCCACATGGAGCAGTGAGTACTGGCCGAGCCGTGTTTGCGGAGGGGGGGGGTGGGAGGGGGTGTTCCAGCTACTGGTCAGCAGGCCCCCAGGGAGTGAACAGGTCCCTGGGGAGCCACCAGCCCAGGCCCTGGTCAGTTTGGGAGGGGTTGTGGCCATGGATGGGCCAGGCCCTGGGCCCGCTGGCCCTAGGTGCCTCTGGTCACCTGCTGCCCTCTCTACTGGCCGTGAACCTGCTCTTGGCTTCTGGGCTCTGCTGCCCGACTGCTCACGATCAAGGCCTGAGAGAGGAGAAGCCTCCTGCCAGGGCTGCAGCTGGCACGGTGGGGGTGCTGGGCGGCCCTGGGAGACACACCCACGTCCCCTGCAGGGTCGACGTGGGCAGCGGCCTGACCCTGTGCAAGGAGGGCTGTGAGGCCATCGTGGACACGGGCACCTCTCTCATCGTGGGCCCCGTGGACGAGGTGCGGGAGCTGCAGAAGGCCATTGGGGCCGTGCCGCTCATCCAGGGCGAGGTGAGCAGGGCGGCCGGGCCGGCCGGAGGATGGGCGGGTACCCAGATGGCTGTTCCCCAGGCCGCTGTCCCCCCACACACTGTCCCCCCCACACACACTGCCGTCTTTCCTTCAGTACATCATCCCCTGCGAGAAGGTGTCCAGCCTGCCCGAGGTCACCCTGAAGTTGGGGGACAAAGGCTACAAGCTGCGTGCGGAAGATTACACGCTCAAGGTGGGGAGTCCGGGATGTGGGCGGGGCCGGGCGGCCTGGAGGCGGGGCAGTGGGGTGGGTGGGTGGGGCCGGGCGCCCTGAAGGCGGGGCAGTGGGTGTGGGCGGGGCCGGGCGGTCTGGAGGCGGGGAGCCGGGGGCAGGCGGCTGGTGCTGATGCTCGCTCTGCCTTCCCAGGTGTCCCAGGGCGGGAAGACCATCTGCCTCAGCGGCTTCATGGGCATGGACATCCCGCCGCCCGCGGGGCCGCTCTGGATCCTGGGCGACGTGTTCATCGGCCGCTACTACACCGTGTTCGACCGGGAGGAGAACCGCGTGGGCCTGGCCGAGGCCGCCAAGCTGTAGCCGCCTGACCCCCCGCAGGAGAGGAGGAGGATCGTGGGAGGAGGCAGCGCCGCACTCCCGGCTGCCCACCCACACTCACACTCACTCACACTCACACTCACACTCTCTTGCACTCACACCTGCAGCTGCTCGGCTCTCTGCGTGGCAGACCCCGTTTTTGTGGTTTTCCCTTCCCCGGTTGCAGAATGCCGCCTGCCTGCAGTCTGTCTGTCTGTCTGTCTGACGGAGGGGCGGGGCTGAGGGCAGCCAGTAGGCTCAGTAGTGCTCAGAGCCCTCTCACTCACCTGGGGCACCCAGCTCGGCTCAGTTGTGCATCCTCCTCCCTCTCCTGTCCTGTCCCCCCTGGGCCTTGGGCGCTGATGCCCTGGCGGAGCTTCTGGGCTGAGCATCGGGGCCGAGCCGCCGCTCTGCACCAGGCTGCCTTCCCGGTTCCCTCCCCGCCCAGCCTGGGCCTGGAGCTGGGCAGTGCCACCCCCACCGGTCCATTCATCTCAGGCCCAGCAAGGAAGGGCCAGCTGAGGCCTGGGGCCAGCAGGAAGGAGACGAGCCAGCCCTGGGAGGCCGGTGGGTATGCTGGGGCCTGACCCCATCTGGGAAGGGGGATGGGAGGGTTCTGGCACTGGCCTTCTCAGAGGCTGCCCCTTGTTGAGTGGCTGGGAGCCAAAGTTGACCTGGAAATAAAGTTACAGATCTGTGTGTGGAGTGTGCTTTGTGTGGTGGGGTGGGTGGCTTTAGATCCGGTTGTGTGGGAGGCTGACTCGGGAGGGGGTTGCTTGGGAGGTGCTCGGCACCTGGGTGATGGAGGCTTGGGCTGGTTGCTGGCTCGTGCCAAGGCCTGGAGCAGTGACCAGCAGGGTGTGGCCGGGCTGTAGGCTTCTGGTGAGCCAATGCCTTTGCCAGGAGACCGTGTTCTGTGGCTGCCATGCTTTCCTGGACCACGTTTCTGCCTTTGGGGGAGACCTCAGCAGCAGGGCCCTGTGTTCCCCAATTCCCCGCACACCCCACTTGGGCTAGGAAGGGACCTGCGCAGGGCTGGTGGGAGTAGGCAGCTCCGAAAGTGGCCTCGCCCTATGCTTGCCAAGTGCCAAGCAGGCCCACCTGAGGTCACAGTCACAGGGTTCAGGGATCAGAGTTAGGAATCCCCTCAGGTCGCAGGGACACCCTCCCACCCGTTCATGGCTTCTGTGGAGGGGTGGGGAAAAGGACATTTTCCAGGAGGTTTTGAGGGATGGATAGGAGTTTGTGAGCCCCTGGTGTAGGGTTTGGCCCATGTGGCATCGTCACTGGCCTGGTGCCTCTCCGGCCTGCAGGGCCTTGGCTGCCATTGGCCGGGCCTTGGGGTCTGGGGCCTCAGGCCAAGCCTCGGGGAGCACCTCTAGGGCTCACCCAGAAGCCAGGAGGCTGGCAAACAAGTGCCCCTGTTCTCGGCACCTGAAATATGAGCAGGAGCGGGCAGACCAGCACCTGGCAGGGCTCCCGGGAGGCTGTCATCCAAGCCATGTGCTCCGAGGCCCGAGGGCAGCGCCTCCGGGAGGGGCCAGTTTCTTGTGGCTCAGGCCACGCCTCGGCTGGCAAGGTCGCAAGGCCCTGGCCCACAGCTTGGACTCGCTATGCCTGTGACCCGCCCAGCTGGAGTCTCGGGCCTCCAGAGGGTACCTCTGTCCCTGCTCTGAAACTTAGGGACCAGCACGGCCGGCCCAGCCCCAACCCCAGCCCTGGCCCAGGCCCTGCGGTCGTGCTCCTGCCCAGAGCCTGGCCCTGCGGCCACCCTGGGCCCAACGCCTGCCTCCAACCCCACCCTTAGCCTCGAGTCTCTAGAAGGCGACTAACAGCAGCTCCTCACTGCAGACCTGCTCTGCCCCAGCCCAGGGCCCATGTGGGCCTGCTCTGTTCCTTCCAGCCCACACCCTATGTTGAGGTCCCCCAGGTGGGAGCCCGTGGAGGCCTCAGAGCAGCCTCACGTGATCTGCAGGAGGGGTCTGACCTGCTGCGGCCTGGAGCAGACCCTGTGGGCCAGTGCCCCTTGCCTGCTGGGACCAGGTGGGCCGGGAGCAGACCGGGCCCCGCTGGTCACCCCCACAGCCCTGCCCAGAGAGGACCGGTGAGTGGCAGGCGGCAGAGCCTTGGTGGGGAAGAGACGCCAGGGAAACCCAGTGGTGTGGTGGTGCCCAGGCCTCACTCAGGCTGAAGGGCCCCTTCGGTGAAGGCTCGGCCCCCGGGGGAGGTCTGGATGCCCCACACCCGGTCCCGAAGGGGCAGTGGGTGTTGGTGAGGGGGACCTGAACCCTGGCTCCCCACAGACCCCAAGGGCCCTCATGCCTGGGCCCTAGCCTTGGCACCTCGGGTGTGGCCAGCATGGGACAGAACAGAGGGCTCACCCACAAACCAGTGTTGGCAGCATTTAAGGCTGACTTTGTGCCCCAGGTTCCTGACAAGCCCAAAGGAGGCTGTGCCAGGCTGGGGGTGGGGGACGGGAAGAGCTTGGAGAGGGGTGGACCTGTGCCAGGCTGGGCTGGTGCATGGAGTTCTGGAGAGAAGGATTCAGAGGACCAAGCAGAGGCAGGCAGGACCCTGAAGAGAAAAGGGGTCCCTTAGGACCCAGGCTCAGGGGGGGGAGGGTCATGGGGAGAAAGGGGGGCGGGCTGAGAGGGTCCAAGGGGAAGGGATCTCATGGGGGAGACGCTCAGAGCACAGCTGGCCTCTGGGTCACAGTTTGAGGGGATGAGAGGCAGATGGCCGCCATGCTTCAGGGCGGTGGGGCCTGGGGCCCATGGACGGAACAGGACCCAGCTCGGAGAGGCGCCTTCGTGGTTGGGGGCCTCCCCGTGATGGAGGGGTCACTGGTGCTTTTGCAGGAGTGGGGGCAGGGGGCCAAGTGAGAGAGAGAATGAGGTGGTGGGTGGATAAAGACAGGCTGTGTGTGTGGGGGGCAGGCACTGCTCAGGCCACGTGATGTGTGGGGACAGCACCTGCAGGGGATGGGATCGGGGGATGGGACCAGGTGGGGTGGGACCGGGTGGGACGGGACCCAGGGGATGGGACCCAGAGGGATGGGACCCAGGGGGATGGGACCCAGTGGGATAGGACCCAGGGGGGGATGGGACCCAGGGGGATGGGACCCAGGGGGGATGGGACCCAGGGGGGTGGGACCCAGGGGGTTGGGACCCAGGGGGATTGGACACAGGGGGGACAGGCTGGGCCCCTGGAGAGGGGAGGGCTGGAGAGTGGACTGAGCTCCAAGGAGAACGTGTCCCTAGGACTGGAAAAGGACATCTGGCCCCATGGACAGACGGGCCAACTGGTGAGAGGACATGGGCTCTGAGACGAGTTTGAGGGAACTGGAGTAGGAAGGTGGTTCAGGGGCTGGGCCGGAGTGGGGGTCAGACTTGTGGAGAGGAGAGGCAAGGCTTCTACCGGGGTGCGCTTGGTGGCTCAGGGGGGTCACCTCTGGTTAGGGACAGGGTCCTGCAGGGCTGGGCACTGGGGTGCTCCATCCTGCCACAGAGGGACTGCAACTGGGGGGCTGGGGACTGCAAAAAGGTCAGACTCCAGGAGGAATGGCCCTGCAATGGGCTAGTTTGGGGGGAGGAAAGGGGCTCTTTGGGGAGACCACTGGGAAGGGGTCAGGAGGGGTCAGGGGCTCAGCCAGAGGGAGGGGCAGGGGGCGGGCTGGGCTACCAAAGTCAGGATGGCCTGGGGGGGAGGGGTGCATCCCTGGATAGCCTTGAAACCCCAGGGGGTCGGGCTTCGGCCAGCGCCGCCGCCGCCGCCGCCGCCGCCGCCCCCACCCTGCGCGCAGGAGGCGGAGGTGGCTGTGCCCGCAGCCGCCTGAGTCGAGCTCGGGGCTGCAGCCGCGCCGCCCGCCTGGCTGGCGCTGCGGAGGGCGCGCAGGCTCCAGGGACAGCGCCACCCGCAGCCCGCGCTCCCTGCCCCCCATCCGCGCTCCCCGCGCCGAGGTCGGGACGCCAGGACGCGGAACGGCCAGACAGACCGCGGCCGGGGGCGAGGAAGGACGCGCGGACAGAGCGCAGGGCCAGGCCGCCAGCCCGGAGTTGCCGTGAGTGAGACCGCTGCGTCCGGCTGCGCGCAGGGACCGGCTGGGGGGCGCCGGGGCTGGAGACCCCGGGGGCGCGGGGACTGGAGACCACGGGGGCTTGGGGACCAGAGACCACGGGGGCCCGGGGACCGGGTTGGGGGCGCGGGGACCGGAGACCCCGGAGGCTCGGGGCGCGGGGCGCGGCGCATCCTTGGGAAAGCGCTCCTTCGGCCGTGACATTGGCGTCCGGCGCGGTCCCGGGCGGGCGGCGCCCTGCGGGTGCCGGCGCGGGGCTCGAGGGTCCCGGAGCCGCGGGGAGCCCGGGGGTAGCCGGGTGGGGGCGGGGGCGTCGTGGGCGCAGGTCGGAGCCCCGCAGCCTCCTGTGCGCTCGCCCTCTGCCCGGCGCCAGGCCCGTCCGTGCGGCTGCGTCCGGGCTGCGCGTCTCCGTGGGGAGCTTTGGCTGGCGGCGCTTCCTCTGGGAGCGCACAGGGATGCGGTCCGGGCCGCGATGTGTCAGCGTCTCCGCTGCAGGTGTCCGGGAGGCTGCTCGCTGCCAGCGCGGCAGGCAGAGGCCTCATTGTGGGCCGCCGCCCGGGGGCCGGGCCGGGTGCTGGCTCTGTGTATGGCGACGCAGGCCAGGCGGGCCTGGAGGCGAGGGGGGGGGGGGGCGGAGGCTGATGTCAGTGGGTGCGTGTGTGTGCAGATGGCAAAGCCATGAAAAGGCCCCAATGTCCGTGCCAAGGCTGCTTGAAGGGCCTCGGTGTGACGCGGGAGGCAGGTGGCGGGCGGGCGGGCAGCTGGCCGCCTCCCCGGGGATGTCCTGTCCTTCGGGGCTGCCCTGGGCTGCAGGGGAGACGCTGCAGGCGGCCAGAGCGCACCCGGTTCCCATTCCTCTTCCCTCCCCGCAGGCCCAGGGCCCGGCCGTGCCCAGCGCCGCTGGGAGCCCGGCCAGCACCACGGACGGCGCCCAGGAAGCCCGCGTGCCCCTGGACGGGGCCTTCTGGGTCCCCAGGCCCCCGGCGGGGTCGCCCAAGGGCTGCTTCGCCTGCGTGTCCAAGCCCCCCGCCCTGCAGGCACCCGCGGGGCCGGCCCCCGAGCCCTCGGCCTCTCCTCCGATG
Organism: Nyctalus aviator; assembly: GCA_036971965.1. NCBI lineage: Eukaryota > Metazoa > Chordata > Mammalia > Chiroptera > Vespertilionidae > Nyctalus > Nyctalus aviator. Next base: position 136,644 of record CM072929.1, on the reverse strand, counting down.
GCTCCCACGCTGTTCCCCATGGAGGCCAAGGGCGGCAAGACGGACAGCGTGCGGGGGGCCGGCCCGCCCCAGGTCTGTAAGCACCTGGCGGAGAAGAAGACAATGACCAACCCCACGACGGTCATCGAGGTGTACCCCGACACCAGCGAGGTCAACGACTACTACCTGTGGTCCATCTTCAACTTCGTCTACCTCAACTTCTGCTGCCTGGGCTTCATCGCCCTGGCCTACTCCCTCAAGGTGAGCACGAGGCGGGTGGGGGGTGGGGGGCAGGGTAGGGGGGCCGCTCTGCCCCACCTCTCAGATAAGCCGTGGGTGCAGTGGGTGCAGCCAAGGGGGCTGAGGAGCAAGGAGGGTGTGGGGGGCTCTGGCAGCCCTCCTGTGCTGAGCTGGGAGCTCCCGGGGGTGTTAATTGGGCTCTGGGTCCACAGGGCCCAGCTCTCTGTGCTGCCAGCTTAGGGGACGAACTCAGGGCCCAGGGCCTGTGCAGGTGGGGAGGGGGGGTTAGACCTGGACAGCTGTCCTGGATGGATGGGGCGCTGGAGGGGCCCTGGGGTCCTGCCCCCCTGGCAGGAGGAGGAGATGTCGTGGCGGCTGGACACCTTGTCCAAGCCCCTCACTGGGGAATCTGACGCAGGACAGACACGTGGGGGGCGGCCACACAGACTGGTCAGAGTCACGCCCCCCCCTCCTCTTCACGGGGTTCTGGACAGTCTGTCCAGGGAGCCGGATGAGAGCTGTCAGCACGTCCTGTCCGTACTCTCAGAGCCCGCAGCCTGCCCGGGTAGGCATGGCCCCAGAGCCCCTCGCTGCTCTGAGAGGAGCTGGCCAGGAGCAGACAGGCCCCCGCCAAGAGCACAGTAGAGACGGGTCACAGGAGGGAAGCTGTGACCACTCACACATGGGGGAGAGGTCTGTACACGTGTGTGTGAGGACAGAGAGCCCAGGCCGCTGGAGCCCCACCCAGGAAGAGTCCCCCATCCCCTGTGGCTCAGGACGGGCTGTGCCCGCAGCCAGCAGATCATCCCCTTCCCGAATGTGAGGCCCAAGGTCCAGTACATTTCACCCACTGCAGCTGACCAGCAAGGCAGGGGCAGCGGGGTGGGGACGGTCCATGGGGGCTGCAGGGAGGGGAGGGGTGGGGCCAGAGAGGCGGGGCAGGTGGAAGGACGTGGACTGTTCTTTCGTTGTGCCTCTGTGAGCCGCCTGCCCGCCCTGGCACCGTGCATCTGACCGCCTGGCTTCCCCTCCTCCTGACTCACCCTCAGCATCGTCATCGCTGACCGCCATTCACCCCTCTGTTCTGGCCTGTGAACCTGTCCTGGGTTCCACTATGTGGAACTATGTTATGGGAGTGAATGTGTATGAGCATGCATGTGTGCACAACGTGTGTGCGTGCATGCAGGTGTGTGCACATGCACGTGTGAGTGTGTGTGAGCATGAATGTGGACATATGTGCAGGTGTGCATGTGCATGTGCATGCATGTGTGAGTGGAATTGATGTGTCTGAGCATGTGTGCATGAGCATGGGCATGCATATAGCTGTGTGCTTGTTGGGTGTGCATGTATATGCACTGAGTGCCTGCAGTATGAGTGTACATGAGTGTGCATGTATGGTGTGTGTGTTTGCATGTGCTGCAGAGGCAGCAAAGGGGGGGGGTCCCTGGGAGCTGGGGTGGAGACTCCCAGGCCAGCCCTAGCTTGGCCTCCCCTGGTGCCCGCCGCCTGTGGGCCGGGGCCAGCAGCATGGCTCCTGTTTGGAAGCGTCCCTTCCTTCCTGGGCCTGGCTGTGGGCGGCCGGCTGGCACGGGGCAGGCCCATCTGCTGGGAGCGTAGGTAGGTCATGGACTCTGAGTGGTGCAGGCTTGTGCGGTGCAGGGGGCAGGTCGGGGCTGGTGCTCCTGAGGGGCAGAAGGCACTCGACGCCTCCACCTGGGGCTGCTCGCCTGCGTTCTTCCTCGCGGGCAGCGAGGGGCAGAGGCTCGGGGCTCACCTGGGAGGACGGGCAGGACAGTGCTGGCGGCATGGGCTCTCACTCTGGGGAGTTCATCCATCTGTCCACCAGCTGCTCAGCCCAGCCGGCTGCACCCACAGCATGTGCAGCTGGTCATGGCACCTCCAGGGGCACCCGGCAGGCCTGGGATCCGAGGCCTTGGCTGTGCTCCCAGTGGGTCCCTCAGAGCAGTGAGCTCTTGAGACGCCACCTTGCCTCCCTGAGCCCATCCCTCGTCGTTCACAAACCGATAGAAACTCCACAGGCTCACGGCAGCCACGTGGCCAGGCAGAGGCTGGCGTCCTGTGGGTATGAAATAAAGATGAATAAATGGAGGATGGATGGATTGGTAAATGGATCGCTGCCTCGCACACGTGCTTATCCATCTTCATGCCACCCGCCCCTGCCCGCCCTCCCCAATGCCGGGCAGCACGTTCACTGCGGGCTGGGCCTGCCACCGGGTGCAGCCTGGTTTTGCTTAACCCAGTGTCCAAGGGAGGCAGACAGGCATCAGCTCTCCGTCCATGCTGTCTGCACAAGCTGCTCCTCATGACCCCCGCCCCCCTCGCCACCCCCTGTCTTGGCATTGCAAGCCCCCCAGATCCATGCCAACCTTCCCTGGCCTCATTGAATGCCCAGCCCATCTGTCCTGGGAGCACACCTCCGTTTGCAACCTGTCCCCCCTCCCCCCAGCCCAAGGGCTTAGGGAAGACCCCGGTCTCTCTTCTGCAAATACTCCACTGACTCCCTCTGGCCGAGCCCCCTCCCCTCCAGACACCCATCCCCTCCATGGCTGTCCACCCACCAGACTCACCCCTTCTTGCTGCCATCAGGGCCCCAGGCAGGGCTGGCCAGCCTAGGGCCCCGGGTGCTGGGTTAGCGGTGCGTGAACAGGACAAGGTGCAATGAGCATCCCCATGTTTCAGAGAAAGAACGGGAGGGTGAGGTTGGGGTTGGTATGGGACGCCTCCCACACTGTCCCGGGGCCTGGAAGGATAATGAGGGGGCAGGTGTTCCTGAGGAGGAGACATGGAGACACGAGGGGAGGAGTCAGGGACAGTGAGGCCCATGCTCTGTGGGGAGAAGAGGAAGGTGTCTGGGAAAGGCGGATGGGGGGCGTGCAGTGCAGAACAAGGACCACTGTGAGGCGGTTGCGGTTGTGTGAGCAGAGCTGTCGGGGAAATGGGAAGCGGTGGGAGAAGCCCAGAGGCAGAGAGGAGTCAGGAGTCTGGGGCAGGGTCCAGGCAAGAGGGCATGCGGCTGGACACAGTACAGGATGGTGACAGGAGAGGAGATGTAACGAGGATGTGGGCCCAGGAGGCTGTGCGACTTCTCAGTGACAGGAAAGCCAGAAAGGACGGGTAGGAGGGAGGATGCTGGGTCAGCTCTTGTATATACATATTGGCCCTTCCCTCCTTTTAGAATGTCAACACCATCCATCCTCACCCACCCGCCATCATTCATCATCCACCCATCCATCATCCATCCATCATTCATCCATCCATCCATCCATCATCCATCATCCACCCATCCATCATCCATCCATCCACCCATCCATCCATCCATCCATCCACCCATCCATCCTCCATCAGCCATTTGCCATTCATCCACCTACCTATTCATTCATCCATCCATCATCCATCCATCCATCCATCATCCATCCATCCATGCATCCATCTATCATCCATCCATCCACCCATCCATCCATCCACCCTCCCATCCACCCATCCACCCTTCCATCCTCCATCAGCCATTCATCATTCATCCACCTACCTAATCATTCATCCACCCATCTATCCATTTATTTATCCACCCATCATCCATCACCCATTATTCAATCATCCATTCATCCATCCAATCACCCACCCATCCTTTATCCATCCATCCATCCATCCATCCATCCATGTTTTTACATATTCATTAACAGTCTCCTCCCTTTCCCACTCTCCCCATCCCCTCCTTATACATCAATTCACTTAACTGTTCATCTAACCTCACTTTCGCAGTAACTTGTTCCACTTTACTTACCAGCTCCACCCCATCCCCCAGTCCACACGTCAGTACATCTGTTCATCCTTCCAGCCATCTACTTCCCTTCCCTCCACTGCTCTTCTGCTGCATCTCACTCACCCACTCATCACGTACCCCTTTCCACTCATTTGCACCCTTGACCCCACCCATCCATGCAGTCTATCCTCTATAATGTTTGTCTGTTTCCCCTCCCTTCTCATCCATCCATGTATCCAACTGGTCATGTACCCATTCATCTACGATTGTGTATTCTCTTGCCTTTTTTCTTTTCCTCCTCTTCTTTCACTCCACATGCTGAATTCATCAATTTACCAATCCACCTCTCTTCTATCCATTCGTCTATCTGTCCACCAGTCCATCTGTCCATCTATCCTTTCATCTGTTCATCTGTGCTCCCTGTAGCCATTGATGTCATTCGTCCATCCACCTACCTGCCCACACACTCACCCATTTTTTGTTATGAAGCTTTATACCGATCTTTCAATCCATCCACCCACTTTCTTCCCCCTCCCCCTGGACTCCTTTGTTTATTCAGTTCATCCCAGAGTGCCGTCCATCACCCCCCCCCCAATTGTGCATCCTAGGCAAAGGTGGATGTACCACCTCAAAGTGACGCTGAGAGGATTAATGGAACTAAGACCAGGTCACGCCATTAGCCCAGTCCCATGCCCATCACCATCTCTCATATCACTTTTACTGTGATTTCACCCACCATGCCCCTCTCCATTCTTACCGCCATTGCCTCCACGCCCATCCCTTCATTCGTCAGGACATGTATCCGTCACCTTCATTCACACATCCATTCTCCATGCACACATCCACCCTCCATCGCACACGCCCACCCTCCATGGCACATGCCCACCCACCATCGCACACATCCACCCTCTGTCCACAGCCTCTCCTTTCCTTTCCCCCTTTCTTACCCCTCACCTACCCACTCATTACACTCTCCTGGCTCCTCCTAACCTCTCTCTGTGACCCATTCCTCCCGTTTCCCCACACAGGCATCGGCACCTTTGTCCACCTGCTTCACCCACACCCTGGTGCAGGCTTGTTTCCTCTCCTCTCATGTCTCTCCTCACGCACCCTGTCCATCAGTGTCCCCAACTATCCATCCATCTTCTCACACCAGCTCCTGCCTCTGTCTGTCCACCCACCAAGCCATTAACGTAAAGATGTCCCCTTCCTGCCACGCCACATCTCTGCCTGTCTCCTCCCTCCCTCCTCCTTCTGTGGTTGTTGTTATTTATTTAATGCGTTTTTATTGATTTCAGAGAGGAGAGGGGAGAGACATCAATGATGAGAGGGAAGAGAGACATCAATGATGAGAGGGAATCACAGATTGGCTCCCTCCTGCACACCCCACCCTGGGGATCCAGCCTACCACCCTGGCTTGTGCCCCGACTGGGAATCAAACTAGTTCCTAGGTCGATGCTCAACCCTTGAGCTATGCTAGCTGGGGCCCTGATGGATTTTCAATTAGTTGGGACGGATCCATTTAGGATGATGCATGGGCTGTCTCATTGCCCCATCACATCTCTCTGAGACCGGCTTCCTCGTTAGTTAGTTAGTTAGTTCTTCTCCAGCTTCACTGAGATGCAATCAACACATAACAGTCAAGTCCAAGGTGTGAGCACTTCAGAGCTCCTCTCGCAGCTGCTTCCAAGTACGGAGCAGTGTGACTCACCCGGTGTTTCATATAAAAAACTTTCAGACCACTGAAACCAGTTTGGCCTGTGGACTGAAGGGGCCCAGGTTCGATTCCAGTCAAGGGCATGTACATTAGTTGCAGGCACATCCCCGGTAGGGGGTGTGCAGGAGGCATCTGGTCGATGTTTCTCTCTTATGGACATTTCTAGCTCTCTATCTCTCTCCCTTCTTCTCTGTAAAAAAATCAATAAAATATATTTAAAAACAAAACAAAACAAAAATTTCAGACTAAAAAAGTACAAAGCTTTCCCGTGTGCCGTCCCCCAGACGGCTCACCGGGGTAACGTGGCACCGTACTCGCCTTCACGGTCTCCCACTCGACGGGCCTGTGTATGTGGCAGTGCCCACGGGAAGGACTCTGTCCAGCGGAACCACAGGCCGCTTGGCAGGAAGGTGCGCTGAAGTGGGTCCCCCACTGCCCTGGCCCCTGCTCTCTGCCTGCCGAGCCACGGCCCTGATTCTCCCTCACTCACCCCTCCTATGGTTGCCACAGGCCTGGTGCGCCCTCCCTCACTCACCCCTCCTCTGGCTGCAGGTCCGGGACAAGAAGCTGCTCAATGACCTGAACGGCGCCGTGGAGGACGCCAAGACCGCCCGGCTGTTCAACATCACCAGCTCCGCGCTGGCCGCCTCCTGCATCGTCCTGGTCTTCATCTTCCTGCGGTACCCGCTCGCCGACTACTGAGCCGCCCGCTCGCTGACTACTGAGGCGCCCGAGCGCCAGAAGGGCTCTTTCAGGACCGAGATGCCGTGGGGGGGGCAGAGCGGGCGTCCGCCCTGGGCCCCGGAGCCATGAGCGGGCGACCAGGCTGGTGAGGTTCGCATCACCCAGGGCGGCGAGCTGCGTGCAGGCCCCTCTCGCCCAGCCCTCCACCTGCTTTGGCCCCTGGCTCCTCCTGGGCTGCTGCACCCCGGCTTCCCGCGGCTGCACCCCCACCCCATGTGCCCCACACGGGTCCCTGGGTCCCTCCGACCTGACACCCAGCAAGAAGGGCTCCGAGGGAGCTCCCGGTGCGTGGGGGGGGGGGCTGCTGGCATCTGGGGACTCCCTCCACCCCCCGACCCAGTCTCCAAGCTGTGACCCGCTCAGAGCTCCTGTGTCTGAATTTTCAATAAACTCCTGCCCAGCGCCAGCCGGCTCCGCCTCTGTCCCTGCCTCGCTGGAGGGCCGGGTGGGAGCTAGAGGCTTGGGGGAAGAGGGAGGGGGGGGGGGCATTCAGAGGACCCCGCCGGGGAAGTTTGCTCCCTAACCCTGGAGGTCTGTCCGCTCTGCACGACAGGAGCAGCCCGGCCAGCATTGCTCAGTGGTGGGGTGTTCACCTATGAAGCAGGAGGTCAAGGTCCAATTCCCTGTCTGGCACATGCCTGCGTTGCAGGCTTGATCCCCAGTGTGTGTGTGGGGGGGTGGGGGGGAGGAGGGAGTGCAGGCAGTAGCCCATCCATGATTCTCTGTCATCGCTGATGTTTCTATCTCCCTCTCCCTCTCCCTTCCTCTAAACAAACAAGATGGGGGGCCAGGAGGCCTTTGGGTGAGGTGCCGGGAGGATCAGGCAGCCCCTTAGCGAGGAAGGAGGGTGTGCAGTAGGAACAGGCTGCCCATGGGGCTAACAGCAGGGGACACCGGCAGGTGTGGGTGTCCTGTCCCCCTGGGGCCTGTCTGTCCACCTGTGGAGGAGGGAAGAGGCCTTCACCTTCTGAGCTGCGGTGAAGGTCAGCCAAGGGGAAATGAGGGAACAGTTGAAGTCGCTGGTCCAGGGTCAAGGTCAGGGCCCCTGGCTCCCCAGGCTGGCGGCCAGGCTGAATGCTCCATGGAGATGAGCTCAGCTCCCTGCCCAGGTCCGGGGCTGTGGAGGGAAGGGGATTGGGAGGTTGGGGGGAACACCAGCCTCTGAGATGTCCCTGGTGACAAACAGGGGAAGTGCCGCCTTCCTGGGACTTCAGGGAGGCATGAGATTCAGCCCGGGATCAGCAGTCACCCCAGGAAGGGGCGCAGACGAGGGGCCAAGGTGCCCCGAGCCCTGGCAGTGAGGGGCCACGGCCGTGGAGACCGGGGCTTCGTGCAGCTGGTGCGGAGAGAGAGGCCTCCTGTCCCCTGAGGCAGGGCCCCTGGTGGCCAGGACCTGCGGTGGAGACCAAGGCTGCAGCCTGGGGTGGCGGGCCCGTCTGGGGTTAGGACCAGCCTGGAGGCGTCCAGGGGGGGCGGGGCTGGGGTTGTGGGCCGTGAGGATTTAGGGCGTTGGCTTATCTCCCTCCCCATAGAGGCCAGATGGTACCGAGGGAACGCCCTCGGACGAGGGGCCGGGGCCTCTCCGAGACGCCCAGCAGCTGGGCTTTGGGGCGCCTTAGCCTCCCAGCCGCGTCCGTCTGAGCTCACACTCTGTCTCCTCCTGGCAGCGGGCACACGCCAGACACCGAGCCAGCCTCCACCACGGGTGCAGGAGGGCCGTCACCCTCCAGAGGGAGCTGCACCCCTCAGGCCCTCCCTTTCCTTCCCCCTCTCCCCCACACCTCACTCGGTTTTGCACGGGGCCTGGCCTGTGGCCGGTCGGTAACTTCTCGTGTGAACGGGTGAACGGTCACCCTCCTGCCCCCTGTCCTCTCCACCGGCCCCGGTGACGGGAGGGGTTATGGTGCTGAACTGGTCCGGGGGTGAGCACACGGAAGCTACTGGAGCCCGTGACGAGGACCTCGCTGGATGGGGCTGGAGGGACCCTTATGCCCCACCCCACCCCGGTCCTGCCCCCGCCACGAGGACTACTGGCTGCCGCCCCCCAACAGCGGCAAGCTCCCCCGGACCGTCCTCCGTCCCAGCCGCCCACGGGCACACGGCCACCAGGTCACCAGGCTCCTTGTTATCCTGCACAATCTTTATTATTTTGCTTTTCATCTTTAGCTACCTAGGCCTGCATGTACGTGCAAAGGCAGGGGCAAGACCCTGGCCAGGGTGGCTCAGTGGATAGAGTGTTGGCCCTCGGACTGAAGGGTCCCGGGTTCAATTCCGATCAAGGGCACATGCCTGGGTTGCCAGCTCAGTCCCCAGCAGGGTCCGTGCAGGAGGCAGCTGATCGATGCTTCTCTCTCATCGATGTTTCTAACTCTCTCCCTCTCCCTTCCTCTCTGTGAAACTGATTTTTAAGGAAGACGGGGGTACCTTTCGTCCGTGTCTCTCTCTAGGTTTTTGAAAAGCCGTCCTCTGTTTCGCTGCAAGGCTGTCACTGTCCCCTCTCCAGCATCCTCGCCCTGCAGGCTGTTTCTAGCTCTGCAGGGTCTGTCTGTCCCTGAGCCAATACCACGAGATCCGGATTACTGCGGCTTTTCACGAGGTCCCAGGATCTACTCAGCTCTCACGCCAACCTTCGGGAATTTCTCCACTATCCTATTGTCGTTTTAATCCTCACCTAAGGATATTTTTCCGTTGATCTTCAGAGAGAGTGGAAGGGAGAGGGAAAGGCAGAGAGAAACAGCCACGTGAGAGAAGCACATCGGTGGGTTGCCTCCTGGATGCACTCTGACCAGGGCCTGGCCGGGGAGGAGCCTGCAACTGAGATACATGCCCTTGACTGCAATCGAACCCAGGACCTGGTCCACAAGCCGACCCTCTATCCACTGAGCCCACGGGCGGGGCCGGGCCTGCTGAGCCATTTCCAGTGAGTTTGCTGGAGGTATTGTAGCTGGAATGTCTTAGTTTAAGGCGCCTCCCTGTTGTTCACAATAGGCTAACGCTGACCCCATAGACACGAGAGCCTTCGCCTCTGTGACGCGGTGGGCTGAGGGGGCCCCTGACGGAAGGGAGGGGGGCAGCCTGGACAGACCGGGAATGCCGGCTGGAACCAGCGCACACAGCCAGTCCCCACCCCCGGGAGGATTCAGCTCCGGGAACGCTGTGTGGACCAGGTGACACCAGCAGGAGCCCTCCCGCCCCCCCCCCCCACCCCTGGGCTTCCCCCAGCCCCTGGAAGGAGGAGGCCTGGGATGTGGGGGCACAGGACTCCTGGGCCCACAGAGACCCGCCCCCTCGCAGCCCAGTCTCTCGGTGGGAGGTGCTGGCCTCTCCTGTGGGCTGGTGCTTGTTTAGCGTCCGGGACCTCCTGGCAGCCCTGGCAGCACCCGCCCAGCAAGGCCTGCTTGGCCTTCCCCTCGTGGGTCCCGGGCCGTGTGCGGGCCTGCTCAGGGTCCATGTGGAGCTTCTCTGAGGGGGCTTCTTCCCGGGACTGGTCAGTGGAGGCCTCCATCCTGGGGGCACCGGGAGGGCCTGGCCCCGCCGGCTGCGGGCCAGGCTGTCGGGGGCATGTCCCACGGCCCTGGGTCAGGGCACTCGGCCGACTGCAGAGAGAGCCGCAGGACTGGCGGGATGTGAACGGAGAAAGGGGTTATTGACTCGGGCCTCAGGGGGCTTGGAGAGTGCCCCCCACCCCCACGGAGAGAGCTGCATTTGCGCCTGAAGGCTGACTGCGCGCTCCCCCTCCCCCGCCAGGGAGTGCAGGCTTTAGCTCTGCTCCGGCCTTCGCCTGATTGGGCGAGGCCCACCCGCACCCAGACCGGCTGCGTCTCTCAGTCTCCTGGCTGGCGTGCTGTCTCGTCCAGAAACACCCGGAACATCCAGAGGAGTCCGGCCAGGTCTCGGCTGCGTGGCCCAGCCGGTCGACACGGAAACCAGCCACAGGGTCAGGGACGTGGTGCATCGTCCCCTCGCCCCACGGCCGGCCAGGTGCGGGAGCGCTTCCTGGACGTGAACTTCGACCCCTGGTCCTCGCAGGAGAGAGCTGCCCGCCCACCAGCCCCTCCTCCGGGTCCAGATCCGCCCACAGGAGGCAATCAGCATCTCGAAGGCACCCGTGCCCCACGTGGATGCGGCTCCCTTGCCATCGCCACCGGGGAAGTGCCAGCGGTAAGGCCGCACACGGACAGGAAGTGCGTTCTGGGGGCACGTGGTGGAGTGAGGCCGTCGGACGAGGAGACAACGCTGCATGGCTTCACCTACATGTGGAATCGAACAAACAGAACAGTCAACCCTTGGAGCTGAGCTAGAGAAGCAGCTGTGGAGCGGGGGGTGGGGCCTGGAGAGGCTGGCTAGAGAGAGAGGCCTGGCCAGCCGGGCCAGGAAGTCAGGGTTCGATGCCCATTAGGGCACTTGCCTGGGTTTCAGGCTCGATCCCCCCAGTAGGGAGTGCAGGAGGCAGCTGATTCATGATTCTGTCTCAGTATTGATGTCCCTATCTCTCTCTCCCTCTCCCCGACTCTCTGAAATCAATAAAAATGTATATATTTTTAAAAAATAAATAAAGGTGATGGGGAGGAATGTCAAGTCGCTTCGCAGGCCCCCTCCTGGGAGCCGGCTCTCCATGCAGGAAAGGGGCCTAGTGAGCAGGCAGGAAGCTACTGGGAAGGCCGTGGGCGCCCCCTGGTGTCTGCTCAGGTCCTACTCGGGGACAGTCTGGGGACACCACCAGTTACCCTGTTTCCCCAAAAATAAGACAGTGTCTTATGTTAATTTTTGCTCCCAAAGATGCGCTAGGTCTTATTTTCAGGGGATGTCTTATTTTTCCATGAAGAAGAATACGGTACACGTTGATTGTTAAATGAAAATAAAGGAAATTTATTACCTGTATACAGTACAGTAGTACGGTAGTTGTCAACACAAACCAGACAAACTATGAATCCTATAATATCAAGAATTTACTCATTTATTCAATGACAATCATGTCATCATCTTCTGGAACATCATCATAACAATCCAATTCCTGAATTTCCTGGTGAATTTCTTGTGACTCCATTTCTTTCAGAATCAGTGGACCAAATCTCTCATGTTTAGCAATAGTATTCTGAGACAGAGCCTAGGGGGGCCTTATTTTCGGGAGGATGCCTTATATTTCACTCAGAAGGAAACCTGTAAGTAGGTCTTATTTTCGGAGGATGTTTTATTTTCGGGAAAACACGGTAGTTGCCCCAGGGCTCAGAGGCAGGAACACCGGCAGCCTGGATCCAGCCCTGGGCTCCCCAAGGGACCAGTACAGGCTGGCCACAGCGAGGGCAGCAGGGAGCCCACGGCCTTGGACGCAGGGCATCCGGGTCCATGGCCCCTTCCTGCCAGCGGCAGAGCCTGGGTGTGGAGGCGCCGTCCCTCTCTCCACCCCTCTGCGCATTCACCTTCCGCTCAGCCTCCCGAGGTGCAAGAGGCTGAGACGCCTCTCTCGGGGGAGACGCCACCGGCTCCTTCCTCACGCCCGTGCCCTCCCCCGGGTCTGGGCCGCCCTCCCCGTCCGTCCCCTCCACAGCTCAGGGCCGGCTCCTGGCACTGGACCACAGGCCATGAGGAAGGTGTCCGCCTTGGCTGGCCCAGGCGGCTCCCGTCCCTGCCCCCCACCTCCCCCTGCCAGGCTCCCAGACTCAAGCCCTGTCCCACCCCTCAGAGGTCGCCTGTGTCCCAGGGAGACTGGTCCTCCCATGACCGTCCCCAAGTCACATGATCCCTGTGCGTCCTTCTCTCCACTCGAGGCTCCCAATAGTCACAGGGGGAACCCCATTAATGAGAAAGTTACCTGGGAAGACACCTGGGCTCACAGGCGCCACAGGGAGTTGGCAGGGTGGAGAGGGCGCCACCTGGTGGCCACGTGCACACACACACAGCGAAGATCCAGCCGCCAGAGGGCAGGCTGGGCCCTGGAAGGAGATCATTCACTGATGATGGCAGCACGCCTTCAGGCCATGGAGAGGGACCTCCTCTCACCCCGGACCCACTCACCCACCAGGCTCTCAAAGGGCCGTGTCAGGGGCCCGGAGATGGGTGAGGCACCTGCCGGCTCCCTCTCCGGCAAGCCAGAGAGCACAGAGCGGCACCAAGCTCAGCTGTGCACCCACTGGAAGCCTGCTCTTCCTGGTCAGGGCCTCGGGCTTCTGGAGACAAAGTCACAGGACCCCGAGCAGGCGTTCGGGGACACCCCCACCCCGGGCGAGGCAGCCACAGGCTCTATCTGTTCATTTGTTTTGTTTTCTTTGTGCTTTTTTGGTATTAGTATGGATTTTAGAGAAGAGAGAGGCAGAGAAAGAAACATCAATGATGAGCCCAGACCGTGTGGCTAAGCAGATTGAGCACCGTCCCAGGAACCAAGTGGTCCCCGGTTCGATTCCCGGTCAGGGCATGTGCCCCGGCTGCCAGCTTGATGCCCAGTGTGGGGTGAGCAGGAGGTAACTGATGGGTGTGCCTCTCTCATGGATGTTTCCATCTCTCCCTCTCCCTTCCTCTCTATCTAAAAATCAATAAAAACCTCTTTTTTAAAAAAAGAAAAGAAACATCCACAATGAGAATCATTTGTCGGCTGCCTCCTGCACTCCCCTTATGGAACGGAGCCCACAATCCAGACAGGTGCCCTGACTGGGAATTGAACCATGATCTCCAGGTTCATAGGTTGATGCTCAACCACTGAGCCATACCGGCCAGGCCATGGGCTCCCGGGGCAGACGCACTGGCCCGTAACCCCCGGTGGGCGATGGGGCCGAGGAGGCCATCCCTGGGCTCCCCTCATGACCTCACCGAGACTTAATTTAGCTCCTAAAGACCCCCCTCCATGGCCACCACCCGGGTGATTCGGGCTCCCACACACGAATGTGGGGGGTGGTCACAGGTCTTAGCAAACTCCCACTCAGCTCAGGAAGAGACTGCCCTGCCTTGGGGGGCCCAGCCCGGGAGGGGAGCTGTCTGAGGGCCTGTGGGGTTGGAACACTGATCCCCTCCCCAGAAGCCCCCTTCTCACACTTACCCTCCCCCCCTTCCCCTGGGCAGTGGCTGAGGGGACACTGGGGACACTGACCCCAACAGTGGCACAGCCCGTGGCTCGGCCGGGGCAGGAGAGGGGCAGAGAAGGGCCCTGTTCCAGCTGAGAGACCCCACACCCCCAGGCACTGCCCACACAGCTGGGGCTGACCCTGGGGGCCAGGCCCGGGCCCGAGGGCTCCAACAGGGGGTCGTGGGGAGATGGAGTGACTGGTGGGGAGCCCCCATGGTCCCGGGGGTCCCCGGCCAGCCCTGCACAGCATTTCTGCCACATGAAAGGGAAGGGGTGGGGTCGGCCTTGGTATGCAGTAAACACGCTGATTTCTCAACGTAAAGCAGATTCCAGCCGGGACACAGATACACATCTGCGTCAGCACCCCCGCCCCAGGCCGGCCTGCTATGGCCGCCTCTGGGGCCTGTCAGAGTGACCGCTGACACGTTTCACAATCAGCAGGACGGAGCTCGCATTCCTTCCCCAAATCCCCCTGACCTCTGCCGTGTCAGGTCTGCTGAAAAACACAAATATTTGGCAACTGAACGACCAGGGGAAAGAGCATGGGATGTTTTCTCATTCCCTTCCTTAGTTGGAAAATGCCAACTAAGGAAGGGAATGCTGGTTTCGCCCACCTTGGGCTGAGCTGGGAGCTTATCTCTCTGGGAAGAATCTGCTGAGGCCAGGGCCTGGGGTGGGGTGGGCGGGGCGGCCTGAGCGGCCTCTGGAGCTGGGCCTGGGAGGAGGGAGCTGAGGCCAGGGCTGGAGAGGGGCCAGCGACCCCGACTCTGGGACCCGGTTTTGGGGATGGAGGCCCCGACATTGTGAGCAGCTCTGGGGCAGCACCAAGGACAGTGTCCGTGGCTGCAATGTGGGTGTGAGCTGAGCCTGCTGCCAGCTGGCCGTGTCCCCCTGTCCCTCTCCTGCCTGGAGCTCGGCCGTGTGGGAAGGGAGCAGCTCCCCGACAGTCAACCTGGCTCTGCCCTCCTTTCTGGCCGGGGGGCTCCCTCCCTGCTGCACCCACTCAGAATCTGGGCGGGCCTGTGGGGGCCTGGCCTGGAGTCTGCGAGTTGGGGAGGTGTCGGGGTCTGTGCTGCTAATATGGGTGCCCTCTGCCCTCAGGGCAGGTCCCAGACCCCCTCCTGTTCTAGAGAGGAGTCTGAAGGGGCCCTGGGGGACCCTGGCCCAGGGCTGGGCCCCAGGTTGAGCCCCATGTGCCCCTTCTTCTCTGCAGCCATGAGCTGAGACGGGCTGTACTGTTACTGTTTAGAGAATCACCTTCTGTGGAGGGTCCTGCTCAGTGATGCTTCCCTGGGGGCATCACCCCTCCGCTCACGACAGCAGAGCAGAGCCCGGCGGCGGGAGTGTTTGGCACGCCCCAAGCCCCCCGTGCCCCGGAGTCTCAGGTCCCCACAGCAGCCGCCCAAAGCCTTGTCCCAGAGCAGAAGGAACGGGGTGGGGAACCTCTTCTCTGCCAACGGCACCTGGGTGTTTGCACATTATTCACGGCCACACAGCTGTTCACATTATTCACACGGCCACCCCTCGCCATCTGCCTGGTCTCATGTAACTCATTCCCCGCAGCCATGGCAGGGCCGGACGCCCCACCCCTGCTCAGGAAGTGTCCCTGTGTCCGAGGGGTGATGACTCTCAGACCCTTGGGCTCCAGAACATCTGGTCAATCCCCACGTACATTCGGAACATTAGCCTCTGGGGGTGCGGGTGGGGGCCGATGGCAGAGGTGGTCCCGCCCCTGAGGGTGTCCCCATCCACCAGGCAGGACACAGAAGGATGCCACCTGGCACCCTGGATATTGGGTATGGCCCACCATGGCCCCCAAGGAGCCAGAGCACGGGGTCCCCCTCTCTGGTGCACAGACCCGCGGGGACCCCCGCCTGGCTGTGTGGGAAGGTGTGTCTGGGCTGGACATCGGGGGCCTGGTGCTCACTCCGCAGGAGAAGGAACCCCGTGTGGGTGCCCTGGCCTTGGGCACCAGGGGAGCACAGAGAGCAGGGCTCTGGAGTCTGGGGGGCAGGGGCTGCGAGGAGGACCCCGGAAGAGCTGAGTAGCCCGAGCTGCTGTGGAAGCGTTATCTCCAGGGCAAAGGCTGGAATGGCTTGTTTACGATTTGCTGGGAGCAGAGCCCTGTGACTCTCTGATAAGGCACGTCCTCGCTCTCTGTTCAGCCGCCTGGACATTCCGGGGGCGGGGGGGCGGCAGATACCGCCTGGAGCCTGGAGCCGCTGGGATCAGCGCTTCCTGCCTTGTGACCTTGTGCCTGGTGCTCAGGCCCCTGCTGGGGCCCTCACACTGTCCATCAGGGGAGCAGGAGCGGGGGAGGGTGCGCAGAAGGGTCCCCCATTTCTAGTGTGTGACAGGCAGCCCCCAGACTCTCTGCAAAGCCCATGCTGTCCCCCTACCCCTGCCCCCAATTCACAGGGGACTGAGAGGCTGGCCAAGGTCACCCCTTCTTCTCTGTCCTGAGGGCCATGCCGGGGCCGGCTCCCCAGCACGTCTCCATGGCCTCTGACTGCGTACAGACATAAAGTCCAAAATAGGAGCCACAGACCTTTCTTCCCAGCTAAAGTCACCTTCTCCTGGCGTAGGAGAGGAACCGGGTCCCGGGACTGTGTCAGGGGGAGTCCTGCCCAGGCCTCGCTGGTGCCCGGCCCCTCACATCAGCAGGCCTAGCACCCCTCAATGGTGCTGGGTTTCTGGGTGCTTTCTGCCAGGGCTGCCTCTCCACACAGGCGCTGTTGGGAGCCATGAGAATCTGGGGCTGAGGCCACTTCCCTGTGGGTCTGGCTCCCTGGGGTCCCGGCTCCCCGGGGTCCTGGTTCCCCCGGGGTCCTGGGCCCCCAGTCCTGGAAGCAGATTCTCCAGAGAGAAAGACCAGCCATTGAGCATACAGGGGTGCCTGGGTGTGAAGGGCTACCCCCAAATGGGCTCGGAAGATGATGGGATGAGCACCAAATCTGCAGGAGCCCAGCAGGCTGGAGGCCCCGAGAGCAGTTGGCGCCCCTGAAATCAGAAGGCCGTCTGCCGGGATTCCCTCTCCCTTGGAGCTCAGTCCTCGCGCACAGGTTTCAGCTGAGGAGCGAGGCCCTCCCAGCTCACAGACCACATGCTTCACGCCACGTCCAGAAAGTATGTGACAGGCCCAGCCCCAGCCCTGAGTGGACACATACAACTAACCACCACAGACCCTTAGAACTCATCCTGATGTATCAGCCGAGCATTTGTCACCCTGGCTGGCAGGCTCCACGGGCTGGAGTGTTGTGTGATCCGGCTCTGAAGGGTCTTGGGTTCAATTCCCAGTCAGGGCACATGCCCAGGTTGTGAGTTCGATCCCCCATCAGGGTGTGTGCAGGAGGCAGCTGTTCCATGTTGTTGTTTATCTCTCTCCCTCTCCCTTCCTCTCTCTCAAAAAATAGCCTGGGACACACAGCCCGGGACCCACAGCCCAGGACACGCAGCCCGGGACACGCAGCCCGGGACACAGCCCAGACACACAGCCCGGGACACACAGCCCAGGACACGCAGCCCGGGACACAGCCCGGGGGATGGAGAGCTCACAGGGTTGGGCCGAGTCTGACATTTGCTTTTCTGAGGGAAGCAGAGGGTCCTCTGAGAGGCGAGGGGCTCATCTAATCACCCGGAGGCCTGGAGGGCCACGTGGACTCAGGTGATCCTGGCCCGTCAGCGGGAGCTCAGAGGCTCCCATGCCTCTCGATCCTGAAGGTCAAAGCCCTGAAGGTCACAGCCGGAGCCACTGCGAGAAGAGGGACTGAAATGCCGGCAGCGCTTGTCCTCCTGTCTGGGGGTGGCGCTGGACCGTCTTCTGGGGGCCAGGGCACCAGCTGGGTGTGAGTCAGCACGGCCGTGGGTGAGGGTGGGGGACGGATAAAACGTACGATGGGAAATGTTTTTAAATAAATTTTTATTGGTTCAGAGAGGAAGGGAGAGGGAAAGAGAGAAACATCCACGATGAGAGAGGATCATGGACCGGCTGCCTCTTGTACGCCCCACACTGGGGATCAAGCAATAACCTGGGCGTGTATCCTGACCGGGAATCGAACCCTGACCTCCTGGTTCCTAGGTTGATGCTCAACCACGGAGCCATGCCGTTCAGGCATAACGGGAAACACTGAGGAGGAAGGTGTAAGCCCACCGGAGCCGTCCTGCTCTGTGCAGACCGCACCCACGGCCCAGGGCCTGCCTGTGACTCTTCCCACTCAGTGCCGACACCGACCCTGCAGCCAGCTCCGTGGAGAACACAAACATCAATGGAAGAAAGTGGTCAAAAGAAAAAGGTCTGTCCCTGACCGGTGTTGCCCAGTGGATAGAGCGCCGGCCTGCGGACTCAAGGGTCCCAGGTCCGATTCTGGTCAAGGGCATGCACCTTGGTTGAGGGCACATCCCCAGTAGGGGGTGTGTAGGAGGCAGCTGATCAATGTTTCTCTCTCATCGATGTTTCTAACTCTCTATTCCTCTCCCTTCCTCTCTGAAATATCAATAAAATATATTTAAAATAAGAAAAAGGTCTTACGATCCTACTCCCCCCAGACAAGATTTACCGACCGGAGAAAAACGTGGTGCCGGGTGGGCAGACGTGGCGTTTCCCTGGCCAGCCTGCCCACGTCATCCCCCGGTTACAATGGGGGCTGATTTCACCTCCGGCGTTCTCTGAGAGTCTCAGCAAAGGGCGTACAGGCAGAGCAGCTATTAACATTTTTGAAAGAAAAATATGAGGGCAGGGGCCCAGATTTCCCAGCCGATAGCAGGGCAGTGACTCAGCCTGCGGGCAGGACTGCAGATTAGAGCCGGACAACGAGGGCCCCGGCACGTCCACTGGCGCCCGCAGGCCTGGGGCAGACGGGCAGGCTGCAGTCAACAGGAAAGGGGAGAGGACACCGCCACCCCTGCCTAGCTCGGCCGGGAAAGTAAAGGGCGATCAAAAGCCAAACAGGAAAATAAAAGTGTTTCTGAGGGGACAGGCAGGGGGTGTGGGTGCTCCCCGGGGGGCAGGGTGCACTGACCCTGCCCACACACCAGAACTCACAGCCCAACGTCTCCGAGTCCCTTTCCCAGCGAAACCCCTAAGAGTCACGAGGAAATGGAGGAAGGCAGCTTGAGAGAAAACGTTTCTCACGAATAAGCTCAGAAAAGCACTGTGTTCAAGCCGCTGCTTAGTCCACAAGCAGAAGGCCAGCCAAACCAAGGCCAGCCACCGGGGCAGGCGGGGGGTGGGGGTTCAGAGGGGCTCAGGGCTAGGAAGCAGCTTCCCCGCCCCCCCACCCTGCCAGATGTCTAACTGCATTAATGTAGTTGCTAATGCTGGCTGCTTCCCGTTTCCACGTAACCGTCCCTAACCTGATTAAGTGGCTTACACAGTCCCACCAGAGCTCCAGGCACCGACTTTACGTGATGGGAGGCAAAAGGACTGATGTTCATTTAGAAACACAAAGAGCAAGGTTGACGTGGGAGGAACCAGGCCCTTCCACTCTCAGACTTCCAGTGAAGCTCTGGTGGCCGGGGTGGGGGCCTGGGGAGGGGCAGAAGGGACCCACAGGGAACCCCCAGGAAGCTCCTTACAGCAGAATCGCCAGAGGGAGTGTGGCCCCTTCCACAAACGGGGCTGCAGCGGTTACACGTTCTGGGGGGCCCCTGGACTGACCCTCACACCACTTTATACAAAAATCAGCTCAAACCGGATCATAAGATTTCAATAAGGTGTAAAACTTTAAAAGGACACACAGGACAAGACCTTCAGGGCGTCTTCAATGTAACATGAAAACCACAATCCTCACAGTTTTAAAAACGAATGGCTAAGCTTTCCTCTGTTGACGCCCTTTGACCCTGAAGAGGCCACTGGGAAGAGACGGGGAGGCCCAGCCACGTGTCGGAGGACGAGCTCGCAGGCAGTTCACAGACGGCCAGAGCTCAGCAGCAAAGAGACCGAGGAAACGGGCCTCAGATGCGAGGGCCACATCCCGGCAGAGGGGGTGCCGGTGGCCGGGCAGCTCCCGAGAAGCCAGCATAGCGGCTGCAGGGACACCGAGGGTCCCCAGGGAGACACCGGCTGCCGTGGGAGCGCTCAATAACCCCAGCGGCCGAGCCCCAGGCCGGCCCCGGGGGAGCGGGAGGGGTCACGGGGCAGCTCCCGGGCATGTGGGAAGCAATGTGGCGGTTTCTGTAAAACCCCCCATGCACTCCCAGACGCCCCGGGGGCACCCGCTGACCCCGCGGGAGTGAAAGCTCGTGTTCACATGAGAAAGTGGACATGGGTTCCCTGTGGCTCTGTTTGCCTCAGAGAGACAAAAGCTCTGGCGTCCTCCCCAGGTGAGCCAGACCGATGCTGGTCTGCAGACAGGCTGGTGCTCCTTCCCAGAGAGAAGCACCCACGGAGACACGGCCGCGGCACGGCCCTGAGACACGCCGTGTCAAAGGTCGCAGGCGGTGTGATTGCACTTATTCACTGTTTCCAAATGACAGGACAGCAGCCACAGAGAAGGGACGCAAAGGGTCCCAGGAGCTGGCTCAGAGGGAGACACATTGCAGCAAGGCTGGTGCAGGCTGGCCCACCCCACCGGCTGCTGGAAGCTCCTGGGAAACCGCTGAATTACTTTTACAGCTTCCTGTGCCTCTACAGCCATTTCACACGAAACCATTATTCTCAAAGGGGCGTTCCGAGCTCTGCACAAAGCTGTCTTGTGTGAGGAGGAAGAAGAAATAAACATGCCTGTCCTTCTTGCAGACAAAGCCCAGGAAAGACCCCGGTGGCCAGACACCAGGGATGGGGACGGGGACGGGGACATCACAGGAGCCAGGACCCTCTGTGCTCCATCTGCTCACAGACATAAAGAAGAAACTGAGAAGGAAAGGGAGAGATTAGCATGGACACCCAGAAATACACCCACACTTTCTATGAACAAATGTCTGCGCCAGCAGCCCTCCACACGACCAGAAAGGGGGGCAGAGCTAGGCTGCCTGTCAGGGAGCTGCTCCCTTCCCACACGGCCAAGCTCCAGGCAGGAGAGGGACAGGGGGACACGGCCAGCTGGCAGCAGGCTCAGCTCACACCCACATTGCAGCCACGGACACTGTCCTTGGTGCTGCCCCAGAGCTGCTCACAATGTCGGGGCCTCCATCCCCAAAACCGGGTCCCAGAGTCGGGGTCGCTGGCCCCTCTCCAGCCCTGGCCTCAGCTCCCTCCTCCCAGGCCCAGCTCCAGAGGCCGCTCAGGCCGCCCCGCCCACCCTACCCCAGGCCCTGGCCTCAGCAGATTCTTCCCAGAGAGATAAGCTCCCAGCTCAGCCCAAGGTGGGCGAAACCAGCATTCCCTTCCTTAGTTGGCATTTTCCAACTAAGGAAGGGAATGAGAAAACATCCCATGCTCTTTCCCCTGGTCGTTCAGTTGCCAAATATTTGTGTTTTTCAGCAGACCTGACACGGCAGAGGTCAGGGGGATTTGGGGAAGGAATGCGAGCTCCGTCCTGCTGATTGTGAAACGTGTCAGCGGTCACTCTGACAGGCCCCAGAGGCGGCCATAGCAGGCCGGCCCGGGGCGGGGGCGCTGACGCAGATGTGTATCTGTGTCCCGGCTGGAATCTGCTTTACGTTGAGAAATCAGCGTGTTTACCGCAAACCAAGGCCGACCCCACCCCTTCCCTTTCATGTGGCAGAAATGCTGTGCAGGGCTGGCTGGGGACCCCCGGGACCATGGGGGCTCCCCACCAGTCACTCCATCTCCCCATGACCCCCTGTTGGAGCCCTCGGGCCCAGGCCTGGCCCCCAGGGTCAGCCCCAGCTGTGTGGGCAGTGCCCGGGGGTGTGGGGTCACTCAGCTGGAACAGGGCCCTTCTCTGCCCCAAACTGTCCTGCTGGACGGAAAGGCAGAACCTCTGGGGTGTTCTGGGAGCAGAGAGGAGAGGGGTCCCTGGATCTAGGACCGTCCATGCAGACCCTGGTGGGCGGGAGCTGGTGGGGTCAGTGACGGCCCTGGGGGAGCAGTGGGCCTGTGGCTCCAGCTGTGGGGACCGGGGGCTGTTTGGGAAGCTGTGACCTGCTCTCCCCACTGGCCCGGTCCCTCCTCGTCCTCTAATCCCCAGAGCCACGTGGACAAGCATGACATCCTGGGCCCCTGTTTTCTGACCCTATGGCCGAGGCCCCCACTCGCTGGTGGAGACACATCACCACCCGCCCCATGGCTTGTCCGACCCCCAGCCCACCTGCCCGTGTGATGGCTTTGGTGAGGCCTCAGCACCCACGGGAGCGTCCGGCAGAGGCTCCCAGGCCCCTGCGCAGCAGCTCAGCACCCGGCCCCTGGCCTTGGCTAGGCCGGCAGCTGCCTCCCAGGGGCGAGGGCTGCAGGTCCATCCTCTGGCCTGGGGGCCCCCTGCTCCCCAAAGCCTCCAGGACAAGAGCAGCCCCTCCTCTGCCCACGGGGATGCCAACCCGAATGCCCAGCCCTGTCCCCCACCCGCTCGCCCCCCGCCCCTCGCTGCTGAGAGCCATCACCCCAGGCCCGGAGGCTGGGCCGCTGCTGTCCTCCAGGCCAGCCTGGCCCTGCCTGGCTACACAGCCCAGCCAGTCCCTGCCCCTGGCCACGGGGAAAGGGCCGCTCAGTGTCTGACCCCCAGGCGTGCTCCGTCCTCCCTCCGGGCCCTGGGCTGCGTGTCCTCGGGTCTCCCGGGCGCAGGTGTCAGAGTGCCTTCCTCTCGGTACTGAGGGGGCTCCGTGTGCAGGGCCACACGTGTGTTTCCGTGTGCCTGTGGACACGCAGCTGCTCCTGGCCTTGGGCTACTGTGGCCTGTTGAGCGCGACCCCTCAGAGCCTCTGCTGTCCGTTGTGGGGGGACAGTGGTAGGATGGGGTGCGGGGTCACATGGAGACGCCGTGTAACTCTGTGTCTTAACAGAGACACACGGAGCTGGCTGGAGCCTCCGTGTCTTCACCCCCCAGCCCAGCCCGTGCTCCTCGCTGCCTCCTGGAGGTGAGGACTGGGCAGGAGCCCAGCAGCCCTGTCAGACCCGAGGGCACCTCCCTCCCCCGAGATCGGGGAGCAGAGACAAGGGGCTGGGGTGCCTGGTGTGTGTGGGGCTCCTCCACCAGCCTCCATGGCCGACATGTAACCTCACACACATATGAGGTTGGCTCTGTCATGTGTGAGCCCGTGGCTGGCTGGTCTGAGATACACTCGCTTTTCAGAAGCAGCTCGTGGGTTTGAAAAGTTGGACACTTTTGTTGTAAAACCTCCATGGACGGAAGTGGACACGGTCCTGCCCCGGGTCCCCCCCCACCCCGGGCCTCAGCGTGGGCTCCAGGCCCTGAGGGCTCCTGCAAAGCCTCGGCCACGCCAGCTGAGAGGACGTGATATGTTTCCCACAACGTTCCTGCTCCTGACACTCGTGTGCTGGCTCCCAGCATTCCAGGCAGCTGTGCCTTCCCGGGATCACTGGGACCTGCAGCCAGGGTTGCTCCTGCAAGGCCTGCTGGGGCTTCTGCGGGTCAGCAGCAGCAGGAAGTGGGCTGTGGGACGGGGCAGCTCGGGGGGCCCTATGGGCGCCCAGGCCTGGGAGGGTGCCTGCTGCTCAGGGCTCCTGTCCTCCAGCTTAAGGCTTCTGGGGTACAGGTGTACTAAGAGCGAACCACTACTGTCTGAGCCGGTGTCGCCTGGGCCCTGTCATTGCCCCTGCTGGGTGCTCTGGGCAGGGGCATCCGTGTGCTGGCTGGTGCCCCGCCCTCCCGCAGGGACGAGGTCCTCTTTGTCTGACCCCGGTCCCAGGAGCCCGGCTGGGGCACAGCCTTCCCAGGGAGCAGAGCTGCCGCCCCCATGGGCTGGAAGAAGTGGGGACTGAGTGTGTCCATTTCCCAGTGACCAGTCCCGGGTTAAGGTATAGCTTGTTACCCACCACCCCGCACAGGTGGGCACTCAGCATCTTCTACCACGAAAGTCCCTTTCCAGTCTCATCCTCTCGTGCCCACAGGCCTCTGCCTGTCCCCTGCCTGTCCCCTACTTGTCCCCCTGCCTATCCCCCCACCTATCCCCCTGCCTGTCCCCCTGCCTGTCCCCCCACTTGTCCCCCTGTTGTCCCCTACTTGTCCCCAAACCTGTCCCTCCGCCTGTCCCCTTCCTGTCCCCCTGTCTGTCCCCATCTGTGGGACCCTGAACTCCCTCTGACCTTCTCCCTCCTCTCCTCTTCCTCCCCCTCCCTCCTCCTCCTGCTCTTTCTTCTCTATTTCTATCTTCTGTATCTGTTCCCATCTCTATCTTGTCTCCATCTCCCTGTCTCTCCCATGACATCTGCATGCAAGGCATTCTCTCCTGAAACCCACTGCCCGGACACGCCCCAGCTCCTCACAGGCGCCTGCCTGCCAGCTCATCCCTGCATGGACTGCGTGACCTCACCTCCCCACACGGGGGTCACCGTCCCCAGACCACCTGACAGTCCCCATCCCACCGCTAATGGGTCCTGTCTCAGCCACTCAGAACCCTGCCCTGATTGGCCCTGCCTGGGGGTCCTGGCCTTCCGTGTCCGCTGCCATCCTCGGTAACATGTTCAGGGCTTCTCACCCTGATGGCCAACCCCTCTGTCTCCCTGCCTACCGGCTGTGGCCGTAGGAGGTGGCGGTGGTCTCACACCCCCGTCCTGGCTACTGCTGTGCACAGGACAACACCGAGGGCCCTGCAGAGCCGGGGCTGGCGGTGTCTGGCGGCGTCCAGAGAGTCCGGGGCCATGGGAGACCACCCCTGAGTGCATGGCTCCGGGATACCTGCCTCTGGGACAGATTTGCATGGCTCTCTCCCCCTCATAAGTCTCATTGTTCAATCAAGCTAGCCCAGGGGTCAGCAAACTGTGGCTCTCGAGCCACATGTGGCTCTTTGGCCCCTTGAGTTTTTAGCAAAGGCCAGGTTAGGAGTATCCTGATTAAGTTAATAAGAATGTACCTACCTATGTAGTTTAAGTTTGAAAAATTCGGCTCTCAAAAAAAATTTCAATCGCTGTCCTGTTGACATTTGGCTCTGCTGACTAGTGAGCTTGCCGACCACTGAGCTAGGCAATTCAGTTTTATAGCTCATGGCCCGTGGATCTAACTTTTCATTTCCTTCTGGGTGTCCTGGGAGCTGGCCCTATGTCCCTGGTCACAGGGAAGCCGCATCTCGGTCTCCCGTGGGGGTGGGGGGCACACGGGTCCCCTGAGCTCACCCCACCCGCCAAGCCCCCTCACGGACCAGCCGGGTCCGGTCCCATCAGGCTTCCTGGGTCTTCCGTCTGCATTTCTCTCCCTGAAGCTTCTCTCTTTCCCAATCCCCTCTCTGGTTTCCCGCCTACGGTTCATTGAAGGGAAAGCTGGTCTCTCCTTCCTGACAAGTTGTGGTAAGTGATTCGCAGGCCATGCTCTGGGGGAACAATGTCTTAATCTGCTCGTCTCTGCTTCGCGGCAGGACCCTCGGGCCGGGACACTATTGCCAGGACCCAGTGAGGTGAGCAGGCAGCTCTGCCCGGCCGGGACCATGCCAGCCGCTGCCCCGTGCTGGGGGGTTGTGTCCCCGGAACCGCTGCCTCCAGAACAGAACCACCTGACATCACCGCTGGGCTGCGTGCAGGCGGCCCCTCATCGCTAATTACGAGAAGCAGCTGCCCTGCGGGTGGACACCTGGCCGTTCAGGCCGTTTCCATGGTGCCTATCTCGGGGCAGGCACCCTGCTGCCGGCGGCCTGTGCGGGCCAGCCCAGGTATTTGCAGCTCAGAGGAAAACATCCCGGCTTGCATGATGGCTCTGGGGTGGAATGTCGACCTAGGAATCAGGTCAGGGTTCGATTCCTGCTCAGAGCACAGGCCGGGGCTGTGGGCTTAATCCCCAGTGAGGGGCATGTAGAAGGCAGCCGATCCATGATTCTCTCTCATCACTGATGTTTCTACTTCTCCCTTCCTCTCTGAAATCAATAAAAACATATTTTTAAGAAAAAGATGAAAACAAAAGACCATAGAAACATGGGCAGTGTAACTGGGAAATTGGTAGATCCAGGACACATTGAGGGCGGGCACCGTGGGCAGACCCGTGGCTGTGGCCAATCAGATGCCCGAGTTCCCCCAACCCTGGTGGGAGCGGGGCCTGCGAGGCTGGGGCAGCCTGTTGTCCTGTGTGCCCAGCCTCATCGGGGCTTTCCCTGAGCACCCTGCACCCCAGGCACTCCTCTGCCTGCCGCCACCCCTGCGCGGCTCTGAGGAGCGGTCCACAGCCACACTGCCCTCCCACCTGCGCCCCCGCCCCATCCGTCCGGGCCTCTGCCCCCCGCCCAGTGTCACGTCTTAGACTCTGTTCCCGTGGCCTTTGGGAAAGGCCCTTTCTATCCGTGGGACAGGGGGTTATGGATGGCTGCCAGCCTCAGGCCTTATCTTGGGGAAGCGTTAGGTCCCGGGGCTGAGGCGCCTGGGAAACTGATGAGTCATGTTCCAGCCCCAGGCAGAGCGGGTCCGTCGTCCTCCCCACCCTGACCACCTCCTCCACCCACTCTGACCACCGGCAAGTGGGGAGAGGCCTGGGCCCAGGACCCCCAAGGAGCCTGTGGGAGCCATGCCTCCTTCCCGGGCCCAGACCTCACAGCACTGTCCCTGCCCCTCCTGGGGCAGCCGCAGCCCCTGGGCAGCTGGGACCCCATGCCTGTCCCTTTCCACAGGGCACCCAGGGCCGCCAGCGGGACCCCGCTCTGCGCTGGTCTCGGGGACTCTGCTTGTGCCACAAGGGGGGGGGGGGGCACCCCGCTGCCATTTGCTCAGTCGGCCACAGGCTGGTGGCACTTAGGACACCAGAGCGTCTCCTCACACAGGCTCAGGGATTCAGCTCTGCTGTCCACTGGGGAGTCTTCCTTCCATTGACACAGGAGAGAGGGACAGAGAGTCACATAGACACAGACACAGACACAGACACAGAGACAGAGATGAAAGACAGGCAGAGATGGAGAGACAGACACACAGAGAGACAGATACACAGGGACAGAGATAGACACAGAGAAACAGGACAGGCAGAGATAGAGACAGGGATAGGGAGAGGAATAGACACACACAGGGACAGAGATGAAGGACAGGCAGAGACACAGAGAGATAGGACAGAGTCAGAGAGAGGGACAGACACACAGAGACAGAAACAGAAAGAGGGACAGAGACAGAGACAGAAAGACTGAGATAGAGAGAGACAGAAAGAGGGACAGAGACAGAGACAGAGACAGAGAGACTGAGATAGAGACAGAAAGAGGACAGAGACAGAGAGAGACTGAGATAGAGAGAGACAGAAAGAGGACAGAGACAGAGAGAAACTGAGATAGAGAGACTGAGATAGAGAGAGACAGAAAGAGGACAGAGACAAAGGGACTGAGACAGAGACAGAAAGGACAGAGAGAGAGATGGCACCCCCGGAGCAGGAGGCAGGAGTCTCAGGAGGTGGCAGCTGTGAGCCGAGGACTCAGAGCACTGTGGATAGTTGGCTGACTCTAACGGGCTAAAATTCTGCTTTTGTGGCTACTTTAAAAAAAAAAACATTTTTTTAATTGATTTTCAGAGAGAGAGGGAGAGAGGAAAAACATCTGACTTGGGAGGGAGATGGTTGTGGGCTGGCTGCCTCCCACACTCCCTCTGCTGGGCGCTGACCAGAACAGGGCGACTCAGGCACTGAGCTGCCGAGGCCTGGCTGCTTCTGAGACAACGGAAGGAGGAAGGAGCGTCACCATTCGAGTTGAGGGTGCCGCTGGGCTTCAGAGCGAAGAAGCATTTGGGGTCTCTCCCTCCCCCCCAACAGGAGGCTGGGTTCAGTTTGCTGACAATCACAATGCCCTCCCCTGTGAGTTTGGTCCACGCCAGGCAGCAGTCCTGCGCTCAGGACAGACAGAGAGACAGACATACAGAGACAGATCACAGGGACCCTGGAGCCCACATCCCAATCCGGGAGAAAGCGGGGGCTGTTCTATCAGAAGCTAAAGCCCTGCCGTTTGGGGGCCCAGGGGAGGCCCCTTTGTTTGACTTTCTTGCGCTCAGGTCTCTCCAAGTCCCAGCAGGACCAGAGGCCTGGACTTGCTCGGTTCTCTCATGGAATGGAGGCCCCAGGCCAGCTGTCCCCAGGCCCCAGGCCCCGGCTCTGGCTGCCAGGCCCTCTGGTTGAGACAAAGGAAGCAGATGAGCAGATGTGGGCTGTGCCCTCACCGGGGACACCTGGCCCGGGTGCTGGCACGTTGCTGTGGGGCCAGGGGGGTGCACGGCGGGGGGTCCTCGGTGGTGAGCCTGTCCAGCACGACCCATCCAAGCAGCTGACCACTCTGTCCCCAGCCCAGCTGGTCCCAACAGCACCCAGGGCAGCTGATGTGTGCTCAGCGGTCAAACCCATGATGGTGGCTGCCTGCTGACCACCAGCACCTCCGGCAGGCAGAGTGGGCGGCCAGGACGGGAGCCACGGCTGCAGGGTGCAGGGCAGGGTGGGCTGGGCGGGCAGCTGCTTCGAGGGTCTGCTGTGTCCTGCACACAAAATGCCAACAACAAACCACAGGGAGAGCCGGCACCCCGTCTCCGGCTTTCAGAGGCGTCACCCACAGAACAGTCCTTTGTCCCTTCGGGGAAGGCAGGCAGCCTCTCCCACGCCACCTTGTTCCAGCGGGGACTCCCAGGCCAGGGCGAGGCCTCGGGCCCTCCCAGCCTGGCACCTGCTCGCCCTGTGGGCACTCACGGTGGTCCCTGCACTTTCCCTTCCCCTAGGATGGGCTGCATCCCGCCATCCGCTCCCATTTCTCGGGCAACACTGCCCTCTGGTGGCCAGTCCAGTCCTCTGCTGGGAAAGAACATTTCAGAAACCAGGACCGGGACCTAGGCAAAGTGACTTTTCATTTTTATTTTTTTATATTTTTATATATTTCATTGATTTTTTTTCAGAGAGGAAGGGATGGGGATAGAGAGTTAGAAACATCGATGAGAGAGAGAAACATCGATCAGCTGCCTCCTGCACACCTCCCACTGGGGATATGCCCACAACCAAGGTACCTGCCCTTGACCAGAATCAAACCCGGGACCCTTGTCCACAGGCCAACACTCTATCCACTGAGCCACACCAGTTTCGGCCAAAGTGACTTTTTAAACCACTGAGCCAGACTCAGGAGCCTGCCTGGACTCAAGGCAAAGAGCTTAACGTTCTAGAAGCCCGGTTTACAAAGCGACGCATGTTCACCCACAGCAAAGTGCAGCCCGATGTGGGGGAGTCCGGACTCAGACTCACGGGAAGGGCCGCTCTGCACGAGTGGGGGGTTGGGGGGGTCTGTGCATCGGTGGTGACCGCACTGTTCTGCTCTCCAGGCCAGGGCTCCACGCCCTGGGGTCCCTGAGCGCCCCTCACCCCTGTTCTGGGGACACCCATTCCGTCCCTCTGACAGCCAGCGTGGGTCTCCGTCCACCACAGCCGAGGGCTCTGGCGTCTCACAGCTCAGCCCTCCCTCCCCCACCCACCCCCGGTCCATTAACCACAAGCGTCTCCTCCTCTTGCTGCAGCCGGGGCCTCCGGGGATGCGGGGCAGGGGCACTGACTCCGGGTGGCCCAGGTTCAGCTGAGGGGGGACCAGGCTGTGCTGCCGCCTCAGTCTGGGGAGCCCAAACCCCAAGAGGGCTTCGCGGGTGGGGTGCCCAGAGGGGTGGCGATGGCCTGGGTGCTTTCTGAGATGGAATCTGGAAGATCTGGGGAAAGGTGGGCTCAGAACATGCTTTTATCTATTATTTCTAAAAGTATTTTATTTGACTTCAGAGAGGAAGGGAGAGGGAGAGAAACACCAATGATGAGAGAAAATCATTGACTGGCTGCCTCTGCATCCTCCTACCCAACCGCCCACTGGGGGTCAAGCCCACAACCTGGGCATGTGCTCTTGACCAGGAATCGAACCTGGGACCCTTGAGCCCATATCCCATGCTCTATCCACTGAGCCAACCCGGCAGGGGCAGGACATGCTTTTAAAGGAGCTAGAGCACGCCGCCGCCAGGCCTCTGGGGGAGGCGGCGGCATTTCCGGTGAGTTGTACCCTCAGGAGCCTCTGGTGCGTGCTCTCCTCTTTCCGGATGTCCCCGTGGGCCTGGCCAGTGTGGCTCAGTGAGCAGAGAGGAGGCCTCGGCCCCGGGCACACATCCCGCGCGGGAGATGCAGCTTCGGGCCTTTCTCATCAGGTGCTGGCAGGCGGGGGAGAGACAGGGACGAGGACGAGAAGAGTGCGGCGAGGCCCCCAGCTCCGGCTGCCCACCTCCCTCGGCTCCTACAGGACAGGAAACGGGTGCGATGGGCTTGGTCACAGCAGTCACTGTGGCATTAGCCAGGCAGGACTCCACCCCTTCCTCCCTGCGTGCAGGTACCCACCTCTGCCCGGGCCTCTGGCTGCACCGGGAAACCACGGCGGCATTCCCGGTCGGGTCTGGCCCACGGTGAAGGGCCACATGCCGGTGACCGTGCTGGACTCGCCGTGGCAGGAGCAGGCTGGTCCTTGCCAACCGGCAGCTGGGCTCCCGAGACTGGCCTGCAAGTTGCCCGGTCACCATCCCCAAAGCGGCACAGCCCAACACAGCGAGGCACCAGCACCAGGGCCCTTGGGGCCACAGGCGTGTGTCCTCCCCCCCCCGCTTCCCGGGCCTGAACTGCTCCCAGTGACCCTCTGGGGAACCCCAGACCACCAACCAGTCAGCCAACCAGAGCCCAGCCCACGCCTCCTCCCCGAGGGCCCTGAGCTGCTCCCAGGGACCCGCTGGCAGTTCAGTGCAGGTGGGTGCCGGGACCTCCGCACTGCGTGGGAGCTGGTGGAGAAGGTCAGGGGTGGCCGGGGCAGGCACAGCTGGCTGCATGCAGATGGAGTGCCACCAGGTACCGCTCACTGGCCCATAGTCATCCCCGGACACTCCCCACACGCCCACAGGCAGCTCCATCTAGCGCCCTTCCTGCCCCTGCCCCACTCATTCCAGCCCCGTCACCTACATTCCCGTAACTCTGTCCTTCGCTCCCCGAGCTCCACTCAGACACACTCCAGCTTATCTGAGCCTCAGGGCCTTTGCACGGGATCGGCACCTGGCGCCACAAGATAATGCTGCCCTGGCTGATGTGGCTCAGTGGATAGAGCGTCAGCCTGTGAACTGAAGGGTCCTGGGTTCAATTCCCAGTCAGGGCACATGCCCAGATTGTGGGCTTGATCCGTGCAGGAGGCAGCTGATCAATGATTCTCTCTCATCCTGGATCTTTCTATTTCTCTCTCCTTCTCCCTTCCTCTCGGAAATCAATTAAAAATATATATTTGGAAAAATTTTTAAATAAAATAAGATGATGAGCCCCAACTGGCTTGGCTCAGTGGATAGAGCGTGGGCCTGCAGACTGAAGGGTTCTGGGTTTGATTCCAGTTAAGGGCATGTACCTTAGCTGCGGGCACATCCCCAGTGGGGAGGGTGCAGGAGGCAGCTGATCCATGTTTCTCTCTCATTGATGTTTCTAGCTCTCCCTCTCCCTTCCTCTCTGTAAAAAATCAATAAAATTATTTAAAATAAATAAGATGATGACAACAACGTCCAGTTCACCTGCTTCTACAACAAATATGTCAAACTCATGGCAAACACAGGCCAAGTAAACAGGCCTGGGCCCGCAGGCCGCGAGTTCGACATGCTTCTACCAGAACCGAGCTGCGTCCTTACCTTAGGGCCACTGGCAGCCTAGAGCCGGGGGAGCCAGCCCAAGGCCAGGAATCTCCCTTTCCCTGCGGAGCCGCGACGGCTGGGCCGCGGTCAGCAGCGCCCCCTGGTGGCTGCTCCGCGCGGAGCCGCGTCTCCAGCCCTGGTGCCACCTGCAGCCCAGAAGGAAGGCAGGGCAGAGTGAGGTGAGACCCCTGCAAACATGGACTGAATGGCCACTGCGCCCTGGCCCTCCCGAGGGTGCAGAATGGGGTGTGAGCAAAACGCCAGGTGTGTGCCTGCTGCTCATCCAGCCGGGCAGAGAGGAAGGGAGGAAGGGCCCTCAGGTGAATGCAGAGAGAAGCCCTGAGAAGGGGCAGGGCTGCTGGGCCCTTGGAAACCCTGGGCGCAGGTGTTTGCGCTGCTTACCTAGGAGAAGGGAAAGGCAGCGTCCACGCCCACGTGCCCACACCTGTGCCGGCAGCTGGGCCCAGCTTACCCGGGCACCCACTTGGGGGGAAGCTGAAAGAGGGGGCGCCGCTCCGACCCCTGCTCTGCACTGAGTGCGAACCACAGATGCGCTTCTTGTGAGCTCTCCTTTACCTTCTTATGACTTTCCTCACATTTATTTTTAAAACGTGTGAGCAGCCCCAGCCAGTGTGGCTCAGTGGATACATCCTCAGCCTGTGGACCAAAGGGTCTGGGGTTCAATTCTGCTCAAGGGCATGTATCTTGGCAGCAGACTCCTCCCCGGCCCAGCCTGGGACCTGGTGGGGGCTTGTGCAGGAGGAAACCAGTCGATGTGTCTCTCTCACATCGAGGTTTCTCTCTCTCTCCCCCTCCCTTCCACTCTCCAAAAATCAATGGGAAAATATCCTCAGGCTAGGATTAAAAATAACAATGAAAATAAACAAATAAAAAGTGTGGGCACCAGAGAAATCTAGTGCCTTTCGAACATCCTCCCTCCAGGAGGGAGACTGGGCAGGCCGGCCTGGTGTTTTCTGGAGAAGAGCTCCAGGGACCAGAGGGGCCCGAGGACTGGGCTCCACGGGGAGAAGCATGAGCTTGGAGCGCTGATGACTACTGGGGGACCCCTCCCCACTCAGCCCAGCTCTGACCCGGGACCTGACCTCCCCAGGCAGGATTCTCCCCTCTCACCGGGTCCCAGGGCCGTGAATGGAGGCCTGTCCAGGAATCACCCACCGCACGGACGCTCTTGGTCAGCACTCAGCGAACATGGGCCTTCAGTCGGCGCCGTGTGAGGGACGAGCAAGCAATGAGACGCCTTTTCCCTGTCGATGCGGCAAAGCATTTTGATAGATTTATCTACATCATGCACGTTTGTGTTCTTTAAAAATATATTTTTATTTATTTTATTATATGCATTTTTTTATTTCAGAGAAGGGAAGGGGGTAAAAACATTGATGGTGAGAGAGAATCATTGATCAGCTGCTGGAGCCTACAACCCGGGTATGTGCCCTTGACGAGGAATTAAACATGACCTCCTGGTTCATTGGTCGATGCTCAGCCCCTGAGCCCGCCGGCGGGCAGAGATGAGAGTTTTGCAGAACAGACAGACAGGAACCGAGCTCCACGCTGTCTCTCTGGAGGACCCAGGGGGTCCTGGAGGCTCAGAGGAACCCGCGGGCACCCCCTCCTGAGCAGGCCAGCTCTGGGTCCCAGGAATGAGCGGCCTCGGGGCCTCTCTGGGCCAGAGTGTGTGTTAGGTGAGGTCGGGGTGTATTAGGGGGGACGGGAGCATGTTGGGGGGGGTCGGGAGCATGTTAGGGGGGCTCGGGAGTGTGTTAGGGGGGTCAGGAGCGTGTTGGGGGGGGTTGGGAGCGTGTTGGGGGGGTCGGGAGAGTGTTAGGGGTGTCGGGAGCGTGTTGGGGGGGGTTGGGAGCGTGTTGGGGGGGTCGGGAGAGTGTTAGGGGTGTCGGGAGCATGTTGGGGGGGGTTGGGAGCGTGTTGGGGGGGTCGGGAGAGTGTTAGGGGGCTCGGGAGTGTGTTAGGGGGGTTGGGAGCGTGTTAGGGGTGTCGGGAGCGTGTTGGGGGGGTTGGGAGCGTGTTGGGAGGGTCGGAGCATGTTAGGGGGGTCGGGAGCATGTTAGGGGGGGTCGGGAGCGTGTTGGGGGGGTCGGGAGAGTGTTAGGGGGCTCGGGAGTGTGTTAGGGGGGTTGGGAGCGTGTTAGGGGGGTTGGGAGCATGTTGGGGGGGTTGGGAGCGTGTTGGGAGGGTCGGAGCATGTTAGGGGGGTCGGGAGCATGTTAGGGGGGGTCGGGAGCGTGTTGGGGGGGTCGGGAGCGTGTTAGGGGGCTCGGGAGCGTGTTAGGGGGGTTGGGAGCGTGTTAGGGGGGGTTGGGAGCATGTTGGGGGGGTTGGGAGCGTGTTGGGAGGGTCGGAGCATGTTAGGGGGGTCGGGAGCATGTTAGGGGGGGTCGGGGGCATGTTGGGGGGGTCGGGAGCATGTTAGGGGGTTCGGGAGCGTGTTAGGGGGGTTGGGAGCGTGTTAGGGGGGTCGGGAGCGTGTTAGGGGGGTTGGGAGCGTGTTGGGAGGGTCAGGAGCGTGTTAGGGGGGGTCGGGAGCATGTTAGGGGGGTCGGGAGCGTGTTAGGGGGCTTGGGAGCGTGTTGGTGAGGTCGGGAGCAGGAGGGCAGCCTGGAGGAGCTGGGTATGAGCCATGGGAGTCCTGTGGGGAGAAGGGGTTCCAGGTTCTCTCTATCCATGGATGCATTTCAGAAGCTCGGGTGGGAGACGATGAAATCAGCGACTGGAGTCATGGAGGCAGGAGGTCAAGAGACCTGGACACAGAGCTGAGAGCTGGGCCCTGCATCTACACCGCCACTGAGGTGGGAGGTCAGAGCCTCAGATCTTGCACTGGCAGCAAACAGGAGCACAGCAGGTTTTGCAGCAGCTAGTCTGGCAGCAGCAGGGTTTGCAACAGCTGGACTGGCAGCAGCAGGGTTTGCAGCAGCTGGACTGGCAGCAGCTGGAGCCACAGCTCCCCTTGCAGCCTCCACAGCTGGAGCCACAGCCCCCTTTACTGCAGCTGGAGCAGGAACAGGCTGGCACACAGCAGCACACGGGCTTACAGCAGCAGACGGGCACACAGCAGCTGGAGCCACAGCCCCCGCAGCTGGAGCCACAGCCCCCCTTGCAGCCCCCACAGCTGGAGCCACAGCCCCCTTTACTGCAGCTGGAGCAGGAACAGGCTGGCACACAGCAGCACACGGGCTTACAGGAGCAGACGGGCACACAGCAGCTGGAGCCACAGCCCCCAGAGCAGCCACAGCCGGTCATGGTTCTGGTGGTTGAGGGTGGAGCAGGTAGAGGAGCAGGTGGAGAGGGAGGTGGTGTGGTGTGGAGCCTCCTGGGCCGGGGGCCTTTATATACCTGCCCAGACCACCCCCCACCCTCCAGTCCGGGTCCCCACATCCTGCTGTGCAGACTTCCTGGATGTGCCTGTTTGTTTGCTGGGCGTCAGGCTCTCATTGGTCCAGGCCCACGTTTCCTCTGTCAGATCCCTAAACACTGCCACTTCCCTGCACGGGACCCTGTAATTACCCGAGCACCTGCCTTCGCTGCTCCCCTCAGGTGACCTCAGAGGACAGTTCCTACAGCTGCCACTCCCTCCCAACCAAATGCCCCCTGAACTGGCTGCAGCCTCTCAAATACGATTAACAACACCGATTGCTTCTGACTCCGGCACACGTGCTTGTACAGAAGAGGAAACTGGGAAACGCAAGCACCAGGCGGCCCAGCTTTCCAGCGGCACTCCTACTCAGTCGCCGTCTCTGTGGGGACGCCGTGGGTTTTGCTGAACTTCCATCCACGTCGTAAAGAAGCAGAATGGGAACGAGAGCTGTGGCCCCGCCCGCCTCGCCCACCAAGGACATGGCTAACTGTCCCCCGACTTTCAGCACCTCAGCTGCTCCCGCTCAGCCCCTTGTCACTGTATTTTGAAATCTGTGTGAACGCACAGCGGGAAAGGGGCATTCCTTTCTTTCTTCCATTTCTTCTTAGTGAAGGTGACTTCTTTTTAAGTTATATTTTTCCGGCTGGCTCTTTCAGCTTTACGGAGTTATTTTTTAAAATATATATTTTATTAATTTTTCACAGAGAGGAAGGGAGAGGGAAAGAAGTAGAAACATCAATGAGAGAGAAACATCGACCAGCTGCCTGCACACCCTCCACTGGAGATGTACCTGCAACCAAGGTACATGCCCTTGACCAGAATAGAACCCGGGACCCTTCAGTCCACAGGCCGATGCTCTATCCACTGAGCCATACCAATTAGGGCTATATGGAGTTATTTATAGGTTGAGGAAATAAATCCTCAGTCTCCAAACCAGATCAGTGTTTACACAGGAGCTGAGTTTATGGTGTTTTTAAAAACCATCTTCAGTTTTCCTTAATAGCGTGTTTTTGTTTTGTGCTGCTATAGTTTCCCCACCCGGCCAACCCCTTTCCTGGTGTGCGAACGCCTCTCTGTGGAATCAATCCTGCCTCATGCGGAGAGGTGACCCTGCTAATTCGCGTGGCTGAGGAGTGAGCAGACAGAGGCTGAGAGAAAGGAGGGGAAGGGACCCAGTGCTCACTGCCACTCAGCAGGTCCCCTGTGTGCCTTCCCTCCTGCGGTCCAGTCCCTGGGAGGACTCATGGGCGACACCATGTGGCTGCAGGAAGAACAGCATGTGTCTGTCCCCTGTCCATGGGCTTATGGACACCAGGTAATACTTGGGACCTGCTTACACTTACACAGCACTTGCTGTTTCTCTGAGGCCCGGGTTCCCCTGGGCGTCCTGAATTCATTGTCAGCTCTGCCACGTGGGGGTTGGCAGGTAGACAAGGCTGCAGGGCCCTGAGCAGGCCTTTGTGAAGCAGGAGCACACCGGTGCACGGGGCCCACGGCACAGTCCTGGGGTGACGCCTGACACCCCCATCTCAGCCAGCCCTCCAATCTCAGGGAAGCCGTCCCAGGTGAGGCGTCTGCAGACCAGGAGGCAGAATCCCCGGGCAGCCCCATGAGACGTGGTGCTGCCAGGAGCTCCCTGCAGACGACAGAGCAGAAGCCCAGGCGCCCCCAGAGCAAGAGAAGGGGCAACAATGATGACATCACCAGGAGCGAGCAGGGCCTCCGGCTCCGGGCGACCCTGAGGCTGAGTCTGCGGCAATCTCAGTGCTGCTCCAGGACCAGGGACCCCGTGTGTGGATGTGGGCAGTGCTGACCAAGGCGACCAGGGAAGAGAGCACAGCGCCAGGTGGTTATGAGAAAACACCGAAGGTGCCAGGGAGACAGCAAAACAGGAACCAGGAAGTGACCATGTGCCCAGCATCTCATCTGACCCCTGACCCCGGCGGTATATAAAGGCCCCCGGCCCAGGAGGCTCCACACCTCACCACCTCCCTCTCCACCTGCACCTCTACCTGCTCCACCCTCAACCACCAGAACCATGACCGGCTGTGGCTGCTCCGGGGGCTGTGGTTCCAGCTGTGGGGGCTGTGGATCCAGCTGCTGTGTGCCCGTCTGCTCCTGTAAGCCCGTGTGCTGCTGTGTGCCAGCCTGTTCCTGCTCCAGCTGCAGTAAAGGGGGCTGTGGCTCCAGCTGTGGGGGCTGCAAAGGGGGCTGTGGCTCCAGCTGTGGGGGCTGCAAGGGGGGCTGTGGCTCCAGCTGTGGGGGCAGCAAGGGAGGCTGTGGCTCCAGCTGCTGTGTGCCCGTCTGCTCCTGTAAGCCCGTGTGCTGCTGTGTGCCAGCCTGTTCCTGCTCCAGCTGCAGTAAAGGGGGCTGTGGCTCCAGCTGTGGGGGCTGCAAAGGGGGCTGTGGCTCCAGCTGCTGTATGCCCGTCTGCTGCTGCAAACCCTGCTGCTGCCAGTCCAGCTGCTGCAAACCCTGCTGTGAGCCTGTATGCTGCTGCAAACCCTGCTGCTGCCAGTCCAGCTGCTGCAAACCCTGCTGCTGCCAGTCCAGCTGCTGCAAACCCTGCTGTGCTCCTGTTTGCTGCCAGTGCAAGATCTGAGTCTCTGACCTCCCACCTCAGGTGACCCCTGCTAACCCAGCTTTCCCAGCTGTGACCTGTTTTTTATTGCTAACTCCAAAATCTCACTCAGGCCCACCTCCCACCCACCCCACGCCTCATCCCCTGTAGAGTGAACCCTGATGTGGCTGCTTGTTCCTAAGTAGAAGCCACCCTAATGTCCATGTACCTGACACGTCTCCTCCTGAGTCACACTCAAGCCTGTCCCCTGGTCCCCGAGCGGGGACGTGGAGCCTATGCTGCTGTGGGGACCTTCCTGGGAACCCGGGGGTTGAAGAGATGCCCTCGGAGCTGCTTTGCACGTCACACGCTCAGACGTTGATGCGACTCAATAAAGATATCGCTGACGAGCCAAAGCCCTGCTCCTGGAACTCCCTGGGCAGCCTCCTCCCCGCGGCTCTGGGCGCCATTCTCTTCCGACAATAATTCAGACTTCAGGGGTTGATGTTGACAGAGTCATTGGTGGGAGGTGCTGAGGCCTCGCCTCCAGGACAAGGCCGCACTCCTGGATGCCTCTCCCTCCCCTCTCAAGACCCCCTTATCCCCTGTCCTATCAGCCATGGATCTGGTGGAGACAGACTGTCCCTGGGCCAGGCCTCTGCCATCTGCCTTCTTAGGCCAGGGAAGACCCTGGGGTTCTGCATTTGATTCAATAACATCAAAATGATTCCAGCCGGTGTGCCTCAGTGGTTAAGCATCGACCTATGAACCAGGAGGTCACAGTTTGATTTCCGGTCAGGGCATGGGCTCAATCTACACTGTGTGGCAAGCAGGAGGCAGCCAAACGGTGATTCTCATCATGGATGTTTCTATCTCTCTCTCCCTCTTCCTTCCTCTCTGAAATCAATAAAAAAAAATTTCTAAAAAGCATCAACATGACATTGTGATGTATGTTATCTAAAGATCTGGAGAAACGACCAGCCAGTGGCTGCGAGCACTCCTAGCACCGAGCCTCCTTGGTGAACACCGTTTCCGTCTAATGGAAACTGCCTTCTGGGAAGGGCTGGGAACAGGCGGGAGGAACCTGGAGCGTCCTGTTATCCAGACAGACAGGAGGATGCAGAGACCACCCGTCACGGCAGTGGGACCAAGGGCCCAACTCAGGGCTGAGTTCCGAGAGCACTCGGTTCTCCTGATGCAGGGCTGCCCACAGCATCCGGAAGACAAAGGGGAAGCCTTGGCTTCGGTCTTGGCCAGAACCACCTGGCTTTGGCACCAAAGCCAAGGCACCCAATGCAAACACGAGTGAGCGGGACGGGGCCACGTCGGACGACCATGTGTCCGTCCACACAGCACAGGACGCAGCCGAGTGAACACAGCAGGGGAGACGGAGACAATGTTTGCAAAGCGCATCACCCCTGAGGAGCGAATTCCTAAAATAAGGCACTCACACAGCTCAACAGCAAAATAGCAGACCAATTAACTCGGTTTAAAAATGGGCAGAGGAACCTGTTTGGCTCAGTGGATGGAGCGTCCGCCTTCGGACTGAAAGGTCTCGAGTTCGATTCCGGTCAAGGGCATGTACCTTGGTTTCGGGCACATCCCCAGTACGGGGTGTGCAGGAGGCAGCTGGTCGATATTTCTCTCTCATCGATGTTTCTAGTTCTCTATCCCTCTCCCTTACTCTCTGTAAAAAATCAATAAAATATTTTTAAATAAATAAATACATAAATAAAAATGGGCAGACATCCCAACAGACCATTTTCCAAAGATGGCGTATGAACAGCCAACTGGTCCCTGAGAAGATGCTCAGTGTCACTAATTATCAGCAAGCTGGAGAGCACGCTGCAGCGAGATGCCACCTCACACCTGTCGATGGCTCTTCACACCCCACCACCTGGTGCCAGTGAGGATGTGGAGATCGGGGAGCCCTGGGCATGCTGGGGCTTGTAAATGGTGCAGCCACTTTGGAAAACAGTATGGCGGTTCCTCAAGAAAATAAAAATAGAACTATCATCTAACCCAGCCATCTGCTTCTGGGTATAAGCCCAAAGGAAATAAAATTAATGCCCGAGAGATAACTGCACTTCAGTGTTCACTGCAGCATTATTCACAATCGTGAGATGTGGAAACAGTCCAACTGTGTGTCAACAGATAACGGTAAAGAAAATGTGGCATCTACACAATGGACTATTGGATAACCTTTAAAAGTGCCCCGTCAGTGTGGCTCAGTGGTTGAGCATGGATCTATGAACCAGGAAGTCATGGTTCAATTCCTGGCCAGGACATATGTTTTATCATTTATCTTTCTATCTCTGTATCCCTCTCCCTTCTTCTCTGAAATCAATAAAAATACATTTAAAAATAAAATAAAAAGAAAATCCTACCATTTGCAACAGCATAGGTGGACCTGGAAGGCATGACATAAAATAAGCCACAGTAACAAAGAATAGAATGATTGTTGCCAGGGATTGCAGGGAGGGATGGATAGGTAGAAAGTTTCCGTTTCAGAACTTATTCAGAATGAAGAATAAGCTCTAGGATCTATTGTTAACTGGTGACTACAGCTAACAAGATTGTACCGAATATGTCCATTTTGCTAAGAGAATAAACCTTGTTTCTCACAAAGAAGGGTAATTGTGTGAAGTGATAGATACATTGATCAACTTGATTGTTGTGATCATTTCTCAATGTATATATATATATATCAAAACATCACACTATACAACCTAATTAGATACAAATTTTCTTCATGAGTCATACCTTGTAAATCTGGGGGGAAATACACAGAACGCAAACCCGAGGCTCCTGGAGGAAGCACCCCATCAGTCAGAGCTAAACATGTGAGGCTGGCTGTCAGGAAAATGTAGAAAATGCTTTCTTGGTCGAAACCGGTGTGGCTCAGTGGATAGAGCATCGGTCTGTGGACTGAAGGGTCCCAGGTTCGATTCTGGTCAAGGGCATGTACATTGGTTGCAGGAACATCCCCAGTGGGGGGGTGCAGGAGACAGCTGATCAATGTTTCTCTCTCATCAATGTTTCTAGCTCTCTATCCCTCTCTCTTCCTCTTTGTAAAAAAATCAATAAAGTATATATTTTTTATTTTTTTAAAATATATTTTATTGATTTTTCACAGAGAGGAGGAGAAAGGGATAGAGAGCTAGAAACGTCGATGAGAGAGAAACATCGACCAGCTGCCTCTCGCACACCCCCCACCGGGGATGTGCCCGCAACCAACATACATGCCCTTGACCGGAATCGAACCCGGGACCTTTCAGTCCGCAGACCTCCCCTGACGCTCCACCACTGAGCCAAACCGGTTTCGGCAGTAAAGTATATATTTTTTTAAAAAGTGCTTTCCTGCTGCAGATGCTATGAAACCTGGCCAGTGGCTCCATTGGTTGGGGCATGGTCCCCTGCACCAAAAGGTTGCCAGTTTGATCCCCAGTGGGGACACATGCGGGAGGCAACCCATCTCTCTCTCTCTCTCTCTCTTTCCTCTCTCTCTCTCTCTCCCCCTTACTCTCTCTAAAGTCAATGAGCATATACTCAGATGAGGATTATTTAAAATGCTATTAATTAACAATGAGGCAAATCAAATACTAGGAGAAAATTGTACATAACATGTATGTAATTTATATAATTACATTATACACACACACACACTATGCAAGGTGTCCCCTTGGGAGTTCGACCAGAACGGAATTTGACCACTTGCTATGACCACCAGGGGGGAGTGTGGAACATGGTGGGTGACCAGCTGCAGCTGAGGGAGCAAGGGAAAGGGGAGAGAGGAAGGGGGAGAGGGGGAGGCGGGGAGGTGGGGAACCTGATCAGCCCTGATCGCTAGCCAGGCCTAGGGACCCTATTCGTTCATGAATTTCATGCACCGGTCCTCTAGCACTAGCATAATAGTATGCGATATATTATACATAACATATAATTATGTAGAGAGCAAAACACTTTATGGAACAGAATTTATGAAGAACTCCAGCAAATACACAACAAAAGGAGAAAAACTCAGGAAAAATGGGGTGGTGGCCACATCAGTTCACATGTAGCAAACCTTGAGGGATTGTGTATTTCAAATACGTGCATGTCACTGGGTGTACATTTTATCTTGTGGGGGGGGAAAAAGGTAAAATTTATTGTCCAGAGAATGAAAGTACATTGAGAAATGATGGCTCCTCAGATTGTGTCTGATCCATTCAAGCTATTTTCGTGGCTTTCCAGTTCTGTCTGTGACCGCGGGGTTTTTACAAAGACGGACGGAGAACCAGCAAGTGCCCAGGAGGCAGTGTGGGCCCAGGCCTGAGAGAGCGGCGTGGACCCGTCCCAGGAAGACACTGACCAGAGGGAGGGGCGGGCAGCTAAGGCCACAGGAGGCTAAGGGCTTCAAAAGGTGGTTTCACAAATTTAACAAGATGGTCCTGGGCCAAAACCGGTTTGGCTCAATGGATAGAGCGTCAGCTTTGGGACTGAAAGGTCTCGGGTTTGATTCCGGTCAAGGGCATGTACCTTGGTTGCGGGCATACCCCCAGTAGGGGGTGTGCGAGAGGCAGCTGATCGATGACTCTCTCTCATTGATGTTTCTAACTCTCTATCTCTCTCCCTTTCTCTCTGTACAAAATCAATAAAATATATTAAAAAAAAAAAAAAAAAAAAAAAAAAAGATGGTCCTGGTAGCTTTGAGGTGGTGGAACTACAAACCATTGCATCCCATCTCACACCTGATACATTTACTCGCAGAAATAACTACCAATGCATTTTCAAGTCGGGAATAAAACTCCCTTGCCAGTGACAAAGATTCAAACCAAAGAGCAAAGACAGGAGAGCCCAGCACGGGGCCCAGGGGCCAAAGGAGCTCAGTCTGTCTTTACAGAGGGAAGAGGCCACATTTAGAAAACTGCTCCTGGACCCAGGAAATGGAAATTCACAACAAACAAAACAAACACAATATGACCCCGAGGAAATGGGCCAGACACAAGGAAATGACAGTGCCCAGCATCTCACCTGACCCCTGACCCCGCGGTATATAAAGGCCCCTGCCCAGGAGGCTCCACACCTCACCACCTCCCTCTCCACCTGCACCTCTACCTGCTCCACCCTCAACCACCAGAACCATGACCGGCTGTGGCTGCTCCGGGGGCTGTGGCTCCAGCTGCTGTGTGCCCGTCTGCTGCTGTAAGCCCGTGTGCTGCTGTGTGCCAGCCTGTTCCTGCTCCAGCTGCAGTAAAGGGGGCTGTGGCTCCAGCTGTGGGGGCTGCAAGGGGGGCTGTGGCTCCAGCTGTGGGGGCTGCA
Source organism: Nyctalus aviator (assembly GCA_036971965.1). Classification (NCBI taxonomy): domain Eukaryota; kingdom Metazoa; phylum Chordata; class Mammalia; order Chiroptera; family Vespertilionidae; genus Nyctalus; species Nyctalus aviator. Next base: position 94,203 of record CM072929.1, on the reverse strand, counting down.
AGGGGGGCTGTGGCTCCAGCTGTTGTGTGCCTGTCTGCTGCTGCAAACCTTGCTGTGAGCCTGTCTGCTGCTGCAAACCCTGCTGCTGCCAGTCCAGCTGTTGCAAACCCTGCTGCTGCCAGTCCAGCTGCTGCAAACCCTGCTGCTGCCAGTCCAGCTGTTGCAAACCCTGCTGTGCCCCCATTTGCTGCCAGTGCAAGATCTGAGGCTCTGAACCCAGACCTTCGGTCTCACTGTTTGGGGATCCCCTGAATCAGGTCCTCCCTGCAGCACCTCAACCTCCTCCTTCCCCTCATTCATACTCAGCCCCTCTCTGCACTCAGTGCTCCCGGCCTTCTCTCTCCTCCTCCCTCAAGGGCAGTGAGTCCTGGTCACTGGAGGTGCCTGGAGGCAGGTGCCAGCTGACAACTGAGACTGCGCCCTGGCTGGTGCGTGACCATTCCCTGCCCCTCCCGGCGGCTGAGATGCTTGGACAACCCTGCACAGCCAGGGCGTGTCCGAGTGATGGCCGAGGGCTGCTGGCACCTGGCTCCTCAGCCACCAGGGCCCTGGCCTGTCCTGGCCACGCCCTCCTTCCCCGCCCCCACCCCCTATGAGGCTTTCCTTCCTCCTTTGCTTCCACTCTTTCTGTAAAAAATAACTGGATTTCCCTTGAATAAAATTTCTGTCCCTGTAGCCAACTGTATACTTGGTGCCATTCTTTCCTGGGGGTGACGCATCACTAACCTCCTCGTAGATGTGACTCTGGTCCGTCCCCTCAGCCGGGATCCATGTGGCGTGCCTGGTGCATCCCCAGGAACCACCACTGGCTTCTGTCTTCCCAGCGGCTGCCAAACCCAGAGCCCTGTCCCCTTCCTGGGGAAGAGTCCTCAACCGGAGGCGTGGGCATCGATCGGGTGCCTGGCGGGGAGGCCCCATAGGGCAGGCAGAAGGGCCCTGGGTACCACAACCCGCTGTGCACCCACGTCTGCTGCCTGGGCTGACTCCTCTCAGCAACAGCTCTGAAAAGGAATAAGGTTCTGACACCTGCTACTCAGTCCAAGTCTGAAAGAACTATGTCAGGTGAAGGAAAACAGTCATAGCAGACAACGTATAACTCCATGTTTCGTTTGATAAAGTATTTTTATTTATTTCAGAGAGGAAGGAAGAGGGAGAGAGAGGTAAAAATATTCATGATGAGAGAGAATCATTGATCAGCTGCCTCCTGCACGCCCCACACTGGGGATCGAGCCCACAACTTGGGCATGTGCCCTGACCAGAAATTGAACTCTGACCTCCTGGTTCATAGGTGGATGTTCAACCACTAAGCCACACCAGTTGGCTCTTACTCCATTTTAACAAAGTGTCTAAAAGAGGTGAACAGAGCCATAGAGTAGTGAGCATTTTCTAGGGATCAGGCGGAGAGGGAGGGACGAAGCTGCCTGCTAAGTGTGCTCAGCCTCTTTGGGGTCAAAGGGGGTGACCACGTGCTCTGGAGTCAGATGGCAGGGATGGCGGCACAGCTTGTGCAGACACTAATTGTGCATTTACTCATTAAAGGGCATGTTTTATGGCATATGAATTCTACCTCAATGTTAACATCATGTCATGGTTTTGTGTTAGGATTCACCTATGTATATATTTAGATATTTCTTAATATTAAAGAATTGTTCCTGGCCAGTGTGGCTCAGTCAGTGAGCACCCATCTATGAACCAGGAGGTCACAGTTCATTTCCTGGCCAGGGCACAGGCCAGGTTGTGCAGGAGGCAGCCGATTAATGATTTTCTCTCATCACTGATGTTTCTCTCTCCCTCTCTCTCTCTCTCTCTTTCTCTCTCTCTCTCTCTCTCTGGCCCTTCCTCTCCAACATCAATAAAAACATATTTAGAAAGAGAAAGCAAACTCTTTCACACCCAGCACGTCAGGAGCTTGGAAAGGACACTCTCACCCATGCGGCAAGAAAAAAGCTGAACAAACCCCAAAGCCACAGCTTCTCTCCCATTCACCATTCACCAGATCTAAGGCCATAGAGCACAGCGCAGCCGGAAACTGGAGGGAGGGATCCGACCACACACTGCTGAGGCTCAGCCTGCACAGGTCTAGGTGTGGAAAGCTGGGGGGGGGGTGGGGAGGGAGGGAGCACGCTTTGTTAGCGTTACCTCCAGGTTCTCAGCGATCAGAGAATTCGCTGGTGCTTGTGAAATATCAGCGCATCCTCGAGGCTGCCTCGGGGAAGGGAGCTCTCAGACAAGCTGCCTGCAGGGCGGTTTCTCTGTGCCTGCTGACCCCGGAGAGGGGATGCCAGCTCCGCCCCTCTGGCCTTCTTGAGATGCTTCAGGGACAGAGGGGCTGAGAGTCCCTTGTGAAGGTCACAGCTCCCGTCCCGTAGACAGAGACAGTGTCACAGGCCTAGAGAACACTGCCCCCGCTCACCCTCCCACCCCCGTCCTGCACAGTGCCTTCTCCCAGGACATCCCGTCCAGGTTTCAACAAAAAATGACCAGGCTGACCACAGGCTCGAGCGGACCCTGGAGACACGGAGCAAGAACCAGAGGCAGCCCTCGCCAGTTTGGCTCAGTGGATAGAGCACTGGCCCTCGGACTGAAAGGTCTCGGGTTCAATTCCAGTCGGTTCTGGTCGGGCCCACATAGTTCGGGGCAGGCTTGGTCCCCAGTGGGAGGCAGCCATTCCATGTGTCCCTTTCACGTGGATGTTTCTCACTCTCCGCCCCTCCGCTCTCTCTGAAAAGCCACAGGAAAGTGCCCTTGGGTGAGGATTAACAACAACAAAACAGAATCAGAAGTCAACAGGGCTGTGGGTGTGGCCATCCAGTGCTCGGGCTCTGGCCACAGGAACATGTGGTGCCGGAGAGGTGGACAGCCTAAGGCAGAAGCTGAGAGATGCCTGAGCTCAGAAAAAGGGCGACAGCGAAGACTGCCCCCAGTAGGTTCCCAGCAACGGGATGTGCTAAGGGGAGGGGTGGAGACTGGGGGGGTTGGGAGGAGGGGGAGAGGAGCTTCCACGGAAGAAAGGAGAGAACACAGGGCACATTGATCAGTACGCTGTTGGGACGCTGTCGAAAGAAGGAACAAACTTGGTCCCCTTTTGGTTGTTCCTCACCTGAGGATGGAGGTCAGCTAAGTGGCAGGTCATCACTTAACAGAATGCGTGAGGAGAGACCTTACCCTCCCCCACCTCACCCCCAAGCTTCTATGATGCTGGATCCAATTACAACCCAATAAAACCGGGGGGGGGGGGGTGCCTGGACGGCCTGCTCAGTGGTTGAGTGTTGACCTATGAACTAGGAGGTTGTGGTTTGATTCCTGGTCAGGGCACAGGCCTGGGTTTCGGGCTCGATCCCCAGGGTGGGGCGTGCAGGAGGCAGCTGATCAATGATTCTCTCTCATCATGAATATTTTTACCTCTCTCTCCCTCTTCCTTCCTCTGAAATAAATAAAAATACTTTATCAAACGAAACATGGAGTTATACGTTGTCTGCTGTGACTGTCTTCCTTCACCTGACATAGTTCTTTCAGACTTGGACTGAGTAGCAGGTGTCAGAACCTTATTCCTTTTCAGAGCTGTTGCTGAGAGGAGTCAGCCCAGGCAGCAGACGTGGGTGCACAGCGGGTTGTGGTACCCAGGGCCCTTCTGCCTGCCCTATGGGGCCTCCCCGCCAGGCACCCGATCGATGCCCACGCCTCCGGTTGAGGACTCTTCCCCAGGAAGGGGACAGGGCGCTGGGTTTGGCAGCCGCTGGGAAGACAGAAGCCAGTGGTGGTTCCTGGGGATGCACCAGGCACGCCACATGGATCCCGGCTGAGGGGACGGACCAGAGTAACATCTACGAGGAGGTTAGTGATGCGTCACCCCCAGGAAAGAATGGCACCAAGTATACAGTTGGCTACAGGGACAGAAATTTTATTCAAGGGAAATCCAGTTATTTTTTACAGAAAGAGTGGAAGCAAAGGAGGAAGGAAAGCCTCATAGGGGGTGGGGGCGGGGAAGGAGGGCGTGGCCAGGACAGGCCAGGGCCCTGGTGGCTGAGGAGCCAGGTGCCAGCAGCCCTCGGCCATCACTCGGACACGCCCTGGCTGTGCAGGGTTGTCCAAGCATCTCAGCCGCCGGGAGGGGCAGGGAATGGTCACGCACCAGCCAGGGCGCAGTCTCAGTTGTCAGCTGGCACCTGCCTCCAGGCACCTCCAGTGACCAGGACTCACTGCCCTTGAGGGAGGAGGAGAGAGAAGGCCGGGAGCACTGAGTGCAGAGAGGGGCTGAGTATGAATGAGGGGAAGGAGGAGGTTGAGGTGCTGCAGGGAGGACCTGATTCAGGGGATCCCCAAACAGTGAGACCGAAGGTCTGGGTTCAGAGCCTCAGATCTTGCACTGGCAGCAAATGGGGGCACAGCAGGGTTTGCAGCAGCTGGACTGGCAGCAGCAGGGTTTGCAGCAGCAGACAGGCTCACAGCAGGGTTTGCAGCAGCTGGACTGGCAGCAGCAGGGTTTGCAACAGCTGGACTGGCAGCAGCAGGGTTTGCAGCAGCAGACAGGCACACAGCAGCTGGAGCCACAACCCCCCTTGCAGCCCCCACAGCTGGAGCTACAGCCCCCCTTGCAGCCCCCACAGCTGGAGCCACAGCCCCCTTTACTGCAGCTGGAGCAGGAACAGGCTGGCACACAGCAGCACACGGGCTTACAGCAGCAGACGGGCACACAGCAGCTGGAGCCACAGCCCCCGCAGCTGGAGCCACAGCCCCCCTTGCAGCCCCCACAGCTGGAGCCACAGCCCCCTTTACTGCAGCTGGAGCAGGAACAGGCTGGCACACAGCAGCAGACGGGCACACAGCAGCTGGAGCCACAGCCTCCCTTGCAGCCTCCACAGCTGGAGCCACAGCCCCCCTTGCAGCCCCCACAGCTGGAGCTACAGCCCCCCTTGCAGCCCCCACAGCTGGAGCCACAGCCCCCTTTACTGCAGCTGGAGCAGGAACAGGCTGGCACACAGCAGCACACGGGCTTACAGGAGCAGACGGGCACACAGCAGCTGGAGCCACAGCCCCCAGAGCAGCCACAGCCGGTCATGGTTCTGGTGGTTGAGGGTGGAGCAGGTAGAGGAGTAGGTAGAGAGGGAGGTAGTGAGGTGTGGAGCCTCCTAGGCCGGGGGCCTTTATATACCGCCAGGGGCAGGAGGCAGGGGTCAGGGGTCAGGGCAGATGCTGGGCTCTGTCACTTCCTTGTGTCTGGCCCATTTCCTCAGGTCATGGTTGTGTTTGTTGTCTTTTCTCCCTTGAGTTCCCATTTCCTGGGTCCACTGACTTTTTTTTTTTCTCCAATTTTCTAAATCTGGCCTCTTCCTCATGCAGGCTGAGCTCAGTCCTTCCTCCCTCAGGGTCCCTGGCAAGGGGGTCACCTGCTTTCTATGCCAACACATGTGACCTGGCGTGACCACATGGCCAGGCTCCCGTACATCTGTGTGGGAACATGTGCTGTTGATAAAGGTGCAGAAGGTGAGACAGAGAGACCCCCTAGTGACTTAGCCCCAATGTGACCACAGGGCCCTGAGGTAGGGAGGCCGAGAGGTGGGACCACACCACGGGGAAGGTGGACAGAGAGGTCGGCTTTGAACCTTACAGCCTCGAGCTGCAACCCCCGGAGGTGAGGGGCCTGGGTGATTCCTCCCTCCCAGCTCCAGGGGCCGGCACCCATGGGACTGCCTGTTTGTGGCTTGGTCTGGGCCAGGAAGACTTGGGGGCACATCTGGGATCCAGATCTGGGGGGATCTGTTTCTGTTGTTTTTATCACCACATTTGTGGTAATTTGTTGAGTAGAGACAAGAAAACTATACAGTTTTGACACTGGGAAGCAGTGTGCTGTGATAGCAAGAACCTACAGGGTGGGGTGGGCTGGAAACCTGGTGCGGGGATGCTGAGGGGCGTGACCGAGAGGCCTGAATCACCCAGTGAACATGGTAGGAGCACAGGCAGGAGGCTCAGCCTGCACAGGTCTAGGCGTGGAGAGCTGGGGGGGGCGGGGGGGGGGGTTGAGGGTTTGCAGCAGGAGGCTGCAGGCTCCTGTTGGAAACGAGAGGAAAGTTATGTTCTGGCAGAAAGGGCAGCTGAACTGTGTGTAGAATCATGAGGACAGAACCCCCACCTCAGTTTTTCAAAAAAATGTAATTTTTATTGATTTCAGAGAGGAAGAAAGAGCAAGGGTGGGGGGGGCGCACGGAGGGAGAGTCACGGGGAAAAGGACAACAAACACAAACACAACCTGAGGAAACAGTCCAGACACAAGGAAGTGGCCGTGCCTAGCATCTCACCTGACCCCTGACCCCGGCAGTATATAAAGGTCCCTGCCCAGGAGGCTCCACACCTCACCACCTCCCTCTCCACCTGCTCCTCTACCTGCTCCACCCTCAACCACCAGAACCATGACCGGCTGTGGCTGCTCCGGGGGCTGTGGCTCCAGCTGCTGTGTGCCCGTCTGCTGCTGTAAGCCCGTGTGCTGCTGTGTGCCAGCCTGTTCCTGCTCCAGCTGCAGTAAAGGGGGCTGTGGCTCCAGCTGTGGGGGCTGCAAGGGGGTCTGTGGCTCCAGCTGTGGGGGCTGCAAGGGGGGCTGTGGCTCCAGTTGTGGGGGCTGCAAGGGGGGCTGTGGCTCCAGCTGCTGTGTGCCCGTCTGCTCCTGTAAGCCCGTGTGCTGCTGTGTGCCAGCCTGTTCCTGCTCCAGCTGCAGTAAAGGGGGCTGTGGCTCCAGCTGTGGGGGCTGCAAGGGGGGCTGTGGCTCCAGCTGCTGTGTGCCCGTCTGCTCCTGTAAGCCCGTGTGCTGCTGTGTGCCAGCATGTTCCTGCTCCAGCTGCAGTAAAGGGGGCTGTGGCTCCAGCTGTGGGGGCTGCAAGGGGGGCTGTGGCTCCAGCTGTGGGGGCTGCAAGGGGAGCTGTGGCTCCAGCTGCTGTGTGCCTGTCTGCTGCTGCAAACCCTGCTGCTGCCAGTCCAGCTGCTGCAAACCCTGCTGCTGCCAGTCCAGCTGCTGCAAACCCTGCTGTGCCCCCATCTGCTGCCAGTGCAAGATCTGATGTATTGCACTAACTTCTTCCAACTGTTCCATCCAGTGAAGCTTCTGGTTTCCTCACCTCCCCTGCACATTCCCAGCTTCTGCCAACCCATTCCCCTTCTCATCCCTCACGAGAGGGGCCGTGTCCTCTGAGATATCCTGACTCAGAGGAAGAGCATATTTCAATGCTCACCAGCTCCTCTCAAACCAAGTGGCCAGGCTCTGGCTTAGCTTCTCAGTGGTTAGAGCATCTTCCCACGAAGCCCAGGTTGCGGGTTCAATCCCCTGTCTGGGCACAGACAAGAACCAGCCAATGGAGGCATAAATAAGTGGAACAACAAATGGATGTTTCTCTCTCTCTCTCTCTCTCTCTCTCTCTCTCTCTCTCTCTCTCTCGTCTCTCCTTCCTTTCTCAGAAATCAGTAAATAAAAATAAAATAAAAATAAATCAAATAGCCACCGTTGTTGTTCCTGATTCTTCTAAGCACCATTATCTACCACTTGTAGGCACCAACCCTATATTAAGGAGCTGCCCGTGACTGGCAGGGACAGCATCCCTGGATCCTCAGTGAGAAAAGCACTGCCCCCTCACATCCCAGCCACTTCCTTCTCCCAAAAAAGTCAGTCCCTGGGGATCCTTTATCTCCAACAGTTTCCGTATTTGTCTGTTAAACTACAATGTCCTGCCCACACACCGTGTCTGTCACTGTGAACACTTCCATGGCAGTGTGACTCTGCACGCCGTCTGCCTCCCAGGCTCATGGGTGAGGAACCCCGCTGGGCCTGGCCAGCCAGCTGGCATTCCTCCAGTGCCCCCGCTGCCTCCAGCCATGCATGTCCTCCACTGACGTTGGCAAGAGAATGGTCTGAGACATGGCAAAAGAGGTAGGGAGCCCTGGGCAGTGTCTGGGGTAGGGATTGTGTCCTTTGTCTGGTACTGTCCAGCAGTGGGCCCTTCCCTTTGGGGCAGTAGGATAGTATGCTGGGACCAGCACCTTCCTACCCTCCTTCCCTCTCCTGTCACAGAGGCGGGAAAGCACTGCCCCGACTCCCTTGCAGCTATGGGTCCAGATGCAATCAGGCTCAGTCATTCTGCTCCCGTGACATTAGGAAAACAAAATGGGCAGAAGCACGGGGGCGTCCTGGATCTTCAAGGTGACATCAGGCATACTCCATGGTCCAGCCATGGCATCAGGCCTGCCCAGGCACAGGGCCCAGAGAGCCATCCCTGGGGGTTGGCTTCTCTGTTCTGTCAGTGACCCTGAACCCCCCACCTACATATCAAACCCACTGTGGTGAGCACAGTAAGGTGGCAGAATAATGCTCCCCAAAACTACCTGCCTGAGCCCCACAACCTGTGACTCCTCCTGGCTACCTGGCCAAGGGAATTCAGGTGGCCGGTGGACTTAAGGCTGCTGACCGGCCAACTTAGGAGGGAGTCCTGAAACGGGGAAGGGGGAAGCAAAGGAGTCACAACCAGAAAGATGATGGAGAGTCGTCCCACGAGAAAGACAAGACCTGGGGCGGCTCCGAGGTCTGAGCCCCTGACAGCTCGAGGATGAGGTTGCCTTTTAGGGGAAATGTGGGCGCATCGGGGGAGCATCTCGGTGGGGGTAGGCAGTCCGAGGTGCCAGTAAGACTCCCCAGAGGGGAAGCGTGATGGCAACAGGGGGCGAGCATCTGGGGTGCAAGGTTGTAGGACCCCAACATGCTCAGCATGGGGGAGAGAGCATGGGCCAGGCCAGAGCACCACTCCTGCTAATGAGAATTTTCAACAGCTTGAAAGCATCAAATTAGTATGTCTTTGCACAGCAAAGGAAACCATCAACAAAATGAAAAAAAACCTTACTGACTGGCTTATTGACTGGGAGAACATAATTCATCTAGAATGCATCCGATAAGGAATTACCTTCCAAAATATATAAAGAACTCAAAGAACTCCACACCAAAAAACAAACTGTAGAGGGCCCCCTGGGAATGCACATGGATGACCTTTAATTATCATCAGCTGAATTTAAGGCGTAGGCAGAGCCACCACCTGGGAACACGTTTCCCCAAAATGTGGGAGACGACCTCAGTACAGATTTCTTATCTTTATCCTTGTTCTTGGAATGAGGAACAAATAGGACCTTTATTTACCCAGGTCTTGATATGCTAAATCCCTGGAATGAGGGAATGAATAGAACCTGGGCGCACCCAAAACTCCTTTGATTCTAAGCTTTTCAGGGAAAGCTCCCTTTATTCTTTTGGAAATAAATAAATGCAATGTGGTGTCTGTGGTGGGTGTTGACTGTCCCTCCATCAGAGTGACAGCCCCCCACCCGGGTCCCAGCATGAATCTATTTCTGTGTCTTGGACTCTTTTTTCTTTAATTTCTTAATCCCCAGCTCCTCCACTCAGGAACCTGTCGTTTTCTGCATGGGTCGAGGAAAACAGAGAAACAGCCCCCACAATAAACAAACAAAAACAAAAACAAGCACACACACAAAACACAATCCAATTAAAAAATGGGCAGAGTACCTGAATAGACACGTCTCTCAAGGGGACATACAGATGGCCAATTGACATCGGAAAAGATGCTAAACATCACTAGTCATCAGAGAGTTGTAATTAAAGCCACAATGAGGTATCACCTCCAGTCAGAATGGCTACCATCAGCAAATCCACAAACTACAGGTGCTGGCGAGGATGTGGAGAAAAGGGAACCCTAGCGCACTGCTGGTGGGAATGCAGACTGGCACAGCCATTAAGGAAAACAGTATGGAGTTCCCTCAAAAAACAACAATGGCACTGCCTTGGGACCCATGAATGCATGTCCAGGGATAAATCCAAAGAACCCCAAAACGTTGATTCAGAAGAACAAGTGCACCCCTCTGCTCACTGCAGCAGTATTTACAAACAGCTGAGACTTGGAAGCAGCCCAAGCGCCATCCATCCACGAGTGGATAAAATAGCTGTGGCTTATCTACACAACGGAATATGACTCAGCAACTATAAAATATGGAAATCTTACCTTGGCTACAGCATGGAGGGACCTGGAGGGCATTATGCTAATTGAAATAAACCAGTCAGAGAAAGACAAGTGCCATATGATTTCACTTAAGTGTGGAATCTAAAGAACAAAATAAACTAACCAGCAAACTAGACTCATAGACACAGAGAACAGACTGACAGTTGTTGGGGAGGGGTGGTGAAGTCATTAAGCAAAAGCAAACAAACAAACAGAACTCAGAGACAACAGGATGGTGACTGCCAGAGGGAAAGGGTGGTGGGAGGTGAGGAGGGTGGAGGGGATAAATGATGACAGAGGAGATTGGACTGTGGGTGTGAACACACAATATAGAGAGGCTGTATATAGAATTGTGCACTGGAAACCTGTATAATCTTATTAACCAATGTCACCCCAATAAAGTCAATCAATTTTTAAAACATGAATAAAAAATTAAAAAACCAAACTCTTAAAAAAAAAAAAGTGCTGCACTGTGATTAGAAAGTTAAATTAATTTTTTAAAATATATTTTATTGATTTTTTTTTACAGAGTGGAAGGGAGAGGATAGAGTTAGAAACATCAATCAGCTGCCTCCTGCACACCTCCTACTGGGTATGTGCCCGCAACCAAGGTTCATGCCCTTGACCGGAATCAAACCTGGGACCTTTCAGTCCGCAGGCCACCGCTCATCCACTGAGCTAAACCAGTTTCAGCGAAAAAGTTAAATAATTTTTAAGCCCTGCCAACAAGGCTCAGTGGTCGAGCATCGACCTATGAGCCAGGAGGTCAAAATTCGATTCCCGGTTAGGTCATATGCCCGGGTGTGGGCTCCATCCCCAGTGTGGGGTGTGCAGGAGAAAGCCGATCCAAGATTCTCCCTCATCATGGATGTTTTTCGCTCTCTCTCCCTCTCCTTTCTTCTGTGAAATCCATAAAAGTATATATATTTAATTAAATTAATTTAAAATAGTAAAAAAATAAAACCAGTATGAAAATGAATTAAAAGCTAACAGTTTCGTAAACAAACTCAAGAACTTGGAGCCTGGGCTCTGAGACCAAACGAGGCTTGTGTACCTCATGCCCCTCCCTCCCTGCACACATCCCGATGCTCCCGGGACTTGGCCTCAGTCTGGGCCTCCCTGTGGCAGGTCTCACACGAGGAGCAGAAAAGGCAGGTGAGCAGCTCCCATGGGCGCTGGGAAGCATTAAGCAAGCAGGAGCTGAGTCTCTAATAGTGGAGACACACAGGGGAAGACATCAAATTAGAGACCAAAGAACGTGGATGCAGCCTGAGCCAGCCAGAGGACAGGGACACAGAGGAAAAACCACAGCGCAGGAGTGGCACAAACAGGAACCAGGAAGTGACTGTGCCCAGCATCTCACCTGATCCCTGACCCCGCAGTATATAAAGGCCCCCCGCCCAGGAGGCTCCACACCTCACCACCTCCCTCTCCACCTGCTCCTCTACCTGCTCCACCCTCAACCACCAGAACCATGACCGGCTGTGGCTGCTCCGGGGGCTGTGGCTCCAGCTGCTGTGTGCCCGTCTGCTGCTGTAAGCCCGTGTGCTGCTGTGTGCCAGCCTGTTCCTGCTCCAGCTGCAGTAAAGGGGGCTGTGGCTCCAGCTGTGGGGGCTGCAAGGGGGGCTGTGGCTCCAGCTGTGGGGGCTGCAAGGGAGGCTGTGGCTCCAGCTGTGGGGGCTGCAAGGGAGGCTGTGGCTCCAGCTGTGGGGGCTGCAAGGAGGGCTGTGGCTCCAGCTGTGGGGGCTGCAAGGGGGGCTGTGGCTCCAGCTGTGGGGGCTGCAAGGGGGGCTGTGGCTCCAGCTGCTGTGTGCCCGTCTGCTGCTGCAAACCCTGCTGCTGCCAGTCCAGCTGCTGCAAACCCTGCTGTGAGCCTGTCTGCTGCTGCAAACCCTGCTGCTGCCAGTCCAGCTGCTGCCAGTCCAGCTGCTACAAACCCTGCTGTGCCCCCGTTTGCTGCTGCAAACCCTGCTGCTGCCAGTCCAGCTGCTGCAAACCCTGCTGTGCCCCCGTTTGCTGCCAGTGCAAGATCTGAGGCTCGGACACCCAGCCTGGTGGTTTTGGCCATGAATGGAGACACATCCACAGTCAGGGCACCACTCAGGTCAGGAAGCTCCTCGTCCTTGCTGGCCAGGCTTTGCCATCTGCAGGCCCTTCGGAGGCTAAGCCCCGAGAACCAGCCCTCAGGCACTGCATGGGGCACAGAGCCTCCCGGCTCTCCCCATTCCGGCTTCTCCCTGCTCAGTCCTTGTGCCCAGGGAACTCCAGGGCTGGTGCGGATCCCAGAGCTTGGGCCCTGACCCACTGAACACCGCGTCCTGTCCCTGGCATCACCCGACACCAGCTTGCCTGATTCTTGATCTAATCAATTCCTCCCTGGACACGGGCAGCCTCTAAATGAGCAAATTCTCCTGTGACCAGCTGGTCTTTCTGAGGTTCTTTCCTCTCTGCCGTTCTCGGGGGAAATCTTCCTGCACCAGAGCCCTCTGCGTGCTGCCAGGGGTGGGGCATGCGGGGAGCGGACACTTTTTACTTCGGTTGACGTGGCTCAGGGGTTGAGCATCGACCTATGAACCAAAAGGTCATGGTTCGATTCCCAGTCAGGGCACCTGCCCAGGTGTGGGCTCGATCCCCAGTAGGGGCGTGCAGGAGGCAGCCAATCAATGATTCTCATCATTGATGTTTCTCTCTCTCTCTCTCTCCCTCTCCCTTCCTTTCTGAAATCAATAAAAATATGTGAAATAAAATAAAAGTGCTTCATTTTTTAAAAAAGACTCAAAGCTACCACACCGAGTGAATGCTTCACCAGGAAAGAATGCCAGCCCCACAGGAGCTCTCTCTTCCGGGGGGGGGGGGGGCGGGGGGGGGCGGGGAGAAAGCATTCTAACACACCCACAGCCACGTCACTGCCAGCTCAGTAAGAGGTGAAGGTGGCAGCCCTGTGCCCAGCGAAGGGTCCAGCACCAGAGGGCAGAGCAGACCTTGCCCGAGGAGAGCTATGTGTCGGCGCTGACCCTCGGGGCTGGCATGAGTTTCGCCTAGTGCAGACCCCTCCCTGCTGCCACCTGGCTGTGCAGGAGCCCTCCTCAAACACCTGGGAAGGCAGGTGACCTAGATGCGACAAACAGCAGACATGCCGAAACCTGGGAGGAAGGCTGAGGGAAGGCCCTGCGGAAACAAGGGCTTTGAAATCACCACGAACACCAGGGAATTCGAAGGCCACACGCTCCCAGCCAAGGGCGCTCAGAAAGACCCGGGAAGACTCAGGCTTCTCCTCCATCCAGCTGGCAGCGTGCCCGGGGCAGGCAGGCAGTGAGCGTGGGCAGAGCTAAGGATCCAGGGAGGATCCCACAGAGCCGCCTGCAAACCTGAGGGAGGATCTGTCTTTTTGTCCTCGTTCTAAGCATTTAAGAAAAGTGTCCTCAAGCCCCCGGCTGACTACTAAGCGCCAGAAACACAGATCTGAAACCACACAGGACAAAGACTAGTCTTTCCAAAAACGGTCTAGAAACCACCGAGTGAGCAAACACCTGCCGCTCACCAAGCAGAGGAGCAGCCCTGGGGCGGGGAGAGGAGTGGTTGACAGTCACACATTACGATATCGAGGCATCCAGTTTTCAGCAGCAACAGAAGTGACCCCAGAAGTGGGGCTGCTGGTTCTATGGCGGCTCCACCGTGGGTTTCCTGTGTTGTCCCGGCCGCATAGCCACACTGTTCCAGTCCCACCATGGGGCTCCCGTGCGCCAGGTCCTCGCCATCCCTGGCCTGTCCTTCGGTGACGGCCACTCTCACGGCCTGAGGGATGCCTCTGTGTGATTTTGATTTGCCTTTCCCTGACGACTAGTGACATTGAGCATCTGTCACTGATTTCTGACCACGTCCCAGCTCCAACGAAAAGGGAAAAAGAGCCGAAACCGGTTTGGCTCAATGGATGGAGCATCGGCTTGGGGACTGAAGGACCCGGGTTCGATTCCAGTCAAGGGCATGTACCTTGGTTGTGGGCATATCTCCGGTAGGGGGTGTGCAAGAGGCAGCTGATTGATGACTCTCTCTCATCGATGTTTCTAACTCTCTGTCTCTCTCACTTCCTCTCTGTACAAAATCAATAAAATATATTTTATAAAAAAAAAAAAGAAAGAAAGAAAAGAAAAGGGAAAAAGAGTCTTTTAAACAAATGGCACTGGATATCCCAGTGCCAAGAAATGAAGGTGAACCCGACTTCACAGCAAAACTGACTCCAAATAGAACAAAGACAGAACTCAGATAGTTTCAGCAATGAATCTGGAAGAAAGCTTAGTGTATTCCTAAAATAAAATAATAATAATAATAATAATAATAATAATTTAAAAAAAAGAAGTGTAGTGTAGGGAGCATTTGAGATCTTGCTCCCAGGCAATTGCCATCAATTTGGCTCAAATAAACTCTTGCAAAAATTCAAAACAAAAAAACACAAAATAGTGTAAATCTTCATGGCCTTGGGTTTGGCAAGGAATTCTTAGACTTGGCTCCAAAAGCACCAGCAGCAAAGGAGAAATCGACAAGTTGGACTTTGCCAAAATCAACCATGTTTGTGTGTCCAACAACACCGCTATGAGAGCAAAACGAGAGAAGACAACACGGGTGGAGCGAAAGCGTGTGCACATCATGCATCTGACATGGCTGTGCGTCTGGGACACATAAGAGATGCCTGCAGCTCATTGGAAAAGAGAAATAACCCAGTTTACAAATGGGAAGAGAGTTGAATAGACATGTCTCCACAGAAGCCCCGAAATGGCTAACAAGCACAGGAAAAGGCATCCGTTACCATCAGACTCTGAGGAAATGCACGTCAAAACCATGAGGTGCCATGCCAGACCTCTCGGGGTGCTATTGATAATGTCCATTCCCATAAGGGGACCCACGAAACGGAGGCGACCCCCGTGGCCCAGCCCACGTCACAAACCTAAACCCCAGTCAGCCACACTCACTGGGACACCAAGTCCCCCGCCAGCGTCAGCCAGCTCAGGAGCCCTAGAAACAAGGTAGTGCCTTACGAGGAAATCCCCATCTCCTGGCCATGCCCATGCTGCCTCTGCAGCTCCCTGTAATTGGGCAGGAATAACATGGAGATGAATGAGTGACTGCTAATGCTTACAAGTTTTCTTTTGGGGATAATGCAATGTTTTATAAATAAACTAGTGATATTTATAAATATACTGAAATCATTGAGTTATGTCATTTAAGTGTATGAGCTTTATGCTGTATAGATCATGTCGCAAGAGGTGCTTAAAAATCACATTAGCAAAGCCCTAACCAGTTTGGCTGAGTGGATAGAGTGTCGGCCTGTGGACTCAAGAGTCCCAGGTTTGATTCCGGTCAAGAGCATATACCTTGGTTTCAGGCACATCCTCGGTAGGGGTGTGCAGGAGGCAGCTGATGGATGTTTCTTTCTCATTGATGTTTCTAACTCTCTATCCCTCTCCCTTTCTTTCTGTAAAACAATCAATAATATATATATATATATATATATATATATATATATATATATTTTAATCACATTAGCAAAGTAAATATAGGCACTCAACCCATCAAAAATGGAGAACTACAAAGTGTGAGAGCACTTGAAATCAACCGCGGAATTCACCATAATAAGGAAATGTTCTATGATGATTTAAATGAAAAGAAAAGGCATTTAAAATATTCAACATTCATTCATGACTTTACAAAGAAAGACCCTGCAATATGGAAGTCAGTGAACACTTGCTGAATGAGACGGCACTGAAAACATCAAAACCACCAAGCACCGTTCTTAGTGGTGCAGTATTTTAATACTTGCCCCTGAGGTTGTGAACAACAAAAATGTTCACTCTCGTTGTTGCTACTTCTCATTGTCCTGAAGGAGCCAATGCAATAAGTAATTTAAAAATTAAAGTTTTGAGGATTAGAAAAGAGGTCATCACACAGGCCCACATGACATGTAGGAACTCTGAACGGCTGCTGATGCACTAGTGGATGTATTGCTGGGGTGGTTCAATTAGAATGATGACTGATAGTCAACCGCTGGGTAGGCCTACCGCTGTTAACAAGTGAATCAATCATTAATAACCTTCCAGAACAGAGAGCACCAGACCCCGATGGGCTCTGGTGAACCTGACCAAACGTTTAAGGAAGAAGTTCACCAGCTCTCTCCATGCTGTTTCAGAAGGTAGAAGCCAAGGGGGCACTACCTGACTCACCCCGTGAGGCCAGTACCACCTTGATACCAAGACCAAGCAAACACATCACAGAAAAAGAAAAGCACAGACCAGTGTCACTCATGAACAGAGATGTAAATTTTTAATTAAAAAAAAGAGCAAAAAACATTAGTAAATCAAATCCATACAAGCATTAATAAAAGTATATGCCAGGACCAGGTGCATTTTATCCCAAATCTGCAAGGCTGGCTCAATATTCAAAAATGAACGAACGTAATTCATCACTATGACAGACCAAAATGGAAAATTTCAAGACCGTGTCAACAGACACAGCATTTGGCAAAACTCAAACCCTTTCATGATAGAAATGCGCAGTAAGCTAGGAACAGAGGGGACTTGCCTGACTTGGTAGAGAGCATGGACAAAAGCCCACAGGTAATGTCACACATCATAGGAAACAAGATTTCCTGCAAAGGTCAGGTTCAGAGCAGGGATGTCTGCTCTCACCACTCCTTCCCAACACGTGCTGGGAGGCCTTGCCAGGGCGATAAGACAAGAAAAGAAGGTGGAAGGAATATGGATTGGGGGGGAAGGAATGAAACTGTCTTTGTTCTTAAATCACATGATTGTCTATATAGGAAATTCAAAACATTCTGCAAGAAAAAAATCCTAGGACTTACAAGTGATCATAGAAAGACGGAGGGATACAAGGTTTATATACAAAAGTCAATCACTCTCCTATATTCCTGCAATGCACAAATAGAATTACACATTAAAACACAATATCATTTACACTAGCACCCCAAAAAGTGAAAGCATAGGTATATATTTAATTTAAAATGCCTGATATCAGCCCTAGTCAGTTTGGCTCAGTGGATAGAGCGTCAGCCTGTGGACCAAAGTGTCCCAGGTTCGATTCTAGTCAAGGGCACGTACCTCAATTGCAGGCTCTTCCCTAGCTAGGGTTCTGGTCCTGGCACATGCAGGAGGCAACCAATTAATGTGTTTCTCTCACATCAATGTTTCTCTCTGTCTTTCTCTCTCTTCCACTCTCTAAAAATCAATGGAAAAATTTCCTCGGATAAGGATTAATAAAAAATAAAATGTCCAAGATCAATATGAGGTAAGCTACAAAACTCAGATTGAAAAAAAAAAACATAAAAGAAGAAATAAATTAATGGAAATATCTGTGTCTTCTGATCCATGTTCATGAATCAGAAGACACAAATTGTTGAGATATCAGTTTTTCCCAATGTGACCTATATAGTCGACGCAATCCTAGCCAGATCCCAGCGGGTTATTCTGCAGATGTTGACAAACTTTCTCTAGAATTCACACGGGGGCGAAAGATCCCGAAAATCCCACACTGTGTGGAAGGAGAACAAAGCTGGAGTACTGACACTTCCCGACCTCAAGGCTGACTATTCAGCCACAGGAATCAAGAGAGGTCGGTAACGGGCACACGCACACGGATCAATGAAGCTGAGCAGAGCGCACAGAGGCATCTCTGCACAAATATGGTCAACTAGTCCTTGACAAAGAGCAGGTGAGAGAGGGTCTGGGCTTCTCCTGGAGCCCAGCACACAGAGCAGCACATACCTTAGAATGGATGTAGCCTGTTCCTAGAGTACTCCACAAACACTAGCAATCCTGGAAGTTACTTTCCATGAATAAAGACTAAACAAAACGGGAAGAGGTTAAATTTAGAAACACGAAAAAGAGGACCAGACATACACACACAGACACACAAACACACTCACACTCACACAACAGGCTCTGGAGAAACGGCACAAAAAGCCAACACGATACTGTCACCCACACTCCATGCTGTCGGCACAGAAAGCAGGTGACCCCCTGTCAGGACTCCAAGGGAAGAAGCCTGAGGTCCGTGTGGATGAGGAAGAGGCCAAATTTAGAAACCTCCGGAAACTGTTGGTGCCCAGGGGCAGGACAATCAGCACAAGCCACCCTGAGGCAACAGTCCTGGCACATGCCCTGACCAGGAATCGAAAACAAGGAAGTGACAGAGACCCTGACCCCGGACCCCGCGGTATATAAAGGCCCCCGGCCCAGGAGGCTCCACACCTCACCACCTCCCTCTCCACCTGCTCCTCTACCTGCTCCACCCTCAACCACCAGAACCATGACCGGCTGTGGCTGCTCCGGGGGCTGTGGCTCCAGCTGCTGTGTGCCCGTCTGCTGCTGTAAGCCCGTGTGCTGCTGTGTGCCAGCCTGTTCCTGCTCCAGCTGCAGTAAAGGGGGCTGTGGCTCCAGCTGTGGGGGCTGCAAGGGGGGCTGTGGCTCCAGCTGTGGGGGCTGCAAGGGGGGCTGTGGCTCCAGCTGTGGGGGCTGCAAGGGGGGCTGTGGCTCCAGCTGCTGTGTGCCCGTCTGCTGCTGTAAGCCCGTGTGCTGCTGTGTGCCAGCCTGTTCCTGCTCCAGCTGCAGTAAAGGGGGCTGTGGCTCCAGCTGTGGAGGCTGCAAGGGGAGCTGTGGCTCCAGCTGCTGTGTGCCTGTCTGCTGCTGCAAACCCTGCTGCTGCCAGTCCAGCTGCTGCAAACCCTGCTGCTGCCAGTCCAGCTGCTGCAAACCCTGCTGCTGCCAGTCCAGCTGCTGCAAACCCTGCTGTGCCCCCATTTGCTGCCAGTGCAAAATCTGAGGCTCTGAACCCATACCTTCGGTCTCAGTGTTTGGGGATTCCCTGAATCAGGTCCTCCCTGCAGCACCACCACCTCCTCCTTCCCCTCATTCATGCTCAGCCCCCCTCTGCACTCAGCGCTCCCAGCCTTCTCTGTCCTCCTCCCTCAAGGGCAGTGAGTCCTGGTCACTGGAGGTGCCTGGAGGCAGGTGCCAGCTGACAACTGAGACTGCGCCCTGGCTGGTGCGTGGCCATTCCCTGCCCCTCCCGGCGGCTGAGATGCTTGGACAACCCTGCACAGCCAGGGCGTGTCCGAGTGATGGCCGAGGGCTGCTGGCACCTGGCTCCTCAGCCACCAGGGCCCTGGCCTGTCCTGGCCACGCCCTCCTTCCCCGCCCCCACCCCCTATGAGGCTTTCCTTCCTCCTTTGCTTCCACTCTTTCTGTAAAAAATAACTGGATTTCCCTTGAATAAAATTTCTGTCCCTGTAGCCAACTGTATACTTGGTGCCATTCTTTCCTGGGGGTGACGCATCGCTAACCTCCTCGTAGATGTGACTCGGGGTCTGTCCCCTCAGCCGGGATCCATGTGGCGTGCCTGGCATGGTTGTCAGGTTGTGGGCCTCAGTAGTTGAGCATCAACCTGTGAACCAGGAGGTCAGAGTTCAATTCCTGGTCAGGGCACATGCGCAGGTTTTGGGCTTGATCCCCAGTAGGTAGTGTGGAGGAGGCAGCTGAAGGATGTTTCTCAATCATTGATGTGCCTTTCTAAATTGATTTCAGAGAGGAAGGGGGAGGGAGAGAGAGAAACATCAATGAAGAGAGAGGGCCCACACCGGCAGGGCTCTCATCATATTTTTATCTCTCTCTCCTCGCTTCCTCTCTGAAATCCATAAAAACATACACTTTTTAAAAAAGAACCACCCACTGGCTTCTATCTCCCCAGCAGATGCCCAAGGTCATTGACCTTCCAGGACAAGAGTGCTCCACCAGAGCAGACAAACTGGTCTGGGTACCCACAACCACCTGGGACTTGTGGGAGCGCCAGTCGATGAGGGACAGCTCCTCCCTCACACCTCCCTCCTCTCAAGTTCCTCCCTCCTCCCTTCTCCCTCCTCCCTCCTCCCTCCCTACTCCCTCCTCCCTCATCTTGGGACAGAAAGGCTGATCCTGGAGGGTCCCAAGGTTGAGGGATCCCCGCCCACGGAGTTCAGTCACCTGCCATCAAACACACAGAGTTTAGATTGAAAGCAAAGGGTCACCTCATAGAGCCCTGGACCAGTGTCTTCTGGGAAAGCAAGACCACTGTACATCTGGGGAAACTCAGGGGACTGCCGTGGGGATCCGCCCGCAGTGGGACTGTCCTGGGACTGGGTCTCCTAAGCGGGGCTCTGGAAACTGCACCGTTTCCGGGGAGGAGGGGCCCAGCATTACTGAGGAGGTTCTGTAGCCAAATGGACCTTGAATAAGAGAGGAAAGTGTGCCAAAGCCAGAACCACGCTGAGCCGCGCACCTGGTAAGCTGGGTTGGGAACAGGATGGAGGGACAGGTGCAAGGCTGAGGAAGGGGTTCCTGAGACAAAAGTGGGGAGGATAATCTAGATACAAAATGTCAGATGTTTTCAGCAACATCTAGGAGAGGGTGTAAATCCTGCAGAGGTTCCGTCTAGCTGGGGAGCATGGTAGTGTTGAAAAAAAATCTTATTTAAGATCATAACTTTTGGGGTTCAGGAAAGTGGCATTAGCGGAAGCATGAGTTTTCTGTATGAGCATGTGCACACACAGAGGCAGGCAAAGCAGCTAGCTAAAACCAGAACTCTGGCTGACTTTGATGCCAAGACCAGGCGAGCCCCAACGTATGAATTTCCATGCGCCACCATCCTCGGGGCACGGCCTCTGCAGGAGAGAATGGACCTGACCTGCTCTGGACAGGGCAGCCCCAGACAGGCCCAGGGCAATCCCAGGGAGTTGCTGGGAAAGCACTTAAAGGAGGGGGAGGGGAAGGGGGAGGATTCAGGGAGGTAGGGTGGAGGGGCCTCCCTCAGGGTGGAGCGGGTGCCTTGGGGAAGTCCCCCCAGCAGAGTTGGCACCACTGTGAGACATGCCCTAAAACAGACCTAAATGCAGCCCACTCACCCCAACCAGCAGACCAGCCAAACTCTGAGCACGCGACTGTGTAAACAAACAGTGAGCCCTGGGCATCCAACCACGATGAAGGGGTGAGCAGGTGTCCGCCCAGTTCCTGGCACTACTCGGGGTGGGGCAGGAAAAGGCATCATTATATTTATTTTTTTAAGTTAATTATTTTTTTTTCTAAATATATTTTATTGATTTTTCACAGAGAGGAAGGAAGAGGGACAGAGAGCTAGAAATGTCCATGAGAGAGAAACATCTATCAGCTGCCTCCTGCACACTCCCTACCGGGGATGTGCCCACAACCAAGGTACATGCCCTTGACTGGAATCAAACCTGGGACCTTTCAGTCCACAGGCTGACGCTCTATCCACTGAGACAAACTGGTTTCGACAAGGTGTCATTATATTTAGAGAGTCTTGTCTAAGAAGTGCATGAAGGGGAAAATAAACAAATAAATAAAATTTAAGTATGAAACGATAGGGTTGTCACTGAAGCAGGGAATATAGTAGATAACTTATAAATCAGTCAGAGCAAAAAGATGCGTGGTTCAGTGAGTGAGCATCAACTTATGAACCAGGAGGTCACAGTTTGATTTCTAGTTGGGGGCTCCTTCCCAGTGTGGGGCCTGAAAAAGGCAACTGATCAATGATTCTCTCTCATCGCTGATGTTTCTCTTTCTCTCCCTCTCTCTTCCTCTCTGAAATCAATACAAATATATATATATATATATATATATATATATATATTAAAAACCATATGACAGCAATTGCTGGTGTGGCTCTGTTGGTTGACGCAACATCCATGAACCAAAAGGCTGTGGGTTCAGTTTCTGGTAAGGGCATGTGCCCAGGTTTCGGGTTCAATCCCCCATTGGGTATAGGAGGCAACTGGTCAATCTCTCTCTCTCTCTCTTCCTTCCTCTCTCTAAAAAATCATCCTTGAGTGAGAATTTAAAATAAAAGAGACAATAGTTAGAACTGACTGATCATGAAGATACTAGGTACCCAGACTTGGGCTACCTAACTAAACGGTGCTTTAAAATAATGGTTTGGCTCAGTGGATAGAGCATTGGCCTACAGACTGAAGGATTTCAGGTTTGATTCTGGTCAAGGGCACATGCCTGGGTTGTGAGCTTGATCCTCAGAAGGGGGCGTGCAGGAGGCAGTTGATCAATGATTCTCGCTCATCATTGATGTTTCTGTCTCTCTCCTCCTCTCTCTTCTTCTCTAAAAACAATAAAAATATAATTTAAAAGAATAAAAATAAAATAAAGTAAAGTTTAGCCCTAAATGCTTGAGCCAGAAAAAGAAAGATTGAAGATGAATGAGTAAAGTATTCACATTAAGAGAGTAGAAAAACAAGAACAGAGAAAAATAATAGAGTAGGAGGAAATATAAATAAACAAATTTTGAAACAAACCATAAAGGGGGGTCAATACCATTAAAAGCTGGTCTTTGAAAAGCTAAGGAAAGAGACACCATTGAGTGAAACTGATCAGAGCAGAAAGGGAAGGAGGAAGGAGAGGAGGAGGCACAGACGCCCCCCTCTGGCAGGAACTCAAACAAGGGCCATGGGAAAGCATCTACCACCCACCGGAAAACTTGGATGGCTGGTCATCTCACCTGAGGAAGAAATGGGAAATACATGAGGGAGAGGTCTGCTCTCTGTGTCCCGTGAGCAAACCTCCGCCCTCCCCGTGCTCCCTGCTAGATCACATCACAGGCAGGTTATATATATATATTAAATCAAATCAGACTCCAGGGAATGGAAGTACACTGGAACCTATGACAGGATGAGCAATTGATAGCAGGAAATGGCACATGGACCTAAAATCTAGGAAAACAAGGTAAAAGAGTTCCTAAATATGGCACAAAAGGGAAGCAGGAAGTGACAATGTGCCCAGCATCTCACCTGACCCCTGACCCCGGCTGTATATAAAGGTCCCCGCCCAGGAGGCTCCACACCTCACCACCTCCCTCTCCACCTGCTCCTCTACCTGCTCCACCCTCAACCACCAGAACCATGACCGGCTGTGGCTGCTCTGGGGGCTGTGGCTCCAGCTGCTGTGTGCCCGTCTGCTGCTGTAAGCCTGTGTGCTGCTGTGTGCCAGCCTGTTCCTGCTCCAGCTGCAGTAAAGGGGGCTGTGGCTCCAGCTGTGGGGGCTGCAAGGGGGGCTGTGGCTCCAGCTGTGGGGGCTGCAAGGGGGGCTGTGGCTCCAGCTGTGGGGGCTGCAAGGGGGGCTGTGGCTCCAGCTGTGGGGGTTGCAAGGGAGGCTGTGGCTCCAGCTGTGGGGGCTGCAAGGGGGGCTGTGGCTCCAGCTGCTGTGTGCCCGTCTGCTCCTGTAAGCCCGTGTGCTGCTGTGTGCCAGCCTGTTCCTGCTCCAGCTGCAGTAAAGGGGGCTGTGGCTCCAGCTGCTGTGTTCCCGTCTGCTGCTGCAAACCCTGCTGCTGCCAGTCCAGCTGTTGCAAACCCTGCTGCTGCCAGTCCAGCTGCTGCAAACCCTGCTGCTGCCAGTCCAGCTGCTGCAAACCCTGCTGCTGCCAGTCCAGCTGCTGTGCCCCCGTCTGCTGCCAGTGCAAGATCTGATTTTTGGGTTTTGCTGGGACTCTTCCCAAAGTCAGTGCCATCCCGGGTCAGGAGTGATGGGTTCCAGCCTAGCCCTCACCTGTCTTTCCCCAGCATCCCCTGAAGGAGACTGTCCCTCTCCACCCCAGAGCCCTATTACCGTCCTCCTCCCTTGCCACCTGTGAGCAGTCCTCTTTGACCTCCTGCAGGAAATGCCACAGCACCTGCCCAGGAATGACTTGCAGAGCTGTCTCCCACCTGCAGTGAAGGCCTGTCCCCGAGCCCAGCCCATGGACGCCTTCTCCCGTGTGGACATCTGCTTGGGACGGCACAGGCCCCAGTTCTGCTCGTGCGATGGTCCTTGGGTGGTGTCTGTCTATCCTTTCAGAATGTAATAAAGCCCTTGCCCAGACCCCATTGCTGTGTTGGCGTGTTTATCTGTTTATACTCCTCTGTGGCGGGGGAGGGGGGGGGCAGCAGGCATTGGAGTAACACCTGTAGCCACACTCAATTCTGAGACCCCTTCCTGGGTCCCCTTTGCCAGCGCTGACCTGCCCTTCACTCCCAGACTCCCTGTGTGTTTCCTATGCCAACTGGCCGAACAGCCAGAATGACTCCCCTCCTCCCAGCAACTCAGGGTCCACGCCTGTGAAGTGGCCAGGAAATGGTCTGCGAGCAGTAACAGCCCTGGAGATGGGACTGGTGAGGCTGGGTGAGTGGGTCTGCACACGCCCGCTCAGCGGGGGCAGGTGTGGCCCCATTATCTTTTCTGAAACAGCCAGACCCAAGGCAGCCTCCTCTGTGTGCTCTCATGTGGCTCTGGCACCATGCTGGCCCTCACTGCTGGCTCACAGCAGCCCTGGTGATGGACAGGAGCGACGCAGAGCCCTAGCCGCTGTGCTCTGTTGGCTGAGCATCGCCAGTGCACCAAAAGGTCATCAGTTCGACTCTCAGTAGAGGCACGTGCCCAGGTCATGGGTTCAATCCCCAGTTGAATGAGTGTATTCAAGAAGCAACAAAGTGCCGAAACTGGTTTGGCTCAGTGGATAGAGCGGCATCTGTGGACTGAAAGGTACAGGGTTCGATTCTGGTCTAGAGAATATACCTTGGTTGTGGGCACATCCCCAGTAGGAAGTGTGCAAGAGGCACCTGATCAATGATTCTCTCTCATCGATGTGTGTTTTTTTTTGTTTGTTTTTTTAAAAAAATATATATTTTATTGATTTTGTACAGAGAGGAAGGGAGAGATAGAGAGTTAGAAACATCGATGGGAGAGAGTCATCGATCAGCTGCTTCTTGCACACCCCCTACCGGGGATGTGCCCGCAACTCAGGTACATGCCCTTGACCGGAATCGAACCCGGGACCTTTCAGTCCCCAAGCCGACGCTCTATCCATTGAGCCAAACCGGTTTCGGCTCTCATCGATGTTTTTAACTCTCTGTCTCTCACTCTTTCTCTCTGTAAAAAATCAATAAAATATATTTAAAAAAAAAAAAAAAGAATAGGGAAAACTTAAAAAAAAAAAAAAAAAAAGAAGAAGAAGAAGCAACTAAGTGATATTTTTCTCTCACCTCACTGTTTCTCTCTCTCCCTCTGCCTTCCTCTCTCTAAAATCAATTTAAAAAAATTTTTTTAAATAAACGAAGCACAGAGAATAAGTGCCACATGGCCTGGACTCCATTGTTTGTGTTGGACCACGGAAGTTTTTCAGGCCCCTCGCCCCGCCACCCTGAGCACACACATGGTGAACCAAGAAGAAAGCCCATTGCCCCTCATGGGGAAATAGAACCACTTAAACCCCAGCCTCTCAGGCACCCGAAGACCAGATTCCTCCCCTAACAGAAGCATGGTCCCCTCTCTCCACTCAGGCCACGGAGGCCAGCTTGGGGCCTCCCTGCGTGGCTAGTGAGCCTTGTCCTGCCCTCGCAGTGCCCGCGTGGTGTCCTCGGCCATGACATCTCAGCCATGTGGGGCAGCGTGCTGGTCCTGCCCTCCCTGGACAACCACAGAGCTGGGACCTCCCCACAGCCTCACCATGGACAACTCTGGAGCCAGGACAGGAGCCACGCAGCCTGTTCTGCACCCACAGTCCTGACCTCTGAGACGTGACGGTCTAGTGACCTCTCCTGACGAAAACCAGGAGATCGAGTTCCCGCTTCCGAGGGACATGCTCATGGGAGGTCAGCTATCCCACTGCAGCAACTAGCAAAGGCCAGGCCAATGACACGGGTTAAAAGGCATTAGCAAACTGCATGTGGCGTGTGCTTTATCACAATGTTCAAGTGTAAGAATATGTCCTACATGACAGTAGAGAGCTGGGGAAGCATGGAGACCAGACAGAAATGTCTGGAGAGCAAAGCCCTTCTGAGACGCTATGAGTGTTGTGTCTGTGCTCTCGTCCTTTGGAGAGTTAGTAACGTCTGGGTGTGGGCTGACCCTCAGGCTTCACCCAGAAGGAGGGGCTCTCCTAAGAGAGAGAAACCAGCAGAGCCAGCGAGTGTCAGCACAGGGCACAGGGACACTGCCGATCTCTGGGGCCTGAGTGAGGCCACGAGGCTGACACAATGCTGCCACCGCTATGGGACTCTCGTCAGCTTGTGTGCTGAGCCCACAGTGTCCTCCCAGATAGAAGTCTCTGCCTCAGACACAGGCATATCTGCCCCTTAAGGCATTTTCTGAATTTTGAAGCTGCCTGAACAGAAAACAAATTCCCGGTCAAAGGCACATGCCCAGGGTGCAGGCTCAGTCCCCAATGTGGGGCATGCAGGAGGCAGCCAGTCAATTATTCTCTCTCATCATTGAGGTTTCTATCTCTCTCTCTCTCTCCCTTCCTGTCTGGCATAAATAAAAATATATTTAAAAAATAAATGAAGAATACACTGACTGGAATTAAGAATAATTTATAGAGAATCAACAGTAGAGGATGCCCAGACTCAAATCAGGGATTTTAAATATGAAGAAGTAAAAAACACCTCATCAGAAGAGCAAAAAGAAAAAGTAATCCAAAAATATGAAGATTGTATAAGTAGTCTCTGAGACAACTTCAAGTGTACCAACATTCGCATCATGGGGATGCCAGAAGAAGAGAGAGAGCAAGATATTGAAAACCTATTTGAAGAAATAATGATGGAAAACCTCCCCTACCTGGTGAAAGAAATAGACTTACAAGTCCAGGAAGTGCAGAGAGTCCTAACAAAAGGAACCCAAAGAATCCCACACCAAGACACATCATAATTAAAATGTCAAGAGCAAAAGACAAAGAGAGAATATTAAAAGCAGCAAGAGAAAAGCAGTTAGTTACCTACAAGGGAGCACCGATACAACTGTCAGCTGATTTCATAACAGAAACTATGCATGCCAGAAGGGAGTGGCAAGAAATATTCAGTGATGAATAGCAAGAACCTACAACCAAGATTACTTTATCCAGAAAAGCTATCATTCAGAATTGAAGGCCAGTTAAAGAGATGCTCAGACAAGAAAAAGCTAAAGGAGTTCATCACCACCAAACCAGTATTACATAAAATGTTGCAGTGCATTGTAGAAGAAGAAGAAGAAGAAATATATATCAACAATTGAATGTAAAAATAAAATAAATGAACAAGGAATCTAATGAACAAAATAAGCTGATGAATAAAATAGAACCAGAGGCATAGAAACATGGAACAGACTGACAAATCTCAGAGGGAAGGGGTGGGGGGTGGCAGAAGAGATTAACCAAAGCACTTATGTTCATATAGGCATTACCCATGGACACAGACAACAGAGTGGTGAAGGCTGGGGGGGAGGGGGGGACTGGGTGGAGAGGGGCAATGGAGGGAAAAGGGAAGACATCTGTGATAGTCTCAACAATGAAGATTTTAAAATGAATAAATAAATTGAATTGAATCATAAAAAAAGAAATTGCTGACATGGTGAGGTCTAGGGCATAGGTGTTTGTTATACTGCTCTCATTGTGCTTATTTGTGAGTTTTTAAATATCATAATAAAAAAACCACAACAAATAAAAATCCCCTCTAATGTGTTACAAAGAGCATATGGGAAGACACTGCCCATTGCATTGTTCTTAGGAGCTGAAATGTGGGAACGAGCTGAGAAACAGAGAGCTGATTGAACATCACCGCCCCCCATAGAATGCAAATCCCACAGAGATCCGTGACTGGGTGGTGGGAATCCCAAAAGCATTTCCTTGAGTGAAAAAAAGCCAGACACAAAAGCGTGCCATTCCTATGAAGAACAGGCCCCACGCCCCGCGGTGACAGGTCCGAAGGTGAGTGGACACTGACTGGAAAGGCGCAGCGAGCGCTCTGAGGGAGGGGAGTGCTCTGTGACCAGCCGAGTGTGGTTGTCAGAACCAGGCATCTCCTTGTTCATCCGAGATGTGCGTTTTACCAGCCAGGCTTGTTAACAAGTCAGGCAGGGGTAAATGGATAAACAGCTACTACGCGTGCGCTGAGCCGCAAATTAGCAAGAAAAAAGCGAACCGCTTTTCCGTTGCAGAGAAGGATGCTTTGAGAAAAGCCCGCCGAGGGCGTCCCTGCTGCGCCTGGATGCCAGCGGGCTGGCGGCAGAGGGCGCGCACGGACCGCCTAGAGCGCAGGGACCGCGGGTCCCACCTGAGGCTGCCCAAGCGGCGAGCCGCGAGCCGGAGCCAAGAAATCCGGCTGGACCAGACCGGACACCGGACGCCGCCTTGCCGCCTCCCAGGCTCCGCGCGGGCCCTGCTCCACCACGGGATCCCGCACATGGTCTGCGCGCCCACCAGGCCCGCGTGGCCCCGCCCAGCTGTGGGGAACCAGGGCCCAGCAGACATTTGGGCGTGGACTTCGCCCCGCCTGGCACGGCGGCCACTGCGGGAGGCCAGGCCCCGCTGGGGAGCTGTAAACCGCGAGGGGTCCCCTTTCACCAGTGGCCACCTCAGACCCGCCCAGCGTGCTCCCCAGCTCCCTGCCCCTCCACACCCGCAGCCAGAGTGATGCCCGCTGCCCTGCAGAGCTGAGCCCGGCTGGGGGCGGAGGCTCAGAGCCCACCCCATCAGGTGCCACCGCTCTGATGGGAAGGGCGCAACCAAAAGCTGGGGAGGGGTGGAATCTAGCTTCCGGGAGGGGGAAGAACCCAGGGCCAGAGCTGGGGGCTTGGGAAGTCACCGTCATATCCACAATGGATACCTCCTACCCCGCTGCCCCCTTGTTGCCCAACGCCAGGTTTAAGGGGGAGAAATAACCATCAGGGTTATAAAATACTCATGGCCTAAATATATCCCCGTGGTCAGACACAGCCTGGGAAACTGTGCCACCCACCCACACTGGCACCGTCCAGAAGGGGACAAGAGGACAGCCCCTCAGTTTACTGCCATCTGCTCAGAGCACAGCCAGAGTTCTTAGGGACCAAGGGTACCCCCAGACCACATCTGGGCTTGGCAGAATAGGAGCTGCCCCCCCACCTCAGGAGCCCACTTGGACACCCCCACCTACCCCTAGCACCCTACCTCCACCTTCCTCTCATGCACTGGGCCCACCCTGGGCCTGGCAGGGGGAGAAAGCTGGTTTAGGCAACCTCCCTCCACCCCCTCCTAAACAGTCCTTCTAGAGAGATATGGACAACCTCACTCCTGTGGGTCTAGGCCCTTAGAGGCCAGTCAGGACTTCCATGGTCCAGCCTCCCTACTTTTCAGACGTGGAATGAGCCCAGGACAGCCAGCCCTCCCCCGGCCACACACACACACACACACACACACACACACGTAGCTGACCTGGCCGTGCATCCTTGATGGGCATCTCCCCTGCCGAGCTCACACTCCTCTGGCTAGGACCTCTCTTCTGAGCAGGGCTCTCCTTTGGGGCCCAGCCTGGCCCCAGGAAGGAGGAAGGCCCTGCGCCCAGCTCCAGCCCTAAATAGCCCCTGGTTCCCTGTGCTTCATCCTCCTGCCCCCCAAGTTGTTTGTTTCTCCTGAGTGCTGGCTCTGAGCCAGGCACCACACACACACACACACACACACACACACACCTGCTGCTCTTCAGTCCAGAAAGGGAGGAGGCTCCAAGCACTTATTAAACTCCTACTATGTGCTAAGCTCTGAGCAGCACAGTCTGGTGGGGGAACTGGGTATGGGACAGGGGTGGCCCCTCCTGAATCCTCGCCAGCACATACCTCCTGACCCCATTCCTGCTCAGAGCTCTGGGGTCCTGATTGCCCACTTGAGGAGACGGCCGTCCTACCTGCTTTGTTTTCCTGACCCTTCTTCCAACCAGCGATGGCTGAAAGCCATCACTCCTTCCTCCCTGGGAAGGGGCTAAGCTTCCTGGGACTCCATGGGGCTCGGGCTGGAGGAGGGAACACCTGCACTCTCCACTGGGTAGCCCAGAGAAGGGGGCGCTCAGGAATGTCTGAGCCCTGGCTGCTTTGGCTCACTGGGCAGAGCATCAGCCTGCAGACCGAAGAGTCTTGGGTTTGATTCCAGTCAAGGGCACCTGCCCGGGTTGGAGACTCAATCCCCAGGAGGAGGTGTGCAGGAGGCAGACAATCAATGTTGATGTTTGTATCTCTCCCTTCCTCTCTGAAATCAATAAAAACATTTTTTAAAAAGAAAGAGAAAGAAAGAAAGAAAAAGAGAAAGGAAGGAAGGCAGGCAGGCCTGGGCTGTCTAGCTACTCCTCCCCCAAATAATTACCTTCCAGGCTCTTAGGCTGGTCAGCTCCCGGAGCGGGGCCATTTGTGCCCTTTCTCTGAAATGAGTCCCAGCGCTGGCACAGGGCCTGGCCCGAGAAGGCACTCGGTAAATATTTGACGATCAATAGATGTGTGGCTGCCTGTCCTCTGCCTCTTTGATGCCCCGCCTCCTCCTGGAGGAGAGGCAAGGTCCTAGGTGGGCCCTGCTGCCCCACAGGCCGCTGCAGCCTCCCATCAGGACCTGCAGGTCACCTCCTGGGTGGCCTCTGGGGACACACACCTGCTCCGTGTGTAGCTGGCCCTATTTGCTTCCGGCCACACTCGCTGAGGTGTAATTACCTGTGTTTGTTCCCGCTCTGGACTCCAGCGTCCCCGCGGCCGGCTGGTGTGTTCCCACCAGGACCGGCTGGGGCGGACCCATAGTCTTTATTGGAGAGGGCACCCTGTCGGGGTGAGCCTGCTTAGGGGGTAGCTTTTCACTGGAAACGTCAAGGGCTAGAGGTTCTCGGTGGGGCGGGGGAGGGGGACGGCGCTGCCCTGTCCCCACCACACACACCACACACCACAGTCCAGGAGACTGTGACCGAGGCGCCCGTCTCGCCTCCGAGCTTCCAGGCTCCTCCCAGCGGAGTGGGCACGCGCTCCCACCTCCGGGAGCCGTGGAGCAGGGTGAGCACCGATGCTGCAGGAGAGCGCGGGGCGCACTGCGGACCGCCCCGCTAGCGGCTCCCCCGGCGGCGGCCCTAACGAACAAAGGCTGCGGGGGGTGGGGGCCGGCGCTGGTTCGGCCGACCGCGGGGAGAAGACCCTCGCGGGGAGCCCGGTGAGCCGGACCCGCCGCGGGTCTGTGCGCCGTGAGGCTGGGGGTCCCCGGGAGAGGCAGAGCGATGGGGCTGGGAAAGATGGGGGCCCAGGCGGCCCCTTTAAGAGCCAGTGCCCGGGTGCGGGGTGAGGGCAGAGGGCGGAGGGCAGCAGCGGCGAGCCCGGCCCCCCGCCCTCCGCGGCCTCCGCCTCTCATCTGCACCCAAAGCTGGGCTCCGGCTGACGTCACCTGCCCCCGAGCCGCGCGCGCTGATTGGCTGCAGGTGACGTCAGGGCCTTTTTTCGCTCCGCATGACCTCATCCCCGCCGGCGGCCCCGCCCTCCGCCCCGGGCCTGTCACTCGCGGGCGAGCGGTGGCCAAGCGGTGGCCGTCCAGACGCCGAGCCCCAGCCGAGCCCGAGCTGAGCAGCCCCGGCCGCGCCCGCCGAGCCGCGGGTGGGATGCGCGCCGGGAGTGCGCGTGCCCGCCCGCAGAGCGCGCGCCCCGGCCCGAGCCCGCGCTCCCTGCGGCGGCCGTGGCGGCGACGGCGGCGACGGCGACGCGGCCCGCACGCTCCCCGGTCCCCTGCCCCGGCGGCGTGGGCCCCGGCCGGGCCCATGGGCGGCGCGTCTGACCCTGCGCGCTGAGCGCCACGCGACCCGGTGCGCCCGAGGCGACGTGAACGAGGTGAGCGGGCGCCGGCTGCGGGCGCCGGTTGCGGGGCGCCGGAGGGGAGGAGGTTGCCCGCACGGAGGAGCCCGGCGTCCGGCCCGGGGGCGCCACCTGGGAGCGCTGGGGGCTGCGCCCGGAGGGCTCCCGGGAGGAGGAGGCAGCCGGAAGGTGAGCGGCCCCGCTCGCAGGTTGCCGGCCCTAAACCCAGCTCGCAGGGATGCGGCGCCGGACAGGGAAGCCCTTCCCCCGCCTCTCGCAGCGCCCCGCGGCCCCGGGGCCTGGCCCACGCCCTGCCACCGTTTCGCCGCCTTTCTCCCGCGATCGCTGCTTATCTTGGGGGAGGGTATGAATAAGGACCCGGAGGGACCATTGGGATCCAGAGGGTACCTGTCGGGACCACTGCGCAGCCTGCGACGCCGCCGCCACCCCCTCCCCCTCACACACACACACACACACACACACACACACTCAGCCCTGCTAGGGCGCAGAATTGGAGAAGGGCGTCCCTACTGCGGGCTTGTGGGGTGCAGAGGCTGTGGCTCCTGGAGCGGAGCGCCTTTGGCTTGCAGAAGGCTCAGGGAAGAATGCATTCCGAGTGGAGGGGGGACTGCAGATCCACCTCTCCCGTGTACCCAGGCGGCCGCTGGCACCCCCACCTCCGGGTGCTCAGCTGGGCACTGCGGAATAAAGAGTCGCCAGGCTGCTGCGGAGGCAGCCCGGGTGCGGGGGGAGGGGCTGGCACTGCCAGGCTGAGTGTAGCCAGCCTCCCTCTGCCTGTCTACCCACCTGGGGGTGGTTCTTAGCAGCCTGGCCTGGAGGGACGAGGGCATCAATGGGCCCAGCCCATAGCAGGTTATCATGTTCTGGGAGAATCTGCCTTCTGGCTGCTGCTGGGAGCAGTTGGCCTGGGCTGCAGTGATGGAGGGGGGAATGGGTGCTGGGGGAGCCGGTGGCAGGATCTGGTGTGGCATCTGCAGTGTTCCTGTTGTGCAGCGTGGGGTGCGGGGCAGGGGGGGTGTGCTGCGGGCCAGGGGAGCAGTGTTCTCCCTGCTCTGGGCCCCAGACCTTGCCCCCAGGGCAGCCCTGGGCTGTGAGCAGCATCAGCGCCCCTCCCTGCTTCGAGGACAGATGTCCCCTGCCTTCCCTGAGATGGCTAATGAGCACCGGCCAAGGACAGGCTGCATCCTGAGGTCGCAGCCATCGTGGGGCTGGGAGAGTTGCTGGGCAGGTTCTCATCCTTGCTGCCCTCAGCCCCAGGGAAGCTCCTGGCCCCCGTGGCTGCCTCCAGGAACAGTGCACGGAGATGCAGGAAGATGCTAGAGCCACCTTGTGCTCCAGCGCCCTTCCAGCATCACTTCTCCTCAGACGGAGGCTGCCTTTGGGATCCAGAAGTTTAACCTGGACAGAGGGCCCGGCAGCCATGGCTGTGGCCAGGGGAGGCTAGAGGGAATCCTGGTTATGTTTCCAAGATGTGAAGCTCAGAGGGAAAGGAGAGGAGGGGGCCGAACCCACAGTGAAGAGACATGTGTGGTCAGACTGACTGGGCGGGGATGCAGGAGGAGGCACTGCTCTGGGACAGTTCTGCCTGGGCAGGAATGGGGAGGTGCTTTGGGCTGGTCCAGGTGGGTGGTGACCAGCAGCAGCCTGGGCAGGTCTGTGTGCACTCTGGGGACAAGCCCTGTAGATCAGCGAGGCCAGAGCACGCCAGGCAGGAGCCGAGGAAGCCTGACATTGCAGGGTCAGTCCCCACCTGCCTTTCCTAGGCCCCACATGCCAAGCCTCCCACCCCAGGCCACTCCAAGACCCCTGGGTGCCAAAAGAGCAGAGCCCCCCACACCTCTAGTCCCTAGCCCCCCTGGGCTGGCCAGGGCAGTGAAGCCAGTTTGAGTCCTGTCCTAGCCACCCTGGGTGCTGAGAGGGGAGCAGGGGTGTGAGCATGTGGATGAGCATAGGTGGGGGTGGCGTGAGCCAGCCTGCTGGGAGCACTGGAGCCCTGCCTCTGGAGGTCTCGGTGTGGCCTTTCCACCCCTGGGTCATAACAAGCTGGACATCTCAGGTCCTTCCACGCTGGCTTTTCCTGAGTGCCTGCCTGTCTGTGCCAGGCACCACTCCTCTGAGGAAAGCCACAGTGACATCCTCACAGTCTTGATAGCCTAGCCACCTATGCAGGTAGTGAGCTCCCAATCACTAGATGCCGAGCAGAAGGCACAGCGGTGAGGGTGCTGGCAGCTGGGTCTCTTGGTCATGCATGCACTCAGGGACATGTGTGTGCTCACGGAGGCCCTGGGAGTGACGGTGTCAAGTCATGGGGCTAGCACGGGGGGTGGGTGTCCTGGGACCTAGAGCAAATGTGCATGACATGCAGAGGGTGAGGACACCTATGTCCAGTGACCACATGTCTGTGCACACACATTTGCGTGTGAGTAACTATACATGGCAGGCAGGGGTGAGGTGCATTGTGGGAAAGGGGTAAGCACAGCTCTATGGGTGGTCAGTGTGCAAAGGGGTATGTCCCAGCAGGCATAGCAGTGTACACCTCGCACAGCAGCCAGGCTGCACCCAGCCAGGACAGGGAGGGTCTCCTGCCTCAGGACTGGGAACAGCCTCTGGTGGGGGGTGGGCTGTGCCTCTCTCCCTCCACACCCAGCCTCCAGAGCAGGAGGTGGTCGGGGCTCTCCCCCTCAGTTCCCAGGAATGGGGTCAGGGCTGAGACTGGGGCAGGTCCTTGAAAGCAGAGAGGCCAAAGACTCTACAATAGCTCTTTCCTCTGTACACACCTGGCCTGCTCTAACCCCACTGGATTGCTCGAGACTGTCCTGAGCATTCCCACCTGATCCCCACTCTGTGCCCAGAGCTCAGCCCATCCACACAGCCCAAGAGGGAGAGGTAAGCCTTAGGTCCAAGGAGGCCCGTGGGTGAGGATGCGCTCCCAGGAGGCCAGCTCCGAGCAAGGGGTCTCCTGCAGGAAGGGTTCAGGCCAGACCCAACCCCCGTGCCAGCCCCCCGACTTGACACCGTCGCTCCCAGGGCCTCCGTGAGCACACACATGTCCCTGAGTGCATGCATGACCAGGATACCCATCTGCCAGCACCCTCACCGCTGTGCCTTCTGCTCGGCATCTAGGGCCCAGGAGCTCACTACCCCGCCATTCAGAGCCTGTGCAGGGTGGAGAGGGGAGGGGCCTCATGGGCCCTGGCTGGGGGTGGTCCCAGGCCCCAGGTCCTGGGCACCTGCAAGGGTGGGGAGGAGGAGCAAGTGAGGAGGGGGACCTGCCGCTCTACAGAGCCAGCCTGCTCAGTGGCTGCTGAGGCAGGAGGAGCGGTTGCCTGGCACCTCTGCTGTTGCCATGGTGACAACGGAGGTGCTAACTGACTAATGAGTCCCCCTTGGCTGCAAATAACAATACTGTAGTGGTTAATAGGGCCTCGCTGGCAGATCCTGGGAAGGCAGGGGGGGAACCAGGTAGGGCCTGGGGCCCGGCTGCCCACCCCGTGGCAGCCCCAGCGGCATCGCCCCTCCCCTCTCTGGTCTTCACCTCGCCTCACCCCCTCTTTGCCTCCTTCCAGCCCGGATTCACACCCTGCTGGTTTGAGGGGCAGTTAAAGACCCTCCACTCTCCCAGCCCCTCCTCCTCCCGTGCTAGAGTTCAATTTGGCTCTTGGAGTTTTAGGTGGGAGGTGACTGCCCCACCCACCTGATGAGGACCTGGAGGCAAGTGCCAGGTGCAGGACCCTCTGGCCCACAGTGCCCCCCGCTCTGTCCCTCCCAGGGTCCTGGGCCTCTGAGCTGGGCTCCTGTTTCCATGTCAGAGAGCAGGAGGCTCTGCTGAGCCTGCAAGAGAGGGTGTGAGAGGCCTCATGGCTGTGGCCGGTCTCAGCCTTGAAGAGGTGCAGAGTAGAACTCAGAAGCTTTCCAAACTGCTCCTGAAGGAATCACATAGTCACCCCACCCCCCAAGCTGGGCGGGGATGTGGTGGAGGGAAGAACTGACGGAATGAGATCTGGGTTCTGTCCAGTCTCCTTGGTGTGACCTTGGGCTGGTCCCACCCCTTCCCCGAGCCTCAGTTTCCCATATTAAAGCAAAGGCAGGCCTGGCAGGTGGGGTGGGGTGGCAGAGATTGGCACTGAGCCCCAGGAGTTCTGCAGTCTCCTTAACCTCCTCCTCCCTCCATTCACCCCTCAGCCCGAGGGCCTTTGGGACATGCTGAGGATCACAGATAGGGATCACCCATGATGACCTTTATCCTTGGGTTGTCCCCACCCCACCCCCAATCCTGGGATCTACCAGCCCTTAGAAGGTGCTCCCAGACTCCAGGCCCCCACTGTGCGAGAGCACCTGCTGTCACCACCCCCTTTTTGTGAGCGTGAGACACACCCTGCGGAGAAGGATGCTGGCTCCAGATGCTGGGGGGCAAGCGCTGCGAGCTCCAGGCCTGGGGTGCAGACCTGGGCAGGCTGTGGCAGCAGAGGAGCCCCCCCGAGCCCAGCATCCTGGGGAGGCAGCTCTTATCCCATCCTCCACCCCTTTCTGGATTATCAGCTTATGGAGCGATTGGGTCACTGGGATCAGAGAGGAAGGGTGTGCCGCCTGGGGGGAGGGGACTCGGTGAAGATGTGGGGTCCAGAGAGGGGAGGGGAAGTAACAGAAACCCCAGGGGTGTGCCAGCCATATAGCAGGGTCCAGCACACTGTCAGAGCTAGCAGAGGGGTGCTGAACCCCCTCCCTCCCCAGAGGAAGACTGTGGGTGCAGGCTCCGGCCTCCTGAGTGCTGGGGTCTCACACTGGCCTCTCCAAGGCTGCTGCTGACTGGCCACCTCTCCCTGCAGGTCTGGTACCATGCCCGGTCACTCTGAACCCTAGGCCACACCTGGGCCATCGGAGCAGCCCCTGCTTACTTCAGGGGACACCTCCTCCCCACTGCCCACTGCCTGCCATGGCCGGGGACCGGCTCCCCAGGAAGGTGATGGATGCCAGGAAGCTGGCCAGCCTGCTGCGGGGCGGGCCCGGCGGGCCCCTGGTCATCGACAGCCGCTCTTTCGTGGAGTACAACCGCTGGCACGTGCTCAGCTCCGTCAACATCTGCTGCTCCAAGCTGGTGAAGCGGCGGCTGCAGCAGGGCAAGGTGACCATCGCAGAGCTCATCCAGCCCGCCGTGCGCAGCCAGGTACCAGCTCGTCCGGTCCCGCTGCCTGCCTACGCGCCAGCTCCCGCCACCCCAGGTGCAAGGCTGAGCTCTTCAGCCAAGTGCACAGGCCATGTCTGGGGCAGCTGCCCCCACCCTGCCCTTGAACTCACATCGGGTTTCTCAGAGTCAAAATGCTCAGAGCCACCCACTGCCGGGCTGCTGTGGGCAGCTCCCCTGCTTCTGCAGCTTCATCCCAAGGGTGGCTCTCCCTGACCCCATAGCCCCTACCTACCCTCCCAGAGCCTTCCACCCAGTCTGTGTCCTCACTCAGCCCTGCATGGAGCTTTTCACACACACCAGACAAGGCCACATCCCAGGGGCCCAGCATGGGCCCAGAGAGGGTGTGAGTGGATGAGCGAGATGTGACCGCGCACTGGGGCCCA
Source organism: Nyctalus aviator (assembly GCA_036971965.1). Classification (NCBI taxonomy): domain Eukaryota; kingdom Metazoa; phylum Chordata; class Mammalia; order Chiroptera; family Vespertilionidae; genus Nyctalus; species Nyctalus aviator. The sequence continues at coordinate 56,951 of CM072929.1, read as the reverse complement.
GGTGGCAAGGGGCAGTGGACCAGGATGGCAGCTGGGTCAGGTGGCTGGGAGGACTCAGAGGAGGATGGGGCATGGCCCAGGGGCTTATAAGGACCAGTCTTCGGCCCCAGCCCCGCCCCCCTCCATTCTTTCCCCTTTGAGTCCTCAGTGACCCAGAATTCTCTCCGTGACTCCCAAGAATGTCGCGTTACCTGCAATGGACAGTCCTGTCTCTGCTCCCAGTAGCATCAAGCCCAGCTGGGGAGGAACAGACAACAGGGCCAGTGGTCTAGGAAGGCAGAGGGACTTCTCATGGGGTTGGGGGTGACATGCCATCAGCCTTGGAAGCTTTGGGGAGCTCTGGGTCACAGGCCTTGCCCCTTGCAGAGCTGGTTATGAGAGGACCCAGGTGAGAGCCCCTACCGCAGGGGCTGACTCAGATAGATTCCCTGCGGCCTCAATGAGGGGAATCCTGCCATTAATCACCCCCAGCGAGGACTCCCTGCCAGAGTGCAACCCCATTGGCTGCCGATGACATCATCGAGCTGGGGCTGGCAGCTCTGCTGGCTTAAGGGCTGATGCTTGGTTGGCCAGGGGCATCAGCCTCTCTAAGCAAAAGCTGCTAAACATCTGGCCCCAGGCTGGGCACTGGGAGAGGGAGGAGGGCAAGTGGAGCCCAGCCTCCAGCTGCTGCCTCCAGAACTGGGGGCTTTTGCTGCAGCCCTGTCTCCCCTTATCTGGCTGGTAGGGAGAGGAGAGCCAGACCCAAAGGTGCCCTGCCTTCAAATCCCCAAAATGTGCCTCCCAGGGACTCTGAGGGTGGTTCCCCTCACCTTGGCCAACGTGGGGGCCAGCCCGACCCTGGCTTTGCTATCCTGTCACTGTGAGCCCTGTATGTATGCCTGCTGGGGACCTGCCACAGCCTCCAGTTGTCTCTTCTGAGTGGGTCTGGCCCACAACCTCCTGACACCCATAGTGTTTGTTCCCTTCTCTTTTTTTTTTTTAAATATATTTTATTGATTTTTCACAGAGAGGAAGAGAGAGGGATAGAGAGTTAGAAACATCAATGAGAGAGAATCATCGATCAGTTGCCTCTTGCACACCCCCTACTGGGGATGTGCTCGCAACCAAGGTATATGCCCTTGACCAGAATCGAACCCGGGACCTTTCAGTCCGCAGGCCGATGCTCTATCCACTGAGCCAAACCGGTCCCGGCTGTTCCCTTCACTCTTGTATGGCATGGGGACCAGTGTCCCCGTCTGCCTGCTCTAAGGGCCTGCCTGTGTGGCCATGGTGTTTACACCTGTTCAGGTATACAGTGGGTGGTCGGGTGCCTGCCCTTCCCTCAAGGCAGCAAATGGCAGCAGACCCTCCCTCCTATCACTGGAGACCCTTCCTGCTGGTCCCTTGACCTCTGCCCTCTGCTCATGGCCCCAGGCAGAGGCTGAGGAGCCGCAGGACGTAGTTGTCTATGACCAGAGCACCCGGGATGCCAGCGTGCTGGCTGCAGACAGCTTCCTCTCCATCCTGCTCAGCAAGCTGGACGGCTGCTTCGACAGTGTGGCCATTCTCACAGGTGAGCTCCCAGGCCTGGGGGTGATGGTGGGGTGCAGGACACCTCTCCCTTGGCCTCTCTCACCTTATCTGCTTGGCTGAGGGGTGGGAGGGGGGCAGGGGCATCCAGGAGTTGGGGTTCCAGATGAATCCACCCCATTCTTCTCTCTAATCTCAGAGATCAGCAATGGCTGGGGCAGTGGTTCTGTAGTTCTGTAGTTCTTGGGGCCCCACTGTCCCCTCCCCTGGGCCCCCACACTTTGGGGACTCCTGCACTAGCAGGTGAAGAGGTGAACAGAAGGAAAGGGGAGATGGGGAGATATCTAGGCAAAGATGTGGGTGGCTCAGCTGGTAGTCTCTCCGCCCCCCGCCCCCCAGCAACTAACCCAAGGATGGGTCATAGGCCTCAGCCTCTAGAAACCCAGTCTGAGCAGAACTGGTCCCCCAGAACTGGTCCTCCTGTCTACAGCCCCTGGAGCATGCCCTCTGCCTGAGAGGGTCGTGGGGTTAGGCGCACTGGGGTGCGAGAATAGGCTGCTGTGACCCCAGTTCGCCATCCCCCACCCCCACCCCACTGGGCTGTGACATTGGGGGTAGGGTGTGGGAGGGAGCCTAGCCCTTTAAGCAGCACGGAGGGCCACTCCTGCGGAATGCGGGCAGGGGATGCCACCCCGCCACCCCCCCTTGCACATGGCACCCTCAGACCCTGACTGGAGACACAGGCGGGAGCAGCCCCCGTGCAAAGGGTGGGTAGGGACCCCACCTGGGAGGGCAGTAGGGGCTGGCCTGGGGGCTGGAGCACTGGTGGGTGGAGTCCTGGCACCTTTGTTCAAGTCCAGGATTGCATCATGAGGGCGAGACCAGCAGTAGCCCCTCAGCCTGCCACCGAGCTGAGGGAGCAGGGTTGGCTGGGAAGGATGGGTCCCTCCTGCAGGAAGTGGCTGTCAAGGGGGGCCCTGCCAGATAGGGGCGCCTTCCCACATTTGGGAGTGCGGGGACCTGTGGAGGGTCCGGGTCAGCCACCACTGCTTCATTCCCCAGAGCCTGGGCATCCCTGACCTAGCATCTAGGGGGTTCATAGGGGATACCCAAGCCAGTTGGCTCTAGCCAGGTGGCTCATGGGGGCTGTACCTGAGGAATTGCAGCAAAGACTGGCAGGCTGTGCACTGTGCAGACTTTCCTTGGGGAGGACCCTCCTGGTGGACCTCCCCCCATCCCCTCACCCCCGCCTTGGACCAAGGGTCCCCTGGCTCTGGGTGATGAGCAGGAGTCGACTCCAAGGACCAGCTTGGCCTCCTCTCCTGGGAACCTGGGAATTCCAAGGCTGGCGCCCCCACTTCCTAGCCTGGAGGTCCCCCATGCCTCCCAAAGTCATGCCTCTTCATTGAGGTCACAGGGGCACTCACGTTGGGGATTGCACAGACAACTCTGAGCTGGGCCAGGGTGAAGGCTGAGGCCTCCAGGTGTCTCTGTCCTTGGGATCAGCCAGATCTTCTGCAGACCAGGGCAGGAGACCACACCTCACACTGCTGCCTCCTCCAGCTGGGGAGGGTAGGCCTCGGCCCCATTGTCTCACTGGATGGACTGGTCCACTGAGACCAGAAACAGCAGCCTGCTGGGCAGGGAGCAGTGTAGGTGCCATGGGGCTTGTGTACCCAGAAGTGTGGTCTGCCCCAGGGTGCCATCTGGCAGGCCCTGCTCATTCTATGAGAGCTGGTGGCCACTGGGCACCCAGCCAGGCTGGTATGAGAAGTCCATTCTCAGTGTGTGGTTGCCATCGTTTTCTGTGTGATGCATAGGACCATAGTGTGTGGTGCCTAGGACGAAGAACAGCTCTGCCGAGGTCACGCCCTGGGTCAAGGTTCCCCAGGAAGAAGCTCACCAGGTCATTCTGGCCAGTGGTGTGCTCCCTTCTCTGGCCCTGGGCCCAGGACTCAGACGTGCTGTGCAGGACTGTGGCAGAGCATGTGCCAGCCAACGTGGTCTGTGTGCCCGTGCCTACCCTGCGTGCTCCCCGTCCCCAGGGTGCCCAGCTCCTTGGTCTTTGCTGGTGGAATGAAGCTACAACTGGAGCACAGATGCCCCTGAGGGCTGTGCCAATTCCAGTGGGTGATGTAATGTCCAGGAGGAGGGGAGGGCCCCCTCAGAAGCTCTTGCCTCCTGGTCCTGGCACCCAAGCCTGGCCTGGGGCTCCCAGCCAGATGGAGGCAGGGAGGTATTGCATCAGCCCAGGGGGAGAGATGGGAGGCCCAGCCTGGCCCGGCCACAGGTATGGAGGAGCCTGCCCTGCCTGGGTCCTCGGCATGCTGTGCTGACCGCCACATCGACTCCACGTTTTACGGGCATCACAGTGGCGTCCCCAGTGGGGCTAGCCCCTGACTAGCACGCGGAGGAATGTGGGCACAGAGGGGCCGTAGGTACACAGCAGGAGCTCAAGCTGCAGTGAGGAAGTGGGGAGATGGCCTCCAGCACCCAGCCCTGAGACCAGGGCTCAAGCCAGAGGGTCGGCTGTGGGGCCAGGGTGGCTGTGGCTGGGACACAGGGGCATCAATGCCCTGGGCTCTCTCCTGCCTCAGCCAGCAGCCTGCCTGACCGTCTCCTCGCTCCTCCTACTGCAGGGGGCTTTGCCACCTTCTCCTCCTGCTTCCCCGGCCTCTGTGAGGGCAAGCCTGCTGCCCTGCTGCCCGTGAGCCTCTCCCAGCCCTGCCTGCCTGTGCCCAGCGTGGGCCTGACCCGCATCCTGCCTCACCTCTACCTGGGCTCTCAGAAGGATGTCCTCAACAAGGTGTGTACTCGGGCCAAGGGGGAAGGTGGCGGGGAGGAAGGACGCTGAAGGCCCGTGGGGGGTGGATGAGCACGGGTTGGGGTTCCTTGAGGACCCAAGGGGAGCAGCATTCATTACCAGAGCCAGGCTGGGGGAGGGCCCTGCAGGCAGGGCGAGGAAGTAGCGCCCTGCCCCCTCAGCGGCAGAGCCCACATACCGAACCGCTGATGTCACTGGGCCCCTGGCCAGCGCTGAAAGAATCCGGTGTTTTAAAAATGGTGACGAGGGAAGAGGGTGAAGCCACCGCCCAGGCTGCCCTAAAATTCCTGGGAGCCAGGCAGGCTGTGGGCGGGGCTGGCAGAGGCCTGTGGGCTCCCGGGTGGAAACGGGCGGGGCTTCAGGGCCCAGCCCCAAGGCGACTTCTGAGGCTCTGGGATCCGGGCGCTCCAGGTCCCACCAGCTGCGCCCCCTTCCAACCTACTCCCCTCCTTCCCCCGTCCCTCCAGGATCTGATGACCCAAAACGGAATAAGCTACGTCCTCAATGCCAGCAACTCCTGCCCCAAGCCGGACTTCATCTGCGAGAGCCGCTTCATGCGCATCCCCATCAACGACAACTACTGTGAAAAGCTGCTGCCCTGGCTGGACAAGTCCATCGAGTTCATCGGTGAGGGTGGCGCTGCGCCCACTCCGGGGTGGTGGGCGGGAGGAGGGGCCTCTCTATTATTAGCGGCAGGGAGGGGTTTTCCTCACCTGGGGGTGGCAGGACTGGCCACTCCTGCACTCACCTGGTCCCCACCCCCACCCCCAGATAAAGCCAAGCTGTCCAGCTGCCAAGTCATCGTCCACTGTCTCGCCGGCATCTCCCGCTCCGCCACCATCGCCATCGCTTACATCATGAAGACCATGGGCATGTCCTCCGACGACGCCTACAGGTAGCCAGGCTTCCCTCCGTGACGAGACTGCCTGCCCCCTCCTCTCCTCTCTCCATCCAGGAGCATCAGAGTGGCCCAGGGTGCGGGCCAGCTGGCGGGAGGGAAAGCCGGGAGGGAAGGCGGGAGGGAGGTCTGAGTCAGCCCCAGCACGTGTGGGTCTGACAGCGGCTGGTGCCCAGGATGGGCAGTTGGGCCTGGGAGAGGTGGGTGCACAGCGGGTCTGTGGCCACCCAGGGTTGTGAAGGAGGGCACCCATCCATTTCTCGCTCCAGGTTTGTGAAGGACCGGCGCCCATCCATTTCGCCCAACTTCAACTTCCTGGGCCAGCTGCTGGAGTACGAGCGCAGCCTCAAGCTGCTGGCTGCCCTGCAGGGCGACGGGGCGCCCCTCCCCGGGATGCCCGAGCACCTCCCAGGCCCTGCAGCCCCCCTGCCGCCACTGCCGCCACCTACCTCAGAGAATGCTGCCACGGGGAGTGCAGCAGCCAGCTCGGCTAGGGAGGGCAAGCGGGGCACAGGCCGGGAGCCCTCCTCGCCTGGTGCAGCCCCTGCTACCAGCGTGCTGCAGCAGGGCCTGCGCAGCCTGCACCTCTCCTCCGACCGCCTCCAGGACACCAGCCGCCTCAAGCGCTCCTTCTCGCTGGACATCAAGTCGGCCTACACCCCTAGCCAACGACCCGATGGCCCCGGGGCCCCTGACCCTGGCGAGGCCCCCAAGCTCTGCAAGCTGGACAGCCCATCGGGAGTGCTAGGCCTGCCCTCGCCCAGCCCTGACAGCCCAGATGCAGCAACTGAGTTGCGCCCGAGGCCCCGCCGGCGGCTCCGACCTCCAGGGGGCTCCCCCGCCCGCTCACCTGCACGTGGCCTCGGCCTGAACTTTGGGGACACTGCCCGGCAGACTCCACGGCATGGCCTCTCAGCCCTGTCGGCGCCCGGGCTGCCTGGCCCGGGCCAGCCAGCCAGCCCTGGGGGCTGGGCACCGCCCCTGGACTCGCCAGGCACGCCGTCTCCAGACGGGCTCTGGTGCTTCAGCCCTGAGGGTGCACAGGGGGTGCAGCTTTCGCCCCTCGGCCGGGCCGGCCCACAGGGCACGGGCGGCAGTGATTTGCGACGGCGGGAGGCGGCGAGGGCCGAGTCCCGGGATGCGAGGACCAGCTGGCCCGAGGAGCCAGCCCCAGAGACGCAATTCAAGCGTCGAAGCTGCCAGATGGAGTTCGAGGAGGGCATGGTGGAGGGGCGCGCCCGCAGTGAGGAGCTGGCGGCCCTGGGCAAGCAGGCCAGCTTCTCCGGCAGTGTGGAGGTCATCGAGGTGTCCTGACGGCGGCCAGCATCGGCCCCTCCGTGGGGACCTGGTGCCCCTGAGCCCTGCGCTGCCCTCGGCTGGGCCGCCAGCAGCCGGGCCCACTACGGATATATATTATATATAATGCAGAGAAAGGTAAATGGTTTTACTGCGATTTTTATCGAGAAGTAAATATTTCGATTTTTTATTTATTGAAGCTGTTCGTTCTGGCAATGGCTTGGCAACAGCGAGGGTGGTCCTCCAAGCTCTATTTTTAGTCTGGTATTGAAACTTAGAGACACGTTTCTAAGCAATATGAGGCCACCTTTCAGTCGCAAGCTGGGTGCCAGGCTCGGGGTCCCCTCCCCACCAGCCCCACCCTGAGGAAACACTGCTGACCATTGCAAAGAGGCTGCCAAGCTTTCGTGCACTTTTTACTTAAGAAAAAGGGAAAAAAGGAAAAAAAAAAAAAAAAAAACCTTGCCACAAACTGAGCCGCAGAAACTCCCGCCTACCCTCCTGCCCACCTCTCTCCACACCCCCCTCCTTTCTCGGGCTGTGCACCAAAGCCATGGGAGCTATGGTTCAGGAGTCCCTGCTCCCCCTCTGCCAGCCCCAGGCACTGTGTGTCGGTGCCAATAAGGACACCGTCACCACCCGTTTCCCCAGGCCCGTGCCTGGCAGGTGCTGACCAGCACTGGGCCTGCCAAGGCTGGGGGCTGGGTATAGAACAGGGTAGGATTGGTGAAGGGGGCTCTTGAGTGTCAGAGGCAGGGGGTCCCAGAGCGGGATGGAGGTGGAGTGCCTCCCACATGTGCCTGAGCTAGGCCCACTTTCAGGGACTCAGCAAGGCTCTTCAGAGGTTGCCTTCCTCCCCTCTGCACTGGCAATGTCCCCGAGCGCCCTCTGGGGTGCCTGGCGAGAGGAGCTGAGCTCCCTGGCCTGCCATGCTGGCTGCACTGGTCAGAGGGCAGATGGGTTTAGGGTCTTATTCTGGGCTCTCCCTCCACCAGCCCGCCCCAGGCCAGACTTGGAAGTCAGGTGCACTGCAGGTCCACTGCAGGAGGAGTGGCCACCTTGCCGAGGGAGGGCCATGAGCACCTGTCCAACCCCACGCTTGCAGGGTGGGGGGCCTTAGGCGATGCAGGATGTGTCTCTCAAGTCTACCCCGCCCTCACAGGGGCCTCAGAGGAGAGGGACCCCCTGCACACTCCTCACCGGAGAGCTCTCCGCTCTGAAGCCTCCAGTATCTTCCAGGTGGCGGGCTGGGCCCCACCCAGGGGGGCTCAGCTGGGCTGGCCTGGGTGTGAGGGCAGGAGAAAAGGCCCAGCCACCTGGCCCCACGCCCACTGGGGTTATTGGGACCCAAGGTGTTTAGAGTAGATGTCCCCAAATCTTAGAAGTCCTAGGGTCCAGGATGTGGATGGAGCTGGCCCCCTACGGAAGCTGGCAGGAGGGGTGGCCCCCGGCAGGACTGAGTCCCACCCCCAACTGCCCCTCTGGCTGTTTCTATTTGTTCTTCTTTGGACTCACAACCCCGTGTCCCTGTCATGCCTCCCTTAAGCAGAAGTCTTGTTCCTGCTCTCTGTCCCCACCCCATTCCCCAAGAAATAAGCTATCATTGTTGTATTTGCAATCTATGGATTAGAGATTTAAGTATTTATTAATATTGGTTAATTATTATTATTATTGATTATGTAAATTGCCTCCTGTTTGTCTGTTGTGTTGGGTTTCTGAGGTGACACTAGGCGGAGTGCTGTCCAGGAGACAGTGGTCCGGGCCACTCATGGCCCAGCACTCTGGAGGCAGGTCCCATGGGGGGCAGGCAGGGGTGCTCTTGCTCTTGAGGCACTGATCACCCCAAAAGGAGCAGCTGCAACCAGAAGGTCCCCTTTATGTGCTGGGGGCCCATCCCTGGTCATTTCTACTCCCTGTCCCGGGCAGGGAGGGGTGGGCCTCAGTCCTCTCCAAGTCTCCTTCAGCTCTCTACCCTCCTGCCCACCCCCCACCCCATGCTCTGGTCTTGGGGTGGCCCTAGAATGGATCGGCCCCCTCCTATTATTTGCTGGGAAGTCCAGTGGAGGAGAGGTGGCAGGTTCCCCCCACTACACAGCTCCAGTCTCTCTGGACTGGGCTGCCCGGGACCCTCCCCCAGTGCGGCCACACGCTCTGCTCCCCTCCTGCCCCCTCTTTTGTATTTGGGAAAATTGTGTTGTAATAAATCCTGAGATGGATGTTTTCTCCACGCGTCTGCTGCCTCTTTCTTCAGGTTGGGAGGGCGGGGAGGGGTCCTGGAGGCCCCTCTGAGGCCAGGAGGTCATGATGTTGGGCCTGCAAAGCTGGACTGCCCAAACCCGGAGGGCAGAGGGCAGAGGGCAGGGCAGGTGGGGGTGGGGGGAAGGCATCACTGAGGAGGTCCCGTGTGGAACTCTTTCTGTTACGAGCTAGTGAGGACTTGGGTAACTTAGAACCATGTGAAATGAAAACTCAGCTCCTTCCTCTGCCCCCAGTCCTCTCCCTGAGTTATCCGGGACTAACTGGATGACAGCCTCCTGGGTCCCATGTGGGCCCACATGTGCACATACCTACGATGGCGCTTCCTTCTCATCAGAAATGGGGTCCAGGCCGAAACTGGTTTGGCTCAGTGGATAGAGCGTCGACCTGCGGACTGAAAGGTCCCAGGTTTGATTTCCGTCAAGGGCATGTACCTTGGTTGCGGACACATCCTCACAGGGCAGGTGGGGGTGTGCAGGAGGCAGCTGATGGATGTCTCTCTCTCATCGATGTTTCTAACTCTCTATCCCTCTCTTTTCCTCTCTGTAAAAATTCAATAAAATAAATTTTAAAAAAAAGAAAAGAAAGAAATGGGGTCCAGCTACGAAGAGTGTGTGCAGCCAGCTTTGCCTTTTAAATATCACGGAAATGATTTGTTGGAGTAATAGGTTCACATGGTGCAAGGGCCTCTGGTGTCACCACCACCCTTGGGCCCCCACTGGATTCCGTCCCCAGGAGGCCACCCTCGGACCTCCCTGCCCCTCGCAGGCGCCAGGCAGCAGAGGCTGCAGGCTGCGTGGTATGTGTGATCCTAAGGGACTCACAGGGGAGGCTTTAGACAGGCTCACCTGGGTCCCTCCCAATTTTGCCTGGCAGTTACCATAGCCCAGCCCTGCTGCTGGACACCCACCATCTGCCAGGCACCTCACTGGGCATTTCCTAGGCAGCTCCAAACAGGCCTGTGCCCCTGACCCCTTGGTCCTGTGGCAAGTACCATGCAAGACCCGTGGGGGCCTGACCTTGGAGGTTTGGCCTGCTTCTCTTTGCAAGCAGGGAGCTAGCCCACACCAGTGACACCGCTAGACCTGTGTGGCTGTGTGTGCATGTGAGTGCACGGGTGGGCGTGTCCACATACACGGGTGGGGGCTGTGGAAGGAGCTGGGGTCCTTGAATCCTGCACCCTTGAGAGTTCTGAAAGAGGCCGAAAGCTAGAATCATGGGCTGGCACTCCAGAAGGCTATTTTTAGCTAAAGAACATCTATTTATAACTCTGGCAGCCCCTTGGAGTCAATAAAAGGAGGACTGGAAAAAGCGGGTGTTGTCACAAGCAGTGTAAGGTGCTCCCCCACCTCTCATGCTTCTGAGCCCCTGCGGCTGGTGAAGGGGGGTTGGGGGGGCTTGGCCCATGGGGTGCAGATGGCCTTGGACCCTGAGGTAGTGAAAGACTGGATGGGGGTGGGAATCCCTGACCAAGTGGGCCAACCTGAACCAAGCAGGTAGTGAGGCAAGACTTGAACCCTGTGATCTGGCCTGCACCTGCTCCGGCCCCCACACTGTCCTAGAGGGACAGCAGGTCTCCTAAACCCTGGGCACTCCTGTATCTGTCTCTGTGTCTACCCAGCTCTGGGCCAAGACCTGTAGATACTTGCAGGTTCTGGGTGATGGGTAGAGGGTGGGTATGGGATGGTGTTGTGTGGGTCTCGGCCTGTCCATGGTGATGCTATTCTATTGGTTAGGATGCCTGGGTCACTCACCTGAGCTCCCCTCACAGATCAGAGCCAGGACTGTGGTCGGCCCAGCCCTGTGTTCTTACTATGATCGAATGACACATCTCAGCACCAACCATCAAGGAGGTCTGAAAACACGGGATGTATTAGTCAGCTCCTGGAGGGTCTGCCTCATGCCCAAGGCCACGTGGCGAGATATAGGGGCAGATGAATGGGGCTCGGCCTTTGTTGGGGCAAGGGTGGGTGCCTAGGGTTTTGAGGAAGTTCAGGGATGGGGTGGTTGATATAGTGGACAATCTGTTTATGGGTGATCCATGCCTTTGAGACAGATGCCTCAGCCACCAAAAGCTGCAGTGCAGGTGCTTACCTTACAATCAACAAAGCCAGTGTCAGATACTTAGGACTAATGGGTAGATGAATAGGTGGGTGTGAGGGTGGGTGGGTAGGTGATTGGATGTGAAGGATAGTGAGTAGATGGATGGATGGGTGGGTGGGTAAGTGGTTGGGTAGATGGCTGGTTAAGGAGTGGATGAATGAATCAGGTATATAAATGAGGGGGTGAGCAGATTGATGGATGGGGTGGGTAGGTAGCTGAATGTATAGATGAGTGGTTAGGTGGATAGATGATGAATGGATGGATGGATTGATGAATGATGGGTTAGTAGGTGGATAGATAGGAAATGGGTAAGTTCATGGATAGGAGGTGGATTGGTTGGTAGGAGGTAAGGTGGGTAGGTGGATGGATGGGTGGTGAGGTGGATAGTAGGGTGGGTGGGTGGTAGGGTAGGTAGGTGGGTGGCAGGTTAGGTAGTTGCTAGGTGGATGGGTGGGGAGCAAGGTGGGTAGGAAATGATGAGGCGGTGAATGGGAGAAAGGCAGGGAGGGAGAGAAGGTGGGTGAGTAGTAATGTTTATCACTCGGCTAGTCTCCTTATATTTAAGCTGAGTGCTTACCTACAGGCTCCCAATGGACCAGAGAAAGCCACTGGTCCTTGCTGATAGGAGGCGCCCAATGAATACTTAATGAATAAACCAAAACCCATCCGTCTCAGAGTTGGACACCACCCCAGAAACCCAGGTCAACCCTCTCCAAGGCCCAAGGAGGGGACCTGACTTAACATCCCTCAGAGTTGGGCCGAGGTGGGGGTGGCCTCCGTACCCTGATCCGGGGCTCCGCTCTGCCTGGCTGAGCAGTCCCTGGGAGGGGCCAGCCTCAGTGGCCACTCAGCCTCCTTCCAACTCAGACCATGCTCCTGTGGATGAATCTGTCAAGGTCTTCTGAGGCTCAGACCTGAGGGGCTCTGTGGGGGAGAGAGAAGAGGGCCAGGTCTCAGGAAGGCGGGGGGTGGGGGTGGGGGGGAGGAAAGGCCTGGAAGGCTGGAAGGCCAGGTTGTGTTTGGAGAGCCTGGGGCATTGCCGCCTGGGCCTTTGAGGGCAAAAGGGCAGAGGTGGGGTTGCACAACACTGGGGCTGCCTCCGCCCCAGATTAGGAGAGATGGGGAATGGGCGCCGCTCAGCATGGTTCTGATGGCAGGCGGGGGAGGAGTTTCATGGTTCCTGCAGAAATGTGGTCCGTCCTGAGCAGGGCGGAGCCTCCGCATCCAGGAGGAGCCAGGAGCCTCTGAGGAGTTGTAGAACAGAACCAAAACCAGGCAGCTGGTGTCCCATTCTCCCAAAACGGGGCACAAAGGGCCGGGTGCTGATTCTTGGCAGGGCTATTCCAGGAGCCTCCTGCAGCTGGCAGAGCCCCTGGGAAGTGCAGTCTCCCTCCCAGTTGACCAGGCTCCTGGCACCCACCCCCAGAGGAGTCTCACCCGTTTTGGAAGGGGGTGGAGCGGAGGTCTAGCTTGGTGGGCAGACCCTGGGCCTGCTCCCAGACAAAGGGTCCTTTAGGAAGGCGCGGCCATGAGGACCTGGTGGTGGCTTTGTGCAGGGAAAGGGGATCAGGGAGAAGGGGGCCATAGCCAGGCTGGGCAGGCAGGAGAAAATGAGGCTGAGCCATGGGGCCAGTTCCCAGAACCCAGAGTGGGTCCCGGTGGGGCTAGGGGAAGAACAGGGTGCTCCCCGCTGCTCCCCCACAGGCCTGGTCAACACCAGGCAGGTGCCTGGCCAGCTCCCTTCAAAGATCTTCTCCTTGAGAACCCAGATCCAAACTGGAGACAGAAGCAGAGAGGCCTTTTCCCAGGTGGCTCAGCAGGGGTTTTGGGGAACAGAAGAAAAAGCTGCGTTACTCTTCCTGGCCATGAACTAGGAGGGGTGCTGGGTTTCCTATCCCACCCCCAGCACCTGCGATCCTTCGGCTCCTCCCTGGTACCCCAGCCCCAGCTGCGTGGTGCTCCAGCCAGGCGAGTGCGAGTACGAACACACACACACACACACACTCACACACACACACACGGCAGGTGATGGGGGGACCAAGGGGAGGTGGCACCATTGGTGTGGGGGACAGCAGAAGCCAGACTGGGCCTGATGCCATTGGCCAATGTTGCTATAAATAGCCAAGAACTTGAAATAGAAGTGGGGGAAGGAAGGGGGGCTAGTCCTGGAGCCCAGTGTGGAGGAGCGCCTGTCACCAAGGAGACAAAGCCCTGTCGATCACCCCGCCCCTGGCCATGCGTGGAGCGTCCGTACTGGACATCGGGGAAGAGGGATGAAGTCGAGAATTCTGCCAGCCCAGAGGAGTGGCCTGTGGGCAGTGGCCCCTGCTCCTCTGCCTCCAGGAGGAGGCGGATGGAGATTCCCGCTGCCCCTTCCTAGCGCCACCCGGTCAAGCCCCTGGTGCTGGAGACCCACGGGGACGGGGATCACTGGGCACTGCCTGCCCTGGCCTGGCAGGAAGGAGACTCTCTCTGCACCTTGACCTGCACCAATATGCAGGAACCTCCCTGACTGGGAGAGGCTCAGAGGCGTGGCCAACCTGTCCAAGGACGCAGGCTGCGCTGATGGGGGAGGCTCTGGGGACCTCCTGGCTGCCGGTGCCCATGGTCTTTCTGCTCAGCTCCTTTTCTCCTCCTGCCCACTCACCTGGGGGGCTGGACTGGACAACTGCCGGCCTGCAGGCCTGTGCTCATAGCAGAGCAGGGGTTTCACAGCTGCTCACCTGCAGGTCAGGGAGAGAACCCAGGGCCTCGTTCCTGAGTCCCCTCCCTCCCCAGTGACTTCAGCCCTGGTTCCCACCCCCACTCTCTCAGAGGTTCACCCACCCAAGCGCCGCCCCTCTCAGCTCCCCATTTCCGCCGGTGGCAGCCCCGGGAGGGGGCCGGCAGTCCTGGGGAGATAAAGAACAAGGGGATGGTGCGCGCAGCTGATAAGGCCCTTCCCCTTGAGTCACCCCATGGGAAACTGCGGTAGGGGCAGGATTTGGGGCAGTGGGGCGGGGTGGAGAGGGCGCCCTCGGGCCTTGACCTCTTTCCTCAGGTGGCTGACTGCCCCACCCCTTCCCGAGGCCGAGGACCCCCGCAGGCGCTGCGCTGCTGCTCCGCTAGCGGGGGCGGCGGGGGGGGGGGGGGCGCGGCCAAGTGGGGTGGGGTGGGTGGGGTACTCCCGCGTGGGCAGTGAGGTCCTCCAGGTGTCGGAGCGCCCACAGCGCCGCACCTGCAGCGGGTCCTCCCAGAAAGAGCCCGGTCCCCGCTGAGCCGGCTCCCGGGAGACGACACCCTCGCGGCTCGGGGTGAGTTCACCCGGGAAGGCCACACCCCCTCCGCCGCAGCAGCCAGACCGCGGCTCCTTTCTTCCTCTGAGCGCTGCACGCTGCCCGCGGCTCCCGCCCCTGCGCGCCCCTCCGGCCAAAGCGGAGAGCCGGAGCGGGGCACCTGCCCGGCCCAGAGCGCGCGCCCCCGGGCCCCGCCCCGCCACCCCCGGCCGTGGCCCCAGGTGGGCAAACACCTGCCCGGTGGGGCCGGGCAGACGCCCCCGCAGAGTGGACCTGCGGGCCTGGGCGGTAGTTTGCGCTCCTCTTGAGGCTCGGATTCTGACGTCGGCTCACGGTCCACCCCACCGCGCGCTCTCGGAGCCCCAAGGTCCCAGAGCAACCTCGCAGCGCCACCTGCTGCCCATGCCCGGGAAAGGCAGACCGTCGCGGGCCAGGGATCAGCCCATCCCAGGCTCTGTGCATCCCATCTTTCCGGGCTCTACAGGCTAGGAGGAAGCGCGCCCCCCGCCGGGCTTCAGGTCCTCTGCCCTCTCCAGCCCGAGGCCCCCCACTTGGCTTGTCTGCAGCCCCAACTGCCCACAACCTCCACCTGCTCTGAGCTGCCACACCCATGGCTTCTGGGAACTCAAATGCAGTCAATGGCCCCAGCTGCTCTCCAGACAGATTTCATCCTTGATCTTCGGACCCGGAACTGCCAAGCTCTGGGTGCTGCCTACAGTGTGGCTGGTATCTCATCTCAATACCTCCAACTTTTCCCTGCCCATCCAGGTGTCAGGGGAGGGAGGGAGGAAGGGAGGGAGGCACACACTCTCCCCAGGACCGTGGGAAGCCCCTCAGACGTGCTCAGCAGCCTGCCTGGGAACGCCTGTACAGGTCTGCAGAGCCAGCCTCACCGCCCGCCCCGCTCTCGGTCTTTGCACCGGGTGGATTAGGAAATGTCAATAGGGCTCATTATTTCAGGGCTCTCACCTGGCTGCCCGTCAGGATCCCCTGAGAGCAGACCTAGAGTCAGACACTAAGGAGGAACAAAGCCCAGAAATCTGCATTTCCAAAGTTCCAGGGAGTTGGAGTTGGCTGTACCTTTTTGTGAGGGCTCTCGTGACCCTGTCCACTGGACAGAGGGGGTGAGAGGGAGCCTAGCTGGCCTTAGGGCCAGAAGGAGAGCTGAATCTCCTGGCTCCTCCCAGCCCCACTCCTAGGGACCCTCAGCCTGCCCTGCCCCAGACAGCCTGCATGGAACAGGGTTGGTGAGAGGAGCCCTGGGAACGCAGTGGCCCCTGACCTCTGACCTGAGGCACCTCCACTCTGTTGAAGCTCAGTCATGACATTCCACTGGCAGGCGACCCAGCACAGGAGAGCTGGGAGGCCTGTGAAAGCTCTGGAAGGTGGGTAGGTGGGAAGGAGGCCACTGCAGTCCCTCTTGCCTTGCTCACCCTTTCCTCCCCCTCAGAAGTTTCTGATTAGCCCACTCCAGCCACTGGAGAAGGGCTGATGGTGGCCCGGTAACATCCCACGAGGTCTCTGAGCAAAAGGCCTGGCCATTCCAGCAACCGCCAGGCTGCAGCCCAAATTGAGGGTTCGAAGCTCGGGCCCTGCTGCTCTAACCTCCCAAACCACCAAACCCCAGACCACCCTGTGCCCTCCCGGGGCACAATACTTCCACCAGCATAGCCTCTCCTACGCCCCCCACTCCGATCTGGCTCCTGCTGGCCCCTGGGGGGGAGGGTGCTTCAGTCCCCTAGGCCTCCAGGTAGCAGAGCTACCCTGTGAGTCCACCACCTGGGAAAGGAGTAGGAGCAGATCCATGGCCTCCTCCTGACCAGGAGTCTAGCCCGGCTCCACCACCTCCTCACTGCACCTTGGGCAAGTGCCACCCTCTCAGGGCCTCAGTTTCTGACCTGTAAAATGGGAATGGGGACCAAGGAGAGAATATCACTGACTAATCTTCCTGCTTTCACCACAGTGAACTATTTCACTTATCATGTATTGGAAACCCTCCGTAAGACAGACCCCTCACCCCTCACATCCTGGGGCCCCGGTGTGTGGAGATGAGTGGCAGGGGGCATGCACCACACACCATAGTGACATCAGCGGCAAGAGTTGCCACTATTCAGAGGAAGAGGGCAGCAGAAACACTGCCCCAAGGGAGGGACATTTGAGAGAGGCCTTTGGGGGATGACCAGGAGTTCTCTACACTTAAAACAATGGGAGGGGGAGGGGCATAGGACCCTCGGAAGGCAGGGGCAGGATTGAGCTCTTAGTGCCTAGAGGCATGTGCAGGCTGCCCTCTGGTGCCTTCTGCAGGCCAGCGCCCTGCCACCCTCCAGGGCTTTCCCTTTCTGGAGTGTGTGTGGGGGGAGTGGGAGGAGCAGGGGGGGGGCAGGTACCAGGGGTACTAGGATGAGGCCACCTGAGAGCCAGCGCCTCTGCACCTCCTGGCACTCTGTCCTGCCTGAGACTCGCCTTCAGCTCCACTCACTCAGCCTGTGCTGGGCCCAGGGGTGTCCTTGGGAATGTTACCTAAACACTTGCATGTCTTCTTTTGACAATGGAAGGCCTGGCAAGGTTGGGCCTGCGGTCTCATGCCCTGTGCGGTCATCTTTTCCTTGGCTGCCCTGTGCTGTGGGGCCAGTGGGCTTGGAGAAACCTCCTTCCCACAAGAAGTCATTTCTTGCTGTTCTGGGCTGGAGGGTAGAACCAGCCACAAAATGGAAATGAACTCCTGGGGAATGGGGAGAAACCTACCTGTGTGCATGGTCCCATGGAGATGGAGGTGGCTCCCTTCTCTTCCTCGAGGCAGAAGCGTCCGGGAAGAGGAAGTCCAGCTCCCACAGTCAATGCCAGAAAGGACCCGGGTGAGTGATGCTCTTAAAAGTCCCCCATGAGGTTCCAGTGAATAGAAGACCTACATTTGGGAACTGGTGGGGAAAGGATCAAGCTAGACCTTAGGATTAATTCCTAAAAAGGAATCTTGGACTGTCACCTCAGAAATGGGTCACAGTTATGTCAAATTATAACTGCGGGTCCTTGGGGACATACAGAGTCCCATCCAAGCCTCAGGTGGAGCACTGCAGCTTGGGGCCACGCAACGGAAGCACCACCTCTGTGATGGGTTGAACTGTGTGGCCCCCCAAATCTTTGGAAGTCCTAACCCCAGCACCTGTGATTGTGCCCTTTTCTGGAAACGAGTCTCTGTGTGAGGTCATGGGGTGAGCCTGGACCACTGGCGTCGCTAGAAAAAGTGGGAAGTTTGGATGGAGATTGGACTCCCACAGGGGGCCGTCATGGCGAGGCAGAGATTGGAGAGATGCCACTACATGCCCGGGCCGGCCTGCAGAAGCTGGAAAGACATGGCAGGGTCCTCCCTCAGGAGCTGCGGGAGAATACATTCCAGTTGAGGTAGGCCACCCATTTGTGGCCAGTTTTTATAGCACCCCTAGGAGATGGAGTCCATCCCCCACAGCATCTCGATTCAGTTTTTCTAAAGGTTAAATCTCTACAAACATACTAATAAGTCCCGAACTGATAGCCGGGGGCAGGGGTGCTGCCTCAGCCTTGGGCCCTGAGCAGAAGAATGAGCCTCAGACAGGGAAGAAAACACAGCCATCGTTAGCCTGGAAGGTCCCAGCAGCCCCCAGCTAAGTAAACACGGCGGGTGCCTGGGAGCAGAGGCACCTGTGTCGCTGGTTCTCAGGACACCTTGCCTGGCCAAAGCTTTCAGTCACCTGCAGGTCCTAGGGAGGGGGCTTGAGGAGGAGGAGAAGGAAGACCTGGATGCCAGGGCAAAGGCAGGGTGGCTGTGCATTGTGATGATGAACCCAGAAGCAGAAGCCCTGTGAAAACTGCCCCTACGTACAGCCTGGGCCAGGTGGCTCAACCACACCTGGAGACAGGGATGTTGAGGCCCCCACTGAAGGGTGCAGAGAGACCATGGATCATGGGCACGAAAGGTTAGTGTCCCAGAAATGATGCCAGATGATATGATTTGTGTCCCTATTGAAACTTTAGCCCACGGGCACCAGTCCCCTTGCCTCCGCAGAGCCTAAGCCAAATGCCCACAAAAGGGCCCTTCCTGCTCTCCATGGGGCAGGGCCTGAAGCCTTCCGCCTCTCCATCTCCAGGCAGCTCAGCCCCCCTGCCGATGTGGGACAGGCGGCCGTTCCACAGGCTGCTCCTAGGGTGACCTCTTGCACTGTCCTTTCCAGACCCAGGAGGCCAGCCCCTGTGGGAGGCAGGACAGGATGGGAAGGTTGCTGGCTTGGGGAGCAGATGGCTGTGGAGTCCCAACTCCTTACCTGATGGCTGAGGGGCCTGGTACATGTCCCTGCACGGTAGGAGCCTGGGTCTCCTGCCTGAGTATCACTGTCCCCAAAAGTGAGCAGGTGATGCTGTGTTAGGAGCCTGCCCAGGGCGCTGGCCCAGTGTGGCTGCAGGAGCTGAAGGCTCCCAAGGGCAGATGCCCTGGGAGGGAGAAGGCAGGGGCATGTGTGGTTCCCCACAGGAGACTGGCTTTTGGCAGGGCCTTTCCCAGAGCAGACCCAGTCCTCTCTGTGTCTCTGTGCTGCGGGTACTGCTGCCGCTCATCCTTCACCTCACTTGGGACCGTCCCAGCACAGGAACCAGCTCAGGAGGAGAGAGAACCATTACCTCTTGGTGGGGCAGCTGCACAGGGAGGAAATGCTCTGCACTGACCCTCTGGTCACACCCCCATTGGCTGTGGGAGGAGGGGAAGGCAGAGAGGGAGGGCCCTTTGCCCCATACAATGATCAGGAGCCTGATTGGGGGGGAGGGGGTGCAGTCAGTGGGGCTGTGGGACAGACAGGATCAGGCCAGAGGCCAGGAAAGAAGTGAGGACCCAGCAGGCTCTGCCTGCATCCTGGGTAGCTGATCAGAGTCAGCTTTGGCCCTTAAGTCTCAGCCATGTGGCCACCCTCTTCCTGCAAGCCTCATGGTCCACTCCACAATGGAGGAAGGCTTCCTTGGGGATATTCCTACAGGTCCTGCCTTCACAGAGACCCCAGTCCAAAGCAAAGCATCATTGGGAAAACCAAGCCACCCACCTCCCTGGCTCGGCAGCTCCAGGTGCCCCTGGGAACCTGGGCAGAGGCAGGTACCAACAGGAAAAGGCAAGGCTGAAGGCTGCAGCCTGGATTAGCTTGCTAGTGCTGAGGTAACAAAGTTCCACAAACAAGTGGCTTCAACAGTAGAGATGTCTTTTCTCAGCTCTGGAGGTCAGAACCGCCAGGGTGTGGTGTCAGCAGGCTGGTGGCCTCTGACCTGGAGAGAAGCTGGCCTACGCCTCCTCCCCTCGGCTGTGTAGGCATGTCCTCTCCCTGTGGTTCTTCACACCCTCCACCCTCTGTGCTCACCACTCTCTGGGCCCCAAGTTCCCCTGGTCCTAAGGATGCCAGTCAGTCATATTGGGTTAGTGGCCCGCCCTTCCCCAGTATGAACTCATTGTAACAGATTTAACCTGCAATGGTCCTATTTTCAGATAAGGTCACATTATGAGGCACTAGGGGTCAGGACTTCAATGTCTTTTTTTGGGAGGAGGGGCATAATTCAGCCCTTGACACCCAGCCTTCTTTGTCCCTACCACTGGGGTGACTGTTCCCTCAAGGAAAGAGGGGGGCAGGCGGAGGAGGAAATGCATGTGGACGGAGGGCAGGGAACTGATAGTCTGGCCAGTGCTCCCTGGCTGTGCTGCTCTAACCCAATTAGCAAGGGCCCTTCCAGTGGACTCAGAGAACGTGCCCTCACTGAGAAGCTGTAACCAAGGCTGCAGACCAGGCAGTTCTACCACTTGGCACTCACTACTCCCAGGCGCGTGGAGATCATGGCAAGTGCCAACAGAAGAGTGAGGCAGGAGGGCCCTGGGCTTTTGGAGCAAAGCCAATGACCCATGATTCTTTGAGATGCAAGTTTTGACTTGCTACAGTGCTCCACCTCAGACAGCACAGCACACACACTATGGGATACCACATGCCCATGTGATCTGAATTGCGCATTGCAGACTGGGTGACGTGATGCCATAAAGTGGGGTGTGCCCAGCAGCACCCTCATCAAGGGGATGTGGATTTGCCTTGAGCACAGGTAAGCTGCCTGAACAGGTGGGTCACACTCCCGATACTCCCAGTCATACCTCCCACTTCCCCACCCCTGACCTACACTGTGACCTAAGGAAGTTTCTTATGACACATGTGGCAAAATTATTCTCATTATATACTACTAAGGAAACTGAGTCACAGGGTTTAAACAAGTTGTCCAAGCCACCAGCTAGTAAGTGGAAGAGCTGAGATGTGAACCCCAGACTATGGAGGGGACATAGGATTGCTGGTGCACAGTGGGGACAGGAAGGAAGATGGATGGGCCCTGGGGGTTGCCTGAAGCATTCTTAAAATCACATGCTATTGTCACAGCTAATGGAAGAGCAGCACCACAGGCTGGCGGGGTCACCAAGCCCATATTCCTCAGGAAGGGTGGTTTGAGTCCCTGCACCAGGAGGAGACGTAGCCCGCCACAGGGCTGGCTAGAGGCAGAGTGAACGTGGACTAGGGAGAAGGAAGCCCAGTGGTTGCGAGAGACCCCAGCAGTATCTGCATGCTCTTCTTTTCTGAGACATCACACGTGGAGGGAACCTCTCTCCTTTGTCTCCTCACTGCTCTGTCTCAATGGCTGTTGGTGGAAACCTATGTAGTTTCTGCCAGGAGTTTCACAGTCACGAAGTAATGAAGGGAGAAGGGATGTCTCTGCATCCTGATGGTCGCTGGCGACACTAAGGCTGGGCCCTTAGAGAGGGGTGAGCAGTTTCAAGTGTATAAAGGGCCTTTGCATTATGGTGGGCAGCATGTTTTTTTCTCTCTTTGGACCTGTAGGTGAGGGAACAGTGGCAAAGCAGCAAACTTGGGTGGACTAACTTCCTTCCTAGGAATCCTCACCTGCTGACTCTCATTCTGGAGGCTGCCTGGCTCTGGTGCAGCCGGGCGCCGGCAACAGACCTAGTTTTTCCCAGTCAGCCTGCTGCCCAGCGCCCACCCTAATGCAGTGTCACACAGTTGCATCCAGGAACATTGGTTCTGGCACCACCAGTGGCAACAGTGACCACCTTCAACATCCCAGTTCTGCAGCTCACATGTCGGTAAGAAGGGCCTGGCTGTGACTGGCAGAAGGGCCTACAGTTCTTAAATGTCTAGGATCTGGAAGAAAGCAGCTGTTTGAAGGCACCCATGTCCCAAGCTCTGTCTTTTGTTCCCAGTGGCTTCCACTGGTCCCAAGATGGCTCTGTGCCTCCAGGCATCATGCTCAAGCAACAGAAGCCCCAGCCTCTTCTGGTCACTCTGGAGGGAGACCTCTAGTTCACCTCATCTGTCATACTGCGCCCTGGCCTCCCGCTGATGCGAGGGAGGCTAGGATTGACAGGTTTTACTTGCAGGTCTCCACCTTGGGGAATTGCAGGATGCAGGGGCTCAGAATCACAGAAGAGGCCGCTGTGACCGGCGTGTGGGCTCAGTTCTCCATCTCTCCACCTCTCCTGGCAATGCTTCGGGCACCTATATCCGTCCATAAATTCCTTTCACTGAGACCTTTCCGCTGTTGGCAACTGAGAGCCCTGCCTGATGACACCTGAGACTTTCTGAGCCTGGAGAGAAAGCGACAGGAGGGGATCTGGAGGCGAAGGCAGGGCTGGATGGGCCCCTCTGAGAGTCAGGCTGCTTCCTTCTGGTGCAAGGAGCCGGCGAGGCATTGGTGGGGGTTGGGGAGGGGGGGGAGTCCAGAGAACGGTGGACAGCCCAGGGTGTGAATGGACAGCCAGGGCGCCAAGACACAGTCCAGGGTGTGCGGGATGCAGGGGGACAGTCGGAGGAGCGAAGGGCAGTCTAGGCTCTGAGGTCAGTCCCAAGACAGGGCGGAAAGCAGGGTGCAAGCTCCGGCGGCGCGGGCGGGGAGATGCATGGGATTAGGACCGCCGGGACTACATTTCCCAGCAGGCGGCTCAGTAGCGTCACTTCCTGCGGCGCCGCGGTACGCGTGTGGGAGTGTACGAGCGAGTGTTTACTTCCGGCCGCCGCGGGCTGAGGGCCGAGCGTGTTGGGCGGCGGGCGCGGCGGGTCCCGCGCAGCCATGGACTGGCTCATGGGGTGAGTCGGGCGGCCGGGCGGGAGGGCCGAGCCCGCGGGAGGGAACTCGGGGCGCGCCGCGGGCACCGCCGGTCAAGGGCATCCGGTGCGGGTGGAGCGGCTGGCCGGCCGGGGCGGCTCCGTGGGGACTGGACTGGGGACCGGGGCGCCGGGCCAGTGACCGGCCGGGGCGCGCGGCGGGGCGCGAGCCTGGGAGCCTCTGCGGCGGGGCCGGACGCGGGGTATCGGGACCGGGAGCGGAGCTGGCTCGGCTTGGGCAGGACCGGCGCCCGCGCTGCCCGCCGCGCCCCGCGAGCCGGCCCAGGGCAGGCCGGCCACACCTCGCCGCTGGGAGTCTGGCGCCCGGGGAGGTCGGACCCGGTGCTCCTCTCGCCGGTAGCTGAGGGGAACTTGCTTCTGGAAGAAATCACTTCAGCACCGACAGAGAGCAGCTCCTTAAAATCGAGGAAAACGAAGCAAAGCAGCCCAACTTGATCTGTCATCCGGACTCGGGAGGAGGGCGAGCCGGGCGAGGCTGGCGGGTGGAGAGGGTGCGGTGGGCGAGGCGCACGCCGCGCTGCGATCGGCGGATACGGGCCCGGGTGGAGTAGGAAGGAAGCGTGGGGCTGGGAGCAGCGGGCTGGGCTTCCCCTTCAGTTTGCTTTTGTGTTTAGCTGGAAATGAGAGAAACGAGGTAAAATGTCACACCGTCTCCAAAAAGTTCAATGGCTAAAGTGATTGTTCTGACCGTTTACTTTTGAGGACCAAGAAGGGGAGGCACTGCTCCATCTGTCCTCAGCTCTCATTTTACTAGCACTTCTCCGGAGGCAGGTTCCTTACTCAGGGGCTGGGGCTAAGGGTGGGGGAGCTGTTGTTGTTGGCCTCCGGCTCATGGAAAGGCTTGTCTGGACACTGAAGTCCGGGAAAGGAGGGGGAAGGTCTTTGTTTCCCCTTGCCGGGTATAGGGCAGAGAGAGTGGAGGGTGCTGTTGGATAACCAAGGCGATGGGTTAGATCCATCCACCTTGCCTGCAGGTTGTGTGTAGTCTAGGGAAGGGGTATCCCTGGGGGCAGGGGGAGGGGCAAGCAACTTGAGGGATGAATTGAGAGGCCAGAGAGAAGTGCCACGTGTGGTGGGGTAGGTGGGGAGCCAGAGTGCAGGGGTCAGGGCAGCGTGTGGGTGATGCTGGCGACCAGCTTTGGTGTGGCCGGCTCACTCGGCTTCTTGGGGAGGCAACATTGCTACTCAGCCCTGCTGCTGCTAGCTGTGTGACTTTGGGTGGTCACATACCTCTCCTGACCTCCTTCTGTGAAATACAAGTTGTAATGCTGGCCGGATGGCTTTGCGGGAGGGTGAGCAGAGGACACGGAGAAGAGCACTGACACGGTGTTTGGCATTGCTGTGTGTGACCATTCCTACCAGAGGTGTTTTGTAGGAGGCCTCTGAAGGCTCACGGCTGTGTTTGCCTTGTTTTGAATTGCATTTATTGGGAGGGACTGTATTGGGGGCAACCTGGCCTCCCAGTAAGCCTGTTTCAGCCGAGTACACTCACAGTGCCTGTGTGGGAAGGACCAGCCTGATCAGCTGAGTTGCTGAGGAAGCAGCTGCTGGTATTTTGGTATTTTGCCCCTTCTCTGTGAGGATGGCGTGTTCATAGGAAACAGGTACTCCAGGGCCTGGAAACTGCCCAGTAGACAGTCATTTAACTGGACAGATGTCTGGGCTTTGTGGACTTCGCTGTCACCGCTGTGACTATCCAGAAACTAACCACGGTTAGGCTTCGAAGGGACTGGTTCTTGAGGTCCTTGCCTCATCTGTGGAAGGCCTTGGAGCACACATTTCCTGGGCCTCCTCCTGGGGTGGCTGGTCCAGGTGCTGGACTAGAGGAAGACAGATCTAAAAGGGACGAGGCTTGGAGCTGCTGCTTCCATAGGCCCCTGGGAAGGGAAGGTGCGCCCTCTCTGCCTGGCTGTGCAATGGGCAGTTCCAGAAGGACACTGAGTTGTGGGGAGGGGGCGTTGGTGGTTTGCTATCTTTGTGCATGTGTTCTTAAATTCAGTGGGTTGCATATTGGACATTATAAACCACGAATTCTTCCATAATCCTTAACTAGGACCCCCTTCCACTATTTTAAAAAGAGGCACAATCTCTTTTGTCGAGTACTGATCTTCCTCAAGAGCTTGTTTTCAATGTGGTGTTTAAGGATGCTGGAGCCAGCAGGGCCAGGTGCCCCTCCCGCATGTTTATTGAGCAGCTACTGGAAAATAGGACGATGCGAGGCCTAGACGAAGCCATAGAGTGGGTGAATAGCAGAATTCTGAAGATGTCTCCCACTCGGGTCCACTTCTCAACTGGTCCCTCCACTCCAGCGAGGACAGCCAGCCAGTGGCGCTTGCACCCATTGTACGCCTTTTGTGCACTCAGCACTGGGGCTTGAGCTGGCCCTCAATACTTCAACTGGTTTCAGCCTGGGAGATGTCAGGAAATGTGTTTTTTTATACTTCCTTGCTATTTTTATTAATTCACACCATTCAGTGTCAGCCATGTAGTTTGCAATATAGTTCTGTCTTTGTGTTTTAAATGCTGTTTATCCTGTTTTTCTAAGAAAGAGTTTCTTTGCATCAGTTCATCTCAGGTGACAAAGTATGGACTCCACTAACGTAGTGCTAATGATCCCTCCAGCTGTGACTACTGTCACTGGAAGTACCAGTGTGGCTTTTGTCACTGGAAGGGCTGTGCTGAGTAATGGGGCAGCCTTATCTTCAGCTCTCCCGGCTGCGTCTGAGGGAAGGGAGGTCCCTCAGGAAACCTGCTCGGAAGCCAGAAACCCCGCCGCACGTTGCAGCTTGCCTGTGGAATCTGCCGGCCTGACTCAGAGAGGAGCTTCTTGCTGTGTGGCTTGCGTGCATCTGTGTCACTGTGCGTTTCCTGTTCTTGGCCTTGAGCTGGCTGTTGCAGTAGGTGTAGCACTTTCTTTTTCTAACTTGCAAAGGGTCACCGCTCTTGTGTGGTCTGCCTCTTAAGTCCCTGGCTGTCTCCATCCTGGGAAGCTGATGGCAAGGTGGCAGCCTGGCCCCTGGGAAGAAAGCAGCCCCGGGAGAGGCTGTGGGAGGCACGTCAGATTCAACGAGGTCTGCGGCAGCGTCTGGGAAGACTTGTGCCTTATCCTCAACTGGCAGCTGTGGGCATTTATGAGTGGATGAGAAAAGTGCTGTGTAAATTTTACCAACAGAAAGTACAATGCAGAAGCTTCCAAGCTCTGGACATACAGAAGAGGAAATGTACTTCCTCCCTCTTCTGACTGTGGGGGCAAACCTGGGCGCCCTCCCCCTGGCCTTGGGTGGGGCCCACAGGGTGATGTTTGCAGGGACAACCTACCCTCTGGCTGGGACCAAAGCTAGGGGCAGCAAGCACACCCCAGGAACCCGCTTCCCCCTTCCTGGGGCTGCGGACACCTTGACATAGCCATGCCCTGCTCCTCCAAGCAGCAGTTGAGGTGAGGTGTCAGTCAGAGCCTCCTGGCTCTGGCCAAGGAGACAAACCTACCACAAGGAGATGTAGTGCCGAGTGCATGGCCCTGGGAGCTCTCGGCCGGTTGACCGTCTTTGCTGAGCTGAGTCACAAGGCGTTCTGGCCTGTGGCTCTGCCTGCAGGAGTCCTGTGCTGAGTGGAGCCTGCCTGCC
This sequence comes from Nyctalus aviator, assembly GCA_036971965.1. Taxonomy (NCBI): domain Eukaryota; kingdom Metazoa; phylum Chordata; class Mammalia; order Chiroptera; family Vespertilionidae; genus Nyctalus; species Nyctalus aviator. Next base: position 30,987 of record CM072929.1, on the reverse strand, counting down.
TGTATCTCAGGGGCTGAGTGGCTGTCACACGTTGCCTCCTGGGCAGGTGTTGCTGGTGGCTGGCCACTGAGCCTGATTATGAGGGGACCAGACTGAGCTCGCCCCAGTCTCTAGGCTATTTTTGTAACAGCCTCGTTGAGGTAAAATTCACATACCATAAAGTGTACTTGTTTCGAGCATACAATTAAGTAATTTTTAGTGAAATTACAGAGTTGGGTAACCATCACCACAGTTTAATTTGAGAACGTTGCCTTCACCCAAGAAGAAAGCCGATGTCCGTCAGCAGTCCCTCCCCATTCCGCCCCTGCCCCCACCCCATCCTACTCCTTTTCTCTCTCTGGGTGTGTCTGCTCTGGACATTACACCTGTAGTCTTCTGTGGCTGGGCCACTTAGTATGACATTGTGAGGCTCGTCTGTGGTGGGAGACAGCAGCGCATGCTGCACCCTGAGCCTGCATGTGGCAGCCGCCACACAAATGCTGGCAATGGGCATCTGCCCTGCAGGCCCTGACAGGAGGCATAGGTGCCCGCCTGGCATGCCCTAGGTGTCAGGCTGTCCTGGGAGTCACAGTTCCTTGAGCCTCGGCACCCAGCTCTGGGGAGGACTCCCAGCCCTGCATGCAGTGGTGAGGCTGACGTGGCTTCTTGGAGGCCCTGATCCTGGCAGCGTCATCGTTGTAGTGAGGTTTGCTAGTGTCAGGGACGCTGATGTGCTGAAGCCCCAGAGAGAGGAGGCACCGAGAGCATGGGTCGTGTGTCCTGTGGTCAAATTGTCACCATGCAGGCTGTCCCTGCTGCCACCTTGCCCGGCCTTTGGGAAGCAGCATGGCTGCATGCACAGGGCTGCTGCTGGCTGGGGTTCAGGCTGGCGGTGCCGTGGGCCCGGGGCTGTGCTGACATTGGCTCCTAAGTTTTCATTCAGAACAGAGAGGCCGTCCTCTGGGATATCTCTGCAGGGCTCAGAAACGTTTTGTCATTAAACCTGTATTCCTACTGGGATGGTCTCCTACCTTTTTGGCTGAAGAAATGCTGAACTTGCCGAAACTGCTTTGGCTCAATGGATAAAGAGCATCGACCTGTGGACTGAAAGGTCCCAGGTTCAATTCTGGTCAGGGGCATGTACCTTGGTTGCGGGCACATCCCCGGTAGGGGGTGTGCAGGAGGCAGCTGTTCGATGTTTCTCTCTCATCGATGTTTCTAGCTCTCTATCCCTCTCCCCTCCTCTCTGTAAAAAATCAATAATGTATATATAAATAAATGCTGGACTCCATGAATTCTTTTTTTTTAAAAAAATATATATTTTATTGATTTTTTACAGAGAGGAGGGGAGAGAGATAGAAAGTTAGAAACATTGATGAGAGAGTCATACATCAGCTGCCTCTTGCACGCCCCCTACTGGGATGTGCCCACAACCAAGGTACATGCCCTTGACCGGAATCGAACCTGGGACCTTTGTGTCCACAGGCTGACGCTCTATCCACTGAGCCAAACCTATTTTGGCTGGACTCCCTGAATTCTGCTGTGAGTTCCTGGCACTTATAATTCATGTAAAAATAAGTGTGTCATCTTGTGGTACCCTAGTTGTCTTCAGGGCCTCCTCTAGACTAACAGGCAGCTGTCATCTCCCCGTGCTCCATGCCGACCTTCTGCACAGGACTGAGGGGCGGGCCGTGGCCACGGGGGAGCTGTGCTTCCTCTGGGTGCTTTGTGCTAGTTTCTCCTCGTTTACTGCCTCCTTCTCATTGGACTCATGTTTTAGGAAGGGAGGAGCACTGGTGGTTTGCTGGTCCCTGAGGTCTGAACTGTCCTCAGAAAGGCAGCATCTCAAGTGCTCTCTCTTGAGATGGTTCTGTTAGGGGCACTACCATCTCCCCCATGGTGGAGCTGGTGCAGAGAGCACCAACAGGCGACTGGGGAAGTGTCGTGGCCGAGTCCTCACCCCACACCTGCACCGCCAGGCTAAACACAAAGCTGGGAGCAGCTGCAGGGAGCACAGCCCCGCAGGCTCCCGTTAGGGGGCCTCACTGGGAAGGCGGGAGGCAAGTGCTGGTGAGGCTTGGAGAACAAGAGCCCCACACACTGTTGGTGGAAATGTACATTTGGTGCAGCCACTGTGGAAATTCCTCAAAAAAAATTCAGAAAATTACTCCCTTATGATCCCGCAGTCTCACTACTGGATCTATATCCAAATAAAATCATTATCTTGAAGAGCTGTCTGCACTCCCATGTTCATTGCAGCATTATTTTCAACAGCCCAGACATGGACACCATCTAAGTGTCTGTGGACGCTGATAAAGGAAACGTGGTCTGTATATACAAGGGAAGTTATTCAGCCTGAAAAAAACAGCCCTTGGGAGGATGTGGAACTGGCCCGGGGCCCGGAAGGTGCTGGGGCTGAACCCACCCACCTGCCCCGCATCATGCAGTGGCGGGAGGGGCTCACCACAGAGGCTCAGCGTAGCGGTCCCCTGACCACATGTGACAGCAGCAGAGCCTCGAAAACCACGGTGCACATGTTTGACCTAATGCAGAGAATAGAGGGCCCACCAACAGCAGACTGCACACCCTCTAAGCACTTGGAACATCTACTGACCGGAACCTCTGCAGATTTCAGTAAACGGAAACCCTCCAGAGCATGTTCTTGGCCAAAGTGAATCAACCATCGGTATTTAGGAGCTAGGAGCACACTTCTGAGTGACCAGTGGGACAAAGAAGGGCTCGTAAAAGAAATGAGAAGAGTTTTAGCCAAAAGGTACTAACTGCTGTGTGGGATGCAGACCGGCCTCAGAGGACCTTGAGCTTCCCTGAGGGCTCTCACTGAGGGCAGAAGCCTGTGGCTTGTTGGGTCAGTGCCCCTCATGGCTTCTGGGCACCCTGCTCTTCCCCTGGTGTTGTTTGCATTTCCTCATTGGACCCAGGGACCACACTGAGAATAAACCACCAGAGGCAGGGAGGACGCTGTGCTCTGTGAGGTGGTCCCAACACAGGCCCGGGCCTTGTGGACGGCATGCCCTTCCTCACTGTGTAAAGAGATGCAAGGTAAAGTGATACCTGTGTCACCTTCCACTGTTGGAAGGTGAGATGCCAGTGTCCCGTCTCCTTCTCCACCCCCGGACCTGGACAAGAAGAATGTTCTTTCTGGTGTTGGTGTCTTTGTTCCCTGTTCTGGGTCTTGCTGAGACCTGCTGTGGCCTCTTTCCGCTGGTGGTTGGGAGCCAGCCAGTGGGACTGTAACCTGCGGCCTAGGTTGTTTCCATGTGTGGTGGCTGGAAACAGTGTAGCAGGGCGGTGGGCATGTGTCTGTTGCCTTTTTTTTTTTTTTCTTCCTCCCAGGAGAGTCAGGTGGCCCTCCCCTCGTGGATACATTTTGTCTCATACATTCTGTTAGCTTGTGCCCGCTGGGTGGCCAAGGGCCTGCTCTGGCAGGGCTGCCAGTTTTCAAGGGCTCTGCTGTCTGTCACCTGTGTTTCACTGTTAGTGGGGTGAGCCTGTTTGTGATCTCTGTTACCTTCTGTGAGTTTTCCTCTGCAGGCTGCTCCTGGCATTCTCTGGATGCTGTTTAGGGTCACCTGGTCATGGCTGAGAAAGGACTTTTCTTCCTCGCTCCTCAGCTCCACTCGCCAGAGGCGCTAGAGAGAGGGGGCGGCACAGTCCCATGTCGTGGGGCCCTGGAAGCAGCTTGCTTCGCACTGTCTGTGTGCGCTGGCCTCGTCACTGCACAGCAGGAGATCCGGCTTTCCCGAGGGGCTGCTCCTGGCGGCCTAGGCGCCCGGCTCTTGGGCAGCAGACCCTGAGTACCCAGGGCATCCGGGAGCTGGTGATAGGTTCCTCTGCTCACTCAGGACACTGTGTTGGAGGTCAGCGTCCCATTTGTAGGCAGGAAATTGAGGCCGAGAGGCCGGTAGCTGGCCAGGGGCCTGAGTCTGGAGGCTGGTGCCAGGTCAGTGCGCTGCTCTCTGCTCCAAGTCCACTATCCCACTCGCTTCTGGGGTGTGTCCGAATGCCGCCATCTCACTGCTGCCTTTAGGACCTCCAGACATGGTTCCCAGAGACTAAGGGTGTGCAGACCAGGATGGCCATGGGGGAACCTTTCAAGGGTTCTCGGGAGGAGAGAGAAGGTCTGTCCAGACTTCAAAACTTGAAGAGTCACCTTGATTCCCCTTTCCTGTTACCAGGGAAGACAGGTCCCTGGCTGTGCAAGTAGATAGACATCCACCAGGGGGCGCTGTCGACCACGCAGGAAGGCTAAGTTCTGGTGCTGGTGACCACAGTGGTGAGGAGCAGCAGTTACAGTACCAGACCACATGTGTGAAACAGGTACCAGGTCATCCACAGATGTCACCGTGGGCTGCTGGGAGCCGGAAGGGTCAGGGCAGGGTGAGTGTAGCAAGCTTGGCTTCACGGGGACAGACCAGGGCTTGCTGAGGGCTGGACTGGCCAGGCCCACCTCAGGCACCTGTGCACGTGTAACTGCAAAGTGAAACCTTAGGTGCGCACTCCCACCGCCCAGGCCAAAACGTGTGATAGATTCCATCAACGTGAATGCCCACCCCCACCACACCCTGGGGCCAATGCCCCCTCCCCCTTTCCCCCAGATCAGAGACGTGCCTGTGACTAGCGGATTGGGACCTTCCTGAGCCACACAAACCTCTGGGTGGTATTGGGATCTCACGTGGGGGTAGGCATGTGTAGCGGTGGTGGGGACCCCCAACACGAGGTGCTGCGGGTATCCTGGCAGGTCAGAGACTCCTTTCTGGGCAGCGATGAGGCTCAGCAATGTGTTGAGGGTTCAGTAGAGGACAGATTTGTGCTTGTTCTTGGCCTCTTAGCACTCCCAGGGAGACAGTGGTGTTTGTTCAGAAGTCTTGGGCTGGGACCTGGGTACAGTCATGGCCTTGGACACTGACCCTCAGGGTAGGGTCAAGGCCATGGCTTTCTGACTGGGTGGTGGTGTGGGGCTAGGACCTACATGGAGGGTCATCCTGTGATACTGGCAGAAAGTGGGTGGGGCTGAGCCTTTCGGGAGAGGCTGTCAGGGTACCTTATATCCCTGCCATCCAGCACAGTGATGTCCAGGCAGGGCTGGGCCCTCCTCCGTGAGCGGTCCTGAGCTGGGTGGGAGGCCCTGCAGTCAGTGAGCAGAGCTCCTGTTGACGCCAGTGCCTCTTTGTGTGCTGGAGATGCCGGTCCTGCCGGGAAGGGAGCTGGGCTGTCTGCCCACATCCTGTATTGCACATGGACCTGCTACCGGAACCGAGTGTATTGGCCTTGTAATTGGACTTGCTCCCTCCCAACCCCACTGAAATGAGAGCAAAGGGAATTCTGGGAGGCAGAACCCACAGAAGCGCAGGATGGCAGACAGACATCCAAACACAGGTTTGGATGTTGGGAAGCTGAGGATGGGATGGAATGTGGAATTGGGAAAGTTGAGCCCAGGCCAGCAGGAGCTGCTGAGGGATCTCCACCAGGTCCACATTGGTAGGACCCAAGAGCTGGGAAGGGGCGAACTGGAGAAGCAGCAGTGAGTCACCCCCCCACCCCTGCTGTCTGCCCCAAGGGGGCACCTTCAAGCATCAAGGACGTCCCACAACCAGCCACTCTGGTCCCAGACCCCAATGTTGAGGTCTCCTCTCTAGGCATGGGAGTCTGACCAGTATAAGAGAAGGACCCCTAGAACTGAGAGTGGAGCGGTCATCCTCCATGTGCTGCCAGGGTGCTCTCAGTACCCTCTGTGAAAGAGGAGTGGGTGGCGGGCTCCCTGAGTGTTTTGAGGAAAACCTGCATAAGACAGAGCAAGGCCAGAAGAAAAGGACACAGGAAACAGAAACCGCTGTGGTCACTCTCCTCAGAGATGCCAGGACTGCACAGCCCCCACACGAAGAGCTGCCTGAGAACGAACGAGAATGCGGGGCAGTGAGAGGCACAGCAAATCGAAATCCTGACTAAAGGACCGGAGGGAGATGGGTGCACTTCTCAGCAAGTCCATCAGCCTGGCGTGGGCACCTGGCGAGCAGGGGAGATGCAGAGCGTCCATGTGTCTGTGCGGAGCTGCGACCACGTGGGGCCAGCAGGAGCCAGAAGCAGAGGGACGAGTTAAAGGAATTCTACAGTTTTCCAGATCCACAGGCAGCGAGTTCAGGTGCAACAGGCTCCCGTGCAAAGGGCCTGGGGTCACATTTGTGACATTTCAGACACCAGGTACAGGGAAAGTTCCCAAAATCAGAACCGAGCACAGTCCCACACAGATGCTAAACACGGTCCTCAGGATGCTGTGGGGGAACCCTCCTCAGTGCAGTCCAGGAGAGAGTACTTCCTGTCACCCCGTCTTCCTGGGAACCCCATTCTTCCCATAACCCCTTTCCTCCTGGGAACCCCTTCCTCGTAGGAACCTCTTCCAGGAAGCATTTGAGGGGACCAGTGCTGAAGGGAGAGGGAGGGGGCTGTGGTGCGGGGGAATCCCCCTGCTGGTCGCCCTGCCAGTGCTGAATGTCCGTCATGAAGAACCAAGGCTGTGGCCTGCCTTCTGGTCAACCTAAAGCTGATCCTGGCTCCTGCCCGGCCCTCTGTCCCTGGACCCTGCTCCCTGCTGAGCATCTCCTCCCCAAGCTTCTTTGGGTCTCCCCTCGGGAATCTGAAGTATGGACCGTGGCATCTCGGCATTCCTCTCCCTTTCGGGCACACCCACATCTTATGCCTCCCCTCTCGTTCCAAAGAGAAAACTCCTTTCCAATTAGAGGGGAATGTGCCCTTTCACCTTGGCTGCCAGGGCATCCAGGAGGAGGACCAGGGTCCTTCTCCCAGCACGGCCACCCCACCTCTCTGCCTGTGACCTGTTGGGTGTCATTCCTCCATAAAAAACAGGGACACGCCCTGCCCAGGCCCGTGGTACTGCACGAAGGGAAGTAGATGAGGCCTGGCTGGCAGGGTGGCTGCAGCAAAGCTCGGGGGGACAGAGCCCCATGGTGGGTTTTGACCCTCGCCCTCACTGAGCTGCAGCCCAGGCAGACCGGGTTCCATGGGCCTGTGTGTGCTCACGGGCATGGGGCACCTCCAGTCTGTGCTTACCTGCGCTCTCTCCTGACCCAGGATGGTGGCCTTCCTGGGCTGGGTCTGCTGTGAGGGGCTAGCGTGGGCCCTGGGATCAGGGAAGGAAAAGCCCCTCCCTGTGGTTCTGCAGGGTGACCAGGGGGTGGGAAGTCTTCTCCACCCATTGGGCCTTCAGCCTGTGCCTCTCGGGATTCCCTCTCTCTCTGGGAACATTTCCACTGCCCTTCCACGGTGAGTGCACTGCCATCTCTCCGTGGCATTTTCCCAGGCTAGGCTTTTTTTTCTTAGATTTCATTGTTGTTGTTGTTTTTTTTTTTGGTGGGGGAAGATTCCCAGTGTTTCTGGAGGACCAGCAGGTTGCCAGGTCCATAGGAGTGAGGGACAGCTTTGGGCGCTGGGAAGCCATGGTCTCCTGCCTCTCCCAGGCGCTCCTGGGTCTGCCAGTGGCTGCTCCAGTCACTGCTCCCTCCCTGTGGCTGAGCTGCCTTCCTGTGCACTGAGCCTGGGCTAAATCCTGCAGCCGAGGCTTTTATACCACAGGGAGGGTGGAGTGACTTGGCAGGACCCACGTTGCCCTTTCGTAGGCAGCCTGGACTTGGCCGCCTGGGCTTGGTGCCTGCTTGGCTGGTGACAGCCAGGGGAGGGAAGAGAGACAGTGTCACCTGTCCCTGCCATGAGTCCACGGGCTTTTCTGAGCCCAGGTGACTCACCGTGGAGCAGTGAGCACCAGCCTCTGTCCGGGCCTGTGCTCTGTGCAGGCAGAGGGGAGGGCTCTGCCTCTCCAGCACGGGGCTCTGCTGCATTAAACAGGGTGCTGTTTTCTCAGGGGTCTCAGCCACCTTGTCAGTGCCCAAGGCTGGTGGGCCCTAGTTCAGCAGGTGCAGTGCAGGGTCAGGGGACACTTGCCAGAGGTGGCTGCCCATGGCCTGGGTACCCTGCCCCTCGGCCAGCGGTAGCTGGGGGCCAGGTATGATGACCAAGCAGCTCCAACAGGCACTGTAATCGCTTGAATTGTGCCTTGACTTGAACTTGAAACAGACGGTTTAGGTGGTATGTGGGGCGCGCGGGTGTTTCTCTGCCTTCTGTGACCTAACGCCCTGGCCCCGGGGTCTGTGGCTGCCCTCCTCCCATTTCCGTGGGCTCCGGTGTCCGGTGTTGCCATGGCTGGGCTTCAGTGGGCACTTGGCCTCCAGCCTTACCCCTTGGCCTGCCCACCAGAGGGTCTTCCCTCACCTCCGGGGCCTAGTTGTACAGAGCTAGCTGTCAGGTGAGTGTGCAAGGTGAATAGGGTGGCCCCACCCTATGTCTTTGTCTCTGCCTCCCCCGGCAGACCTGGCCCTGCCCACACTGGTGCCAAGGCGTGTCTTGGACAGGCAGGGCTGTCACTGCTCTGCCTTTCCTCGGGCGAGCAGTGCATGGGCGTCTCTGGTGTGAGGCACTGTCAGCTGTGGGGGCAGGTGCACTGGGGCCTTTGCCTTTCCTGATCCCTCCCTCTGCTGTTGGGTTGTGAGGGAGGCAGCGCATGCTGGCCTTTGGAAGTTGAGGGTCGAGGGTGCAAACACCTGGAGAGTAGTCGGAGTGTGCTGGGGGAGCGGTTCTGTAGACTGATCCAGACAAGGTGTCACACCCACTCATGGCGTCACCCTGGGCAGCCGAGGCGAATGGGAATGGGTGGGCTGAGGAGGCCCAGGAGCTGGGGATTCCAGGTGGCCAGTGCCTTTCTGTTCTGCCTCCTCACACTCAGGGCTCCCGGCCCAGTGAGGTCTCAGGGGAGCAGGTGAAGGCCTTTCTACCCAGCTTGGGACACGCCAGGTTTGGGTCTCGTGGCCAGACCCATACTGAGCCTTGTTTCCATGGTCACTCTGGTGGCTGACCTGCAGGGGTGGTGCCGAGATGGCCTTGGTCCTCAGAGGGGTCGCTCCTTCTCTGTCCCACTGGACCATGTGGGCTGGGACCTCTGGCCTCAGGAGACTGTCAGTCCCTGCATCAGTGACTCCAGAGTCAGCGTCCCCACGGCCCAGACCACTCCTGTCCCCTCTGTCTCGGACACACACCTCGTCAGTGCTTCCTCTTATTTGTGTCAGACAAAGGTGGGCTGCAGTTATCGTAGCAGCGACTGCTGGGTGTGGCGACCCCTCCCCTGAGCGGAGGGCTGCCAAGCAGGCAGCTGTGCAGGTAAAGGGCGAGCCACCAGGCCTTGTGTGATGGTTTAGCGAGTAGCTCTGGGAAGCCGACCCTGTTCAGCAGAGTCATGAATCAGACGGAATGGGGGTCCCACACATTCCCAGGATGGTTGTAGGTGCTGGGATGCAGCCGTCAGCACAATGGGCGACATTCGGACATGACTCCCTGGCATGGTGATGGTAAGGCGTGTGCCAGGCCGTGTGTGTGCCGGAAGTGGAGTGAGCACAGCAGCAATTTAAAGTAGTTTTTATCTTTAGCATCTTTGACGTGGTCTGGGCCTGTTTTCTGGTTATGGTTGCATTTTTCTGTTTCCTCACCTGATACGCACATTTCTTGTGTTAGCTGTGGGGTGGCGGTGCTGTTGAAAGTCCTCCAATGAGGAGCGTGATGGTGGTTCCAGCGGGCTGTTCATTTGCTGTTGGTTTAGCAAAAGCTTTCTGAGGGCCGCTCTAGAGATAACCTTCTCTGGGGCTGCTGCAGGTCTGCTCCCCACGCAGAGCCTGCAGTGGGGCTCTGGGTGGGAGCATGTCGCCTTCCTGCTTCACGACCTCTGGAAGGCTGCTTGAGCGCCCGGCTCCTTGGAGCTGTTGTTTGCGAGGCTCTGTACACCCTCAGCCACGTGGTTGGCTCGAGGGTTTGGTGGCTCTGTCCATAGGGGCAGAGTGTCTTGATGGGGCAGCCCCATCCTGTCCTCAGCCCCAGCAGTGTGCTTGCTCCACACCAGCCTCCTGTGCGCCAGCATGCTGACCAGCGCCTGCCAGTTGCTGTGTGTATTTTACCCTTTGCAGTTGGTGATGGCGGCGGTCTGGGCCTGTGTCTGTTGCTCCATCATCACCCAAGTGGGGATGAGAATCCCTCTCAGCCTCATGTTCCCCGTGTGTCCCTTTGAGTTTCTGGTAGCTCCCCCATTGTTCAGGAGCTCTCGTTCCCGATTCTAAGAGCTCTTGTGCCTCTGTTCAAATCTGTGCATGCCACTTTATTAATGCACTTTTCTGATGTCTGGGGCTGGTTACAGACGAGCCTGAGGAGGTTGCAGTGATCCATGGGTGAGGGACCAGAGTAGGGTCATGGGAAGGGATTCGTGTGCATCGTGATCTGCACGCAGACACCGTGTCGCTGGGACTGAAGTGGACAAGCCTGCACACGGCTCTGTGCTGGCAGTGGAGAGGCCCGCAGCGGTGTGGGCACCGTGCAGTCTCGGGCTGTTTTCCCCAGGGAAGGAACCAGGCGGAGATGGCTGGTTCTAGGACAGGGCAGAGATGGGACACGGTGAGCCTAGAAGCACCCCTTAGTGCTCAGTTACCCCAGCTGCCTGGTGCTGTGGCTGGCCCGTGGATGTCTGTCCCGGACAATCTGGGTGGCTATGGGGACAGAAGGGCCTTTTGCCCTAGTCCCCATGGTGTCCCCAGGGCAGAGGCAGCCTTTCTGCACTGCCTGTTGTTCTGTCCTCACTGTGGCTTTGGAGTTGCTGCAGTGCCAGCTGGATTGAACCTGGACAGGTGAGGAGATGGGAGGGGCCCTTTTTGGGATGTGGTCTTGGGGTGGGAGTGGTGGGTGGAGGGCAGGGCTGAGATGGGTGGGGATGTGAACATCCCCTTGCTAGGTGGGGCCTCTCAGCGATCTCTGTGTACTGCGAGCTGTCTCTGCCCCTGTGGTCAGCCACTTGGGGTTTTGGTGCTTCCTGCTCTCCCACCTGCAGGCAGCTGTCAGGAAGGCGTGGCCGCATGGCCTCTCCCCACTGGAAGGCCCTGGGCAGCTCATGCCTGGTCTGGATGCCCCAAAGCCTGTCAGCCTTGCCTTCCTCCTGCCTCAGCCTGTGCCACTCTGTAGGTGACAGCTGTGTCTGCAGCTGCAGAGGCTGGGCTCCGGCCAGGGGTGCTGTCAGCTTTGGAGGTCAGGGCAGAGCTGCCGCCTGTGTCACAAGAGCTCTCCCAACTGTGTCACAAGGGCCTCAAGGTGCCAGGGCCCCGGCTGATGCGTTCTTCCCTGGAGCTCTGCCCTCCCCATACAGCACCGCCCGCAAGGCGCCACTTTGAAAAGTCCACTGAGACACGCCCTTAACTAACCAGGCGGGCTGGCCTGGCCTGTGAAAGGAGCAGCTGTGTGTCTGCCAGGCCAGAGCCCTCCTTTCCCCTCCGCGTCCTCATTGGCTAGTGTCGCCTGCTCCCAGGCAGACTGCCCAGCGAGGGAGCGACGTTGGTGCCGGAGCTCCCACTTCCCTCGGCACCTCCGCGCTGCCCCAGCATGCTGGGGGACCACAGCAGCCTCCCTACAGACCGGGCTCTGCTCAGCCAGCCCCCCAAGACTGGACTCAGCTGCAAAATGGTGCTTCAGGCCGTCGGCAGAGTGCTCAGGTGAATGCTGGGCACAGGGTGCTGGTCAGACAACCCCTGATCCCTGCCCTGGGTCAGGCTGCAGTTATCTGCTGCCCCCAGGACTTGGTCAGGAGCTTTGTTTGCAGGGGGTTCCCCTAAATGTCTGCCTGCTGCTGCTCGAGGGCGGGAATTTGCGCCTGCATTTGTGAGGTGAGAAGGGCCTGTTGGTGAGTCTTTCTGGCCACAGCAGTCCTTGTCTTGCCCCTCCGAGCCTGCGGGACAGGCTTTGCCACAGGCGTGTGTGTCCTGTTGTCTCCAGGCGGGTGATTGGAGCCTGTCCATGAAGAGCCGTATCTGGAGTACTGACCTAGGCTGTGGCCGGCTGGCACGATCATCTGCACCTCTTCTACTGCAGGGCCTCCAGAGTGCCCCCCCCCCCTGCCATGGGCAGCACCTTTCCTGTGTGAATGTGCGCGTGCATGGGGGGGCCTAGGGAGCAGAGAGGCCCTTGGGGGTCAGGGACAGTGCTGGAGGGGCCCCGGGGGTCAATAGCAACTGTCCCTTGGGATGTGTCACAGTTGAGCTCAAGCCTGCTTTCCTTCAGGTGCTGGTAGTGGGTCCTCTGTCAAGTGGAAGTGTCTCGCTTTCCTACTTCTGTCTGTAGCTGTGAGTGAGTAGCAGGCTTTGGTGGGGGTCTGGGTGTGGGCCAAGCCTGATGGGTGGTCCTGCTGGAGTGACCGCTGAGTTCTAGAACCTGTGAGGTTCGTGCCTTCAGCATCTCTGGGCACCTCTGGTGTCAACCTCCCCCTACTGCAGCAAGTCAGCTCACCAGGGGATTTGGAAGGGTGAGCAGGTTGGTGGCACTCTCCAGGTGGTTGGTTCCCATTAGGAAAGTGACTGACTGTCTTGGATGGCGTAGGCGACCACGTGTGTGCACACCTGTGTGCATCACAGGTGTGTATACACCGGTGTGCACAATGGAAAAGGGCTGGCATGGAAATGGGCCAGCCCCACAGAAGACAGAGCAGAACCCATGATCTGAGCTGCGCTTGGGACCCCAGAGGTGAGCTCTTGTGGGGCCGGGGTGAGGTCATGCCCCCTGGGGCCTGTGAAGACTCCAGGCGAAGGTGACACCTGGGCTCAGTGTTGAAGGAAGAGCCGCCTATTTCAGTCAGAGAGTCAGAGGGGAACCCGTGGCCATAGCACAGTGGCCACAGCACAGTGGCCACACGGTGGCTGCATTTGGGGCAGCGTTGTGCAGAGCTCCTGTCCTGCCTTCCTTTGGCTGCCTGTGGGCAGTCTCCCTCCTGGTAGGGCATTAGCTTATGAAAGTTCCCTTTGTTTGTGGTGCTGACCACGGGCAGTCAAACCAGGAGAAACAGTCCAGCCGCCGTAGCCTGTGGAGGTCTGACTGTGGAGGTCTGACGGGACCGGCTCTTTGCCTGTCGGGGTGCAGTGGCGCCAGGCTAGTTGGGACCTGAGAGAACAGTCAGGCTGGGAAGCTCCAAGGTTCAGGCTCCACCCCAGGGCTCTGCATCAAAAACTTGGGGGTGAGGTATTCCTCGAAGGTGGAGAGCCCCAGTGCCCGCGCCCCCTGCATGTCTGGGCCTGGCCGTCAGGGGTGACAGGGTAGCACCACAGCTCCTGTCGGAGTGGGGGCTGAGTCCCTGCACCCCTCAGTGCCCTAGGGAGGAACTTGGCAGGAGCCTGCCTGTGCCTCTGCCAGGGACATAGCTGCCCCCGCTTCCGCCTGCACACTGCCCCCAAACAGCTCTTTCTCATGTCCGCGCCCCTGCCCTGAGGTAACCTGGAGTGAGGGGCATTGGCTGAGGCTCAGGGTGAGGTCCTGCTGGCTACCTTCTCAGTGGCTCCCCTTCTCAGACTACCAACAGCACCCCTGTCCATGGAGCAGTTTCTGTAGGGCCTGCCAGCACCTGAGCACTGGGCCCACTGCTCACGTACCCACTGCTCCCTACCTTAGACCTTCTAGTTCCCACGTCCCTCTGTCTCCAGACACAGCCACTTCTGTTCCTTCCTGCTCTCAGGGTCTCTTCCTTTCTCTGACATCCCATGGCGCCCCTTCCAGACCCCCCTGCATCCTTCTCTGGGCGATGGCCTGAGCTATCCCAGCACCCGCGAGGGAGCGAGGGAGCGAGGGAGCGACAGTGCACGCACAGCAGGCTGGGGGGGGTGGGGGCTAGAAAAAGAGGGGAGTGCATTTGCCCTGGACCTGGGGACTACCAGCCCTCACCACCTGACTCATGCTTTGAATTCTCATCCCATTTTCAAAACCTGGAACTTACTTGCTGTTTCTCAGAGGGCAGGACCATGCCAGCCAGGTGTCTAGGGCTGCGTCCCCTGGCCTGCAGGGCAGGGCTGGCATTGGCACTCTGTGTGTCCCTTCAGCTGGTGCCATTTCACCAGTGCTCTGTGCGGGCAGGTGGGGGATCTCCTGCATGTGGCCATGTTCCTAGAGCCAGACTCCTTTCCTAGCCAATGGGGAGCAGCCTCACGCCACCTCCGGTGGGCCCAGCAGGGACATGGTTTAGCTCAGCACAGATGGCCCTGGGGCCGTGACATTGGATGGGTCTTGTGGACAGGAAGCGTGCAGGCCTGTGTGATGCCCATGATGGTGTCAGTGGCTGGTTGTGGCCGCTCCTGTAACCGTCACTGCAGGCTAGTGTTCAGGCATGTTTGTGAGTCACTAGGTGACATGGCTCCTAAGTAGCAAAGCGTGAAGGTAGGTCAAGCAGCCAGCTCCACGGCCTGGGCCCCACCTTGCCCTGTCCCCACACTGTGGTCACCAGACCCGGAGGACTAAGTTGTGTGCACCAGCCCTGTGGTGCCTGTAGGCCAGTGTGGGTGAGTGTGTGTGTGTGTGTGTGTGCGTGCACGTGTGTGCACGCACGCGCACAGGGAGGGGGTGGGGCGGGTGGAGCAGCCTGGTCCAGGCACTGGACACTGGGCACAGCCGGTGCAGAGGCTGGCGCTGGTGCAGGGGGTGTCCTGCAGCATGTCCCACCTGCTGGGGCCAAAGGCACTGGGACCTTCCTGGTCAGTTTTGCCTTTCTGATGGTGGGGCATCACTTGGGAGCAGGGCCCAGGGTCAGGAGAAGGGCTGCGGGCAAGGAGTGGCATGGCCCCCTACCTACCCACTCCCAGTGAGTGTCTCCAGGCATCAGCAGAGCCCCCGGTGCTTCCAGCTCTTCCTGGGGCCTGGTCTCTCTCTGTGGTTCTGACCTGGAGAAGACGGAGCCTTCCTGCCTGGGCCGAGGCTGCCGGCGCTGAGAAGTTCTGTGCATATGTGTCCACATTGAACAGTTCGCCCCCACGGGGACCCCTGAATGCCCCTGAGAGTGTGTGGTATCCGTGCTCGCACTCCAGCTGGCCCACCCAGGCAGGGGCAGGGCCCCAGGTCTGGGTCTGTCCCGTTGTCCCCAGAACCCGGTGGCCCCCTGGCACTGGCCACTCAGGCCCTGCCCCAGAGGCCAGCACACGTCGCCTTTTAAGGCGAAGATCTCCTGTGAGAAGCTGGAGGGAAAACATTTCCCTGGCGTTCACGGAGCATTTTTTCTTCCTGTTTCTCAAATAAACCCCAGCAACTCTTTAAAGCAGAACAAAAAAAGGGTAAGGTCAGGGAGCTGACCCCACAGCCAGCTGCCCCCCCTCCCCTGCAATGTGAGCCTTCCTTGCCTGGGGCGTGGGGGAGGGCCACCAAGGCCCCAGGGCTGAGCTGTGGGACAGCGACAGGGCCCGGAGAGTGGTTGGCTTCTCCTGCAGGTCCGAGGGCTTGAGGGTGGGCTGCTGGGGCGGGGCCAGCACCCGGCCACACGGCCCTCCTGGGTCCCAGGAGGCAGGGCCACGGAGGGATCCCGTGCGCAGGGGGACCCTCCCACGTCCTGCCCAGGGGCTCCATGTGTGAGACTCAGCGACCTGGTCTGGCCCAGCCTGGGTGGCGTCTCTGGCCGCTTCGGGGACAGATTTCCTTCTTGGGGACGTGCCACCTCGTTGGCCGCCTTAGCCGCAGGGACGTGGCCGGCTCTGGCCTGGGGCAGTGGCAGGAGGTGGATCTGGGCCACGGCCTCCACCGCGGAGGGGATGCAGCCCCTCAGCACGGCGAGCATTGGTTCGTGGTGTTTAGCCACCGATGGTCACTATTCAGATGGAAACAAGACATGTTAGAAATTCAGATTCATTCATATAAAAATAGCCACACATGCCTGTTCTGTGTTAAATAATGGCACATTTTTGTGGAAAGAACTGTTTTCCTAAATAAGAAGAAACTTTAGTGGGAAATGGCCATTTCTGCAGATTTCTGTAGCATTTGGCTGACACCTCCCTCTCCCTGGAAACCTTTCCCTGCACTCGAGGGAGCAGAGGCGAGTGGGACAGGGGTCATGCGGGTGAGCCTGCAGCCCGTGAGGATGGGGCTCTGGCTGTCGGCCACAACAGTGCTCAGGAGGGGGCCGTCGGGTCAGGTGTGCAGGATGCCTGCCCACAACCCACCTGCCTGTGGGACTCTATTCATGGGTCAGTAATGCCCAACCCTGTGTCCTGCTTGTCGGCCCTGCCTTGGGCGCCAGGCCCTTGGTTTGGGCCAGGCTGGCTGCGGGGCTGTGGTGTCCCACGTAGGGGAGAGGCCAGAGATCCAAGTTCAGCCCATGACACCAAGCTGCCGGCTCATGTGTCTGTGTCCCCCTCTCCCCTGAGTGGCCAGACGATGGCTGGGGACGGTGTGTGGGGCCAGTGGGAGCAGAAACCCCAAGGCTTCTCTAGGAAGCCTCTTCGGTGCCTCACGGGCTGTCTCCTGGGGGTCTGGAGTCCATGCTGGCACTTGCCGAGCGGTGACGGTTTCCTTTTCTCGGCAGGAAGTCCAAGGCAAAGCCCAACGGGAAGAAGCCTGCGGCCGAGGAGAAGAAGGTGTACCTGGAGCCGGAGTACGCCAAGTCCAGGATCACCGATTGCGAGTTCAGGGAGCTGGTGGTGCTGCCCCGGGAGATTGACCTCAACGAGTGGCTGGCCAGCAACAGTGCGTGGGGACGGCTGGGCTGGGAGCCACAGTGGCTGCAGCTGGCAGGGAAGCAGTGCAGGTGGCCACCCTCCGGGTCCTTGGGGACCCCAGAGCTCTGTCTGCAGAAGGTGTGCTGCCCATTTGGCCAGTGGCCTGGCTGTCACTCACCAAAAAGGAGGGCTGGACGCTAAGGCATGGAGTGGCCAGCCCTGCAGTGCACTGAGGGGCCTCGGTGTGGGCTCTGAGCAGGCCTGGAGGTCAGGCTTATAGAATGCCACACGTGGGCCTCCTGCACACGTAGTAGGATTCTGCAGGGACTGGCTCTTCTCTGAAGTGCGGTGGGTGGACTGGCCTTCTGTTTAATCAGTGCCCAGGCAGTGTCCCGTTCCAGCTGGGGTGTGTAAAAGTAGGGGTTGTGGCCCTCACTGAGGTGGGAAGTTCGTTCACTATTGTGGGGGGCATTCTGGCTCGATGGCTACCAGCCTCCGCCCACCTGGTATTTGCTGCCTGTCTGGTGGTAGCTGCTGGCTGCTCCCAAGGCTGGTGCTCCACTCTGGGCGTTTGTCTCTGGTCTGTGAGAAGTGCTGGCTGTCCCAGTTCCAAGCAATCTGGGCAGTGGCCTCGTGCAAGATGGAGGAGCTCACGCCTGCTCTTTTCTCCTCCTGCAGCCACCACGTTCTTCCACCACGTCAACCTACAGTACAGCACTATCTCGGAGTTCTGCACAGGGGAGGCGTGCCAGACCATGGCCGTGTGCAATACGTGAGTGCCGCCTGGCCCTGGGAACTCTGGGCTGTGGGGCCATGACTCTGCGGCTGTACTCCTGCCTCTCAGACCTGCTCACGGGGCCCAGGGCAGAGAAATGGGAAGAGAGCCTGGCCAGGGCAGGCAGGGAACTGACCATGCGGGCCCTGCTGGGGCGTGGGTGCCAGGAGCTGGCTTGAGGCTAACAGGCCTAGTTCCTAGGGACAGGACACGCCCGACGGGGTTCCTAAGGCTGCAAGCCCCGAGAAGCTGCAGGCTCCCTGCTCCAGCGGCTGTCCTTGAGTAGAGGCCCCTCCTTCGGCTCCTGCACTGCACAGAAGGGAGGCTCTGACAGGCCTGTGCTGGTCGCTCTCCCTGGAGCTTGTACCATGTGTGTCTTCAGTAAGCAGCCCCTGGCAGCACTGCCTCAGCTCAGGGCAGGGTGGGAAGGAGAGCCACTATGTGGTCCGGGCTTGCCCCCAGCCTCCAGAGCAGGAGTGAGGGGTGGGACATGTACTGACAAGAGGCTGGTGGTCAAGGAGGAGGCCAGGAGCTCCTCTCTCCGTCCCTGTGCACACTGCCCTGCGTCATGCTCCATACCAATCGTCCTGGCTGAGCTGGCTCTCAGCCCCTGGGTCCTGCTCTCCTGGCCCCACTGTGTCCCAGCTCAGGGCCATATCACGTGGGAACAAGGTCACATGGCACCGGCTTTTTCTTCCTTGTTTTTGGGGAAGAGCACGAGGGTGGCTGAGGTGTCCTCATGTCCCCACCTAGCCACTGCAAGGCACAGCCCTTCTCAGGCGCCGCTGCAGGTCCCACAGGTGTGTCCCCAGGGGCTCAGAGGGGAAGCCTGCGCCTGCCACACCTCCAACATGGTGGCCACCCACCTGGTGCCACCTCTGGCCTGCAGCAGGCCCCTCACCCCTGGACCAGGGCGGCTGTGTGGCTGGGGTGGCCCGTGACCAGCCTCTGTCCCCACAGACAGTACTACTGGTATGACGAACGAGGGAAGAAGGTCAAGTGCACTGCCCCCCAGTATGTCGACTTTGTCATGAGCTCTGTGCAGAAGCTGGTGACGGACGAGGATGTGTTCCCCACGAAGTATGGTAGGTCTCTCAGTGCCCCTTGGTGCCGGGTGGGTGTGGCTGCATGTGAGGAGCAGGCAGCTGCCTGACTTGTTGTCTGCCATCCTGGGTCAAGATGACTTCTCCCCAGGCTCTGGGACCTGTGGGCCTCTAGCAGCCAGCGTGGGTGTGTCCTGCCGGAAGGGCTTGTCAGGCTCTGAGTAATCCTGAGCTTCCAGGGCCTCAACCTGGCTGGCAGGACGTCCCCATGTGCCTCCCCTGGGTCCAGGCCACATAGAGGGAAGCATGCAGAACCCCAGGGCCCAGTTCAGGTTGGGGCGGCATGGGGCGGATCTCTGACCTCTCGTCACAGAGGTGGCCCGGGAGGTCCAGCTCTCAGGGGCTGGGCCCCGGGGACAAGTCACTCAAGTGTGTGCTGGTGGCTGCTCAGGGAGGGCTGCTGGGGGTATTTCTGCCTGCCTGGTGAGGGCTCCAGGGGGCAGGAGGGGCACTGTGGGGAGCAGGGCCAGGGTGACATGGCCCTTTCCATAGGCCGAGAGTTCCCCAGCTCCTTTGAGGCCCTGGTGAAGAAGATCTGCAGGTACCTGTTCCACGTGCTGGCCCACATCTACTCGTCCCACTTCAAGGAGACCCTGGCGCTCGAGCTGCATGGACACTTGAACACCCTCTACATCCACTTCATCCTCTTCGCCAGGGAGTTCAACCTGCTGGATCCCAAAGAGACCGCCATCATGGACGACCTCACGGAGGTGCTGTGCAGTGGCGGGGGCCACAGTGGGGGCAGCACGGACGGGGCCAGTGGCGGGGGGGCAGGGGCACAGAACCATGTGAAGGAGAGGTGAGCCGTATGGCCAGACAGGCGTACACGTGTGCAGAGATGGTGGCACGTGTGCCTGTGTGTGTCCACCTGTGTGCGCACATGTTTTGGGCACGCTTGGCAGGAAGCTGGAGAGGTGACACTGCCCAGGCCAGGCCATGCAGCGTGTGGACCCCGGAGCCGGCGTCTGCCTGCTTCCCGCGCCATTTTCCTGTTGGATGGACAAGTGCTGCTTGTTGAGAAGCACCTGGGACTCCTTCCTCCGCTCAGCACCCCGAGGGGACTCTGTTTCCTCCGGGCTTCCTTTCCTGTCTTCTCTGCGGCCTGGCCCCACCTCCCGGCTCTGCCGCTCTGAGAAGTCGCCAGAGAGACGGGGCTTCTCCAGGCCGTGGGCTGCAGACTGGGGTCCTCTTGGTGTGTTTCAGGGTGGGTTATCTTGGGTTCCTCCTCTCTCCCCTCGACTGGATCTGGGCTGTTGGCAGCTCGGTATGGAGGGGTGGGGGAGGCCAGTGATGCTCTGTAGGGCCCCCCCAGCCCATGTCCCCGTCTCTCCTGCCCCCACTGCCCAAGAGGGAGTAGCCGTCCTTGGGACCGAGGCATCAGGGGCGGCAGCCTGTGCGGAGCGGCTGTGGGCAGAAGGCAGAGCTTTTCACACTCTGATCCTCTCTGTTTGCTCGAATAAAAAGAATTCTCTCAGGTCAGCGCCTGTGTGTCCTCAGCGTCTCCCTGACCTGTGCTGAGGGTGGCTTGGCCCTGCAGCCACTACTGTTTCCCTCCCTTTGTCCCCCATCCCACCCCATCCTCCCGGAGGCCCCCACATACCCCCTGGGGCCACCTCTTCCCTGCGTTCTGGAGTGTAGAGTTCTCACTGGCGTCCAGTGGCAGATACTGCCCTTTCTGCTAGATGGCCGCAGGCGTCCCTGCTGACCCCTGAAGGGAGGGCACACCTGTGTCACCCATCTCCAGAGGCCGGACCCATTCTCCCTGTGCTGGGGGACTCTAGAGTGTGGGTGAGAAATAGTGGGGATTCCAGTGGGCTGCACTGCAGGGGCCACGCTGGGTGGGCACAGTGAGGTTTGGGATGGGCTGGGGAATGCATACAGTGGGGCAGAGCATGAGGAAGAAGTGGGGGAGGGGCTGTGTCCTGGCCCCTTATGGGCAGAAGAGGGGCTCTGGCAGGTCCCCCTACTTGTCTGACATCACACCTAGTGATACAGGGACAGCTTACTCTGACGGTTGATTTAATCATGCTCACCCCCATTCACCCCTTAAATGGGGGGGGGGGCCGAGGGCAGGCCCTGGTGTCTGTCGCCCAGCTCAATGTGTCTCCTGTGCCCTCCCACAGGGCCCTGGGTTTCCTGCCCTCCGGATGAGCTCCTGGCTCTGAAGCTCAGAGCCCACAAAAGGCATCTGTGGCTCGCTGGGCCCTGCTCTACTTAACTGTGTAAGATTGTCATTTGTGTTTTCATTTTCAGACTCCTGGAATTCATTACTAGCCGGTGTGCTCAGTGCATAGAGCATCGGCCCTTGGACTAAAGAGTTCCGGGTTCGATTTCAGTCAAGGGCATTCTTTTCTGGCTCACAATTCATTGCTAGGGTGCTGTTCTCAGAATATCCACAGGGGGCCACCATTGCATCGCCTCTGCAAGGTGCCCTCTAGGACTGTCAATTAGGGTTTTCTGGCTGGGTGGCAGGGACTTTACCATCTGCAGTAACAGGAATAGGCCAGCAGAGGGCGACAGCCTCTGCCAACTCCCAAGAGAGCCCAGGCAGGCAGCTGGGCTGGGCAGAAGCCACACCTGGTTCCCCTTCAGCAGGGGTGAGTGGGAGGCTGAAAGATGGCTTTGGGGCCAGGTGGCCACCCAGATGCCCTGGAAGCCTGTTCCACCTCCCACTCTGCAGATGTGTCTCTTTTGGGGGGCACACTGTGTAGGCCGAGTCCTCCAGGAGCTGGTTGGCAGCTCAGACTTGGCATTCAGAGTTTGGGGGTGGGGTGGAGTGCCCAGCTGGTGTCTGCACCCTCTGTCAAAGGGATCAATCCACCGGCTCCTCCCAGGCTGGTTTGTAGACCCTAGGGCTGCAGGCAGGACCTGGGGGACTAATGACTCAGCGTCTCCCTGGAGCTGCAGAGGGGCTCCAGGGGGTGAGAGATGCTGCCAAGGAGGTGGGGTGGCATCAGGGACATGGACCAGGAGGCACGGGGGCAGAGCCAGGTCTCACAGAGCAAATGCAGGAAGTCGGCCCGTTTGCAGACCCTGAACCAATTTTTTTTTTTTTTTTCCGAGGAAAAAATCTTCCAGGGAGGTGGGTGGTGGAAGCCAGACCCAGGAAAAATAATGGTACTTTGTCATCGAAGCCACAGAAGGCGAGGGGAGGCGGGGCGTTCTCCACACAAGGCCCTCGCCCAAAGGCAGCTGGACTCCGTCTAGGTTAGCAGCTGGGAGGGACCGTGGGACCAAGAGCAGCCACCCAGAGGCACTGGTGCAGTGAGTGACAGGACCCCTGTCAGCTGAGGGTGGAGGAGTGGGGTGGGGGGGAAAGGGTAAAGCCCATCAGAGCAAATGGCTACAGCAAGGGGCCGCTTACCCAAAGGTCACAGGTAAAGGAGATACACATTCTGGACAGCCCATGTTTCCCTTTTTAGCTTTGCCTTTTCACTGCTGTGTGCCCTCAGGAAGTCTCTCACCCTCTCTGTGCTACAGTGGCCTCACCTGTAGAATGGGCCACATGCTCCTCACAGGAGTGTGGGGTGATTGTGTGTGCATCTCACGTGCCCTGAGGGCAATTCACTCCCTAGTCTGCACCCCTGCCTCACCACCCTTCCCTCCCTCCCCCAGCCCTCCAGGACTGCACAGGCTCCTCTGGTCCTCTGGCATGGACCCTGGACAGGATACCTCCCCTGTCTCCTTTTCAATCCCAGCTGTCACAGTCCCAGCAGGAAAGAGGGCACGTGCAAATGATTTTCTGATAGGACTTCGGCAAAGGGACTGTTGACAGGTGTGAGAGCAGGGCAGACAGCCAGCCAGGGAGGTGGCACCAGGGAAACATATCCGAGGCCATAAGGAGGTCGGACCAAGTGAACACGTCAGTGTAGACTCGTGAACAAGAGGGAAGGGCCATGTAATTGAGAATAGACACAGGAACAAGGGGGCGGGGCCACATGATGAAGAGGAAGTGGATATGTGAACAAGGGGTGGGGCCCGTGAAGATTGAAGGGATGCTGCCAGGAGCCCCCATAACTTGAAGAGGCAGGAAGGACCTTCCCTGGAACCTCCAATGGAGCACAGCCCCTACACCCTGATTTCAGATTCTGACCCCTGAACGGGGAGAGCACATGTTCCTGTGGGTTTAGGTCAGTCTTATCATCAGAGCAGCAGCCCCAGAACATGGACCCTCATTTAGGGGCTTTGACCGGGTTCTGGGAACAGCTGAGCCTTGTGCCCCAGCAGAGGAGACCCCTAGACCTCTCACTGCAGGGCTCTTGGGGAGACCCATCCCTGTGTCTGTGCCTTGGCCCTATCTCCCGCTGCCCTGGGCTCCTGGGCAGTGACAGTGCAATGGACACACCAGGCGGGCTGCTGGGTGGGAAGCGCAGGCCACGTGGCTCAGGGACTCCAGCCACCTGGCCCATCCCCCAGCTGCAGGATGGTGCAGGGTCCTCCACAGCCCCGCCCTTACCTTCTCCCTCGTGAGTCCAGCCTGGACCTCTGCTTCCTGGAGCACCTGGGTTGACAGAAGCCAGCAGCTGGGTTGTGGCCATATTCTAGATGCCAAAACAGGCCCAGAGAGGGGGAGCAGAGGTCCCTACCCCCAGCTCACCTCCCCCTCAACTTAGCCCAGCTCATAGGTGGCCCTGATTGCCATGGTATTGGAGGAGGGGGAGGAGAAGGCGGAGATTTCTGAGAAGCAACCCAAAAATACACACCAGCTGGTTCTCCTTCCTCACTCCCTCGTCAGCTTCAAAGCTTCCTTTAGTACAGGTAGGCAGGTCCTCTTCTGGCCAGGCAGCCAAAAGCAAAGGAGGCAGTGGGTCCAGGTAGTGGGTTCTGGGACCCCCACCTCACCCAGCAGATTTCCTGGACCTGGGCTCCATCCTTCTCCCATAGGTCCCAGACAGGCTGGAGCCACCCTCTCACAGTTCCTGCCTCCCTGCCTTTGCACATGCAGTTCCTCCACCTGGAATGCCCTTCCTCATCCTTTTTTTTTTTTTTTTAAATATATTTTATTGATTTTTAACAGAGAGAAAGGGAAAGAGATAGAGAGCTAAAAACGTCGATGAGAGAGAAACATTGAACAGCTGCCTCTTGCACACCCCCTACTGGGGATGTGCCCGCAACCAAGCTACATGCCCTTGACCGGAATCGAACCCGGGACCTTTCAGTCCGCAGACCGACGCTCCATCCACTGAGCCAAACCGGCTTCCATGCCCTTCCTCATCCTAATCCCAGCTCAGTTATAACTTCACTGGAGAACCTCCCCTGAGTTCCTTGGGGCTCCCCCTGCATCCTGCACCCACCCCAGTCACAGTGGTTTTCTGGAAGATGTTCTCACGGGCCAGTGAGATTTTGGGGATGCGAGCTTTGCCTTTGGTGGTGCTCAGTAAATCCTGAAGGAAGAGAAGGGAGGGAGGAAAGGGAGCAAGGGAGCACCTCTCAGGATTGTGGATCTGGACCGTGAGCACCTGGGGCTGGGCATAGAGTCACGTCCACTCCCTGCTGCCTCTTCTTGAGCCTGGGCTCCAGCACCTTCTGCCTCATCTGATTTGGAGCCAGCTTAGGGGCCACAGGTCTGAGTCTGCTGCCCATTAGGATGCAAGGTAATGACACCAGGAGGCAGACAGGCACTTGGCTTTATAAGGAGCTATTGTGTTTGGGAGAGAGGCCTGCATTCCCAGAAATCCTGGACTGTGGGAGCTTGCAAGGGCCTGAGGGCTGACCTTGAGCAGGGATTTTCCAACGGTTTTCACACTGAATACTTTCTTCAAACTAAGCTTTACCTGAAGCCAATATATAAAACAGTTGGAAAACAAGCTGCTCGGGTGAAGGGGTGGTTGTTGAAGGCGCTTGGGAGTCGGGACCAGAATCCCCTTTCCCCTGTAGCTTTGGTCCTGGGGAGATGGGGGCTGGGTTGCTCCTGGCGGTGAGAGGGGGCAGCAAGGAGAGAGGGAGAGTCCAGGGTTGCCATTTACTAACTGGCACAGAGGAGCTTCAGTAGCCATAGAACTGCATGTTCATGCCGGTGTGACTGGGCCAACAAACTCATCTTTCACAGCAAGAAGTCATTCTATACCCAAAATGAAAATATGTCCTTGGAGAAAATCATAATGACTCTAACCTTTAATGTTCTCACAGCTGCAGCGTTACAGGCTGGGGGTGAGGGTTGGAGAGCAGAGTCCCTCCCGAAGGACCCGGAGCCTCCAGTGCCTGATAAGTTTGCCTCCGATTCTCAAGCAAATGTTGTTTTCGTCTCTGTTCTTTGGAGCTTTGACTGAAGAGGAGACCGTTAACACCACCGACGCCCTCCGGCCGGTGTGGCTCTCTGGTTGAGCTTCCGCCTATGAACCAGGAGGTCATGCGGTTCTGTTCCCAGTCAGGGCACTTGCCAGGCTGTGGGCTCCATCCCCAGGAGGGCCTGCATAAGGCAGCCGATGGAAGGTTTTCTCTGATCATTGGTGTTTCTCTCTCCCTTCCCCTCTGAGATCCATAACATATTAAAAAAAGAAAAACAAAACAAGTGCAGAAATGTGGTTCTATATGTGCAATTTGATACGTATGCTATCGAATAAACAATCTTTCAAACTCCATGTCATATTTTCTGAAGATGTTAACATCATAGATATTTTAATGCCTAAAAATGTCAAGTTTAATGCCAAAAAGAAGAGTCTTTGCGGGAAGTTTTAGTTCATTACTAAAGAACTCCATCTAGGAAAAAAAAAAAAAATCCCCATTATTAATCAATATACCTGGTAACACCACTTTTGTGATCTTATGTCGCCGTCTTATGGACACCTCTGGAATTGCATCGCTTGTTTACACTTTTTTTTTTTAAACCATCCCAAAGCAAAATTACAGTAAAGTAACAAGCATAGCACAGAGACATCTCTTCAGGAGCAATTTGAAATTACCCGTGTGATGGATGCCCTGTGACCCCACAAATATTATAATTTTTTTCTCCCACATACCAGGAGCAATTTTCTATAAACCAGGGCCTTCTCCTGCACAACCATCAGCATGGGGAAGTTCACACTGATGCGTCTCTGCAGTGCAGTTCTCTGATGGGATTGCAATGCCACCCGTTGTCCCAGGAATGCCCTTGGCAGGTGGCCAGAGTCCCTGCTGTCACTCCGTTTTTGTTAGAGGCCCACTTTGCATTGAGTCTTCACCTCTTCCAATCCTCCTCCTGGAAACATTTACAGACTCGATTGCTTTAACACTTTGCTGAACCTGCGGATACAAATGTCAGGAATCAGGGACACTTCAGGCTCCAGAGATGCCTCCTGGAACGCAATCAGAACTGGGGACGGAGTCAAGGCGCCCCGCACCTCCGAACCCACAAGAGTTGGGGAGCTGGGGCAACCACTCTTCCCCGCGGTGGATCAAAGCAATGATATTCTCAGAGTAAATGCAGTGCTCACACTAAGTTAACAGAGTTAACAGCCCATATCCAAGGACTTTTTCTCTCCTGGGCACAGTGATTACACGTGGGTGCACCTGGGCAGTGTTGCTCAGTGGTTGAGGTTTAAGCTAGGAACCAGGAGGTCTGGTGTCAGATTCCTAGATTTTTGCTCCATCTCCAGTGTGGTGGAGCAGGAGGCAGCTGGTAAGTGATTCTCATCATGGATGTTTCTCTTTCTATTCCTCTCCTGCCTTGAAATATGTATATATATACACACACAACCGCCACTGTGTTTCCCTTGACAACAACAGGGCTGCAGTTGGGACAGCTTGTCAGGTGAGGTGGCATCGGCAGGAAGCCTGGTAGGGGGCACTTCAGGAGGAAGAGGAATTAGAGTCTTGGGAAGACCCTGTCCTAGGGCCGCCTAATCGTGGCTGCAGGGTCACAGTCTGAGGGTGATGGTTCGAGAGCATAGTCCCTCCTGGAGGCCCCAGAGCCTCGAGTGCCTGGTAAGTTCACCTTTGACATTCAAGTAAACGTACCTTTTGTCTGTTCTTTGGAACTTTGAGTGCAGAGGACACCATTAAAGCCACCGAATGACCTCTGCCCAGTGTTGCTCAGTGGTTGAGCTTCGACCTATGAAGCAAGAGGTCATTTCATTCCATTCTCAGCCCAGGCACATGCCCGGGTTGTGGGTTCCATCCCCAGAATGGGACGTGCTTGTTCACTAACAGGTTATTTTTTGGTGGTTGTTGGGGAGGATGAAGTAAGTCTTAAAGGTGGTGTGTGTCCTTGCACGTTGTGCAATCTCCTAGTTTTATATTTCCATTTTGTGGATGCCTATTGTTTTCTTGTATGGCCAGCTCATGGTTGCGTGGCAGCAGCAAAAACTTATTCTATGCAGTCATTTTTGCTGCCTCCCACAGCATGTGCACTCACAGGAGTTTAGTACCTCCTGCCCCTGACTATATTATTCTGGGCAGCACAGCCTGCTGGTGACTGACCTGCATTCTCATGGGGGGAGGTCCCCCAAGACGCATAAAAAAGACCATGGGAAGTGTATTTGGTTGTGTGCCTGTGTCGCTTAGCGTGGAAATAAAAGCCTTCTGTTTCCCCAGGCCTGACCGGTAGCTGATGTCTCTGTCCAGTAACTGAATGATGCCATCCCCGTTACCATTGTTTTCACTGCAGCCTATCAGTGTGCGGTCAAGCGTCCATATGTGTACTTTTACAAAGGTGTGTTGTCCCGTTCGCAATGTGCCAGGGCCTGTTTTTCCAAAAAGTAGTGCTCCTTTGCTCACCTTGTGGTGCTGCCCTCACACCAAGGCCCACATGTGAAAGCCATCCTAGAATCGTTTTCATTGTGTGCATGTCCAGCTCTAGTGTCTGGGAAATCCAGTAGATAGTGTCCTGCACCGAGTGGTTACTGCTATAGTGTGCCTGTCAAAATGTGGGCCCATTGTGAAACTGCTAAAGGGACAGTGATCATGCAGTCAGTGCATTTTAGGAGAAAGGGTTTGACATCCAGTGTCCAGGTTGTGTAAACCTTCCCATGTGGAACACATAGGTTATTGTGATTGGTGCATTATTCCTGTTGCTGTCATGAACCCATCCTTCCCTACCACCCAATCCCATGATGTGTTAAATACAGTGACGCATTCATGGAGGGTTTCACCTTCAATGTCTGAATTTTCAAGCATAGAAACCATGCAGCTGTTATGGTATTGTAAGTCCTTTGGTTGGTGCAGCCCAGTAAGTGCAGACCAGTCTTGTCAGTCTA
Organism: Nyctalus aviator; assembly: GCA_036971965.1. NCBI lineage: Eukaryota > Metazoa > Chordata > Mammalia > Chiroptera > Vespertilionidae > Nyctalus > Nyctalus aviator. The sequence continues at coordinate 3,389 of CM072929.1, read as the reverse complement.
TGCTGTTAATTATTGGATCCTGAGGTGTCCTGTCTTCGTTTAAACTTTTTCTCATGGGGATGTGCACTACGTATGGGCCATGTATCCCAGTACTTGGACTTAGATCACCTTGTGTGACGATATGTGAGTTTGCTGGTAGCAGTACCCTTGTTGGCCTCATCCAGGTCCCTAAAGGGCTGTTGCTTTGCCTGCCAAAACTTGTCTGCAATATTTTTGTATATGTGCATATGCTGAAGAATCATTGAATCCCTGTGCCATGTGTGCCCATATTTCTCCCTGTTCCTTGGTCATATTGCTCTGAGCTCTTGGGGTGCTGCAATGTGGTGTGGATTAGTTGAGAAAGGGCCAACTGCAGGCTACCATCCTGTGGATGTGCTGGTAGGCACCCCTTGCATATCTAGTGCCCCTTTTCCTAATTGAGTCCATGGAAGTCTGTCCTGCTCACTAACAGGTTATTTGTTTTGCTGGTGAGCAGTCAGTACTCATTGGCTCAAAGACGGTATGTGCTCTTGTAGGTGTCTGCATTTACCATGGTTATATTCCCACCATGATCATGTGGTAGTAACCCCAGGAGGTCCTCCAGCCTGTTTATTCTATGTAGTCATGGTACCTCCTACCCACAATGTACACCCACAGAATTTTAGTCCCCTCCCACCCTCCACCCCCCCCCCCCCCCGTCTGCATCATCCTGGGTGGGTAGCATAGCCTGGCGGTGGCTGATCTGTATCCTCATGGGGGAAGTGCACAAAGCCGTGAAGCTGCAAGGTCTTGGGAAAGTCTATTTGTTGTGTCTGTGCCACCTGCCTAGTGTGGCAACAAAAAGCACTCTGCCTCCCTAGACCTGAATGATAGCTGCTGTCGCTGTCCAGCAGCTGAATTATGGCATTAGTTTCCACTTTCTCGTTATTGTAGCCTATGTCTTTGTGGTCAGCATTGTTAATCTGTGCAGTTTGTATGCCACTGCATGTTATGTCTGTATGAACTGTCCTTCTAGAGCTCGTTTCAGCAAAAGTAGTCACTCTCGTTCCCTCCCACGTTGCTCTCTGGATTCATACACATGCTTACATGTCTGAGCCATCCTGTCTGGAACTGTGTTAGTTGAGTGGTGGCTTATTTGTACCTGCCTGCTGCACAGTTCTCACTGGCTGTGCTATATTTTTCCTTTAAAAGTGGGAGCCCTTTATAAGACAAGTAATAGATGCTGATCATGCACTCCAGGTCATTTGAAGATGTGACTGACATCTAGTGCCTATGGGTATTTAAACCTTCCTGTCTTGTCAATCACAGAGTTACCACACATGGTTCATTATAAGCATTCCTGTCATGATCCCATAATTACTGCCCCTCACCTCCTGCTATAGTGTGCCTGTCAAAGTGCTCATGGGTGGTTGCACATGTAATCTTTGAATTTCAAGCCATACATAAGTGTGCAGCCTATTGTTGGCATTCTATGGTGCTGAGTATTGGAATCCCAAGGCATCTCACCATGCTGTGCACTTTATCTCATAGTACATTGATTCCACCACTTGGATTTAGATGTGCAACAAGAGATCATTGCAGACAGCACTTTGGCTGGGAATAGCCTTCCCACCCTGTGATTTGTCTGCTATCAGCAGCTGGGTTGGACTCAGACTGCCCACTAAATGGCTGTTGTTTCAAATTGAAATAGTTCCTTCTGAGCTCTTTTCTACATGTGCATGTTCTGAGCAACCTTTATTGGTCCTGGCAGTCTCTGTGCTATGTATGCCCATATCCCTCCCTGTTTCTTGGTCATATAGCTCTGAGCTCTTGGGTTGCTGCAGTGTGGTGTGGAGTACTTGCGAAAGGGCTCACTGTGATACTTCAATCCTGTGGATGTCCTGGTAGCCCCCCACCCTGCATTTCTACTGCCCCTTTTCCTAATTGACTCCATCACATACCAGTTATTTGCTATTTTGCTGGGTAGCAGTGAATACTCATCACCTTAGAGATGGTGTGCCCTTGTAGAGGGCATTTCCTAGGGTTATATATCCCCATACTGTGGATGCTCATTATCATTTCCATGGGGATATCATGGTTGTCAGCAGCAAACCCTCCAGCCTATCCGTTTATTGAATGCAGTTTAGTCATGCTGTTTATTGTATGCAGTTAGTCACGCTTACTCCCCCCCACAATGTCTACTCCACAAGTTTAGTAGGCTCCCCCCCCCACCCCCCGCATCAGCCAGGGTTGCACAGCCGGTGGTGGCTGACCTGTATCCACACGGGGGGAGGTGCACAAGGCTGAGAAGCTGCCAGGCCTTGGGTCAGTGTATTTCGTGACCTGGCCGTGGCACCTAGTGTGGGAACCAAAGTCCTCCGCCTCCCTAGGCATGATTGATAGCTGTTGTAGCTATCCAGTATTTGAATCATGGCATGACTTTCCATTTTCATTTCAGCCTATCAGTGTGTGGTCAACAGTGTATGTTGTTTGAGCACAAATGCATGAGTCAGCATCCCAATATCCCAGAGGTTACTTCTCCAAAAGTAGTGCCCCTTTCCACCCCTTGTGGTGCTGCCCTTACAGAAAGGCCACCATGTCTGACCCCTCCCACAATCCTGTTTTTATCATGTGCTTCCTCATTCACGTCCAGCAGTGGTGTCACATACACCCCCAACCCCGGCAGTTCTGCCCACGTAGTCCTTTTCAAAAGTGGGGCTCCATGTAAAAGACCACTCGGCACTCCTGCCATTTGAAGGCATAAGTCAGACTGCCAGAGTTCAGGAGCCCACCTTGGTTCATCTTACCCATCCCCGGGACAATGTTTTCCACCAAACTTTCCCCATCAGGCTTATGCCATCACTCCTCCCCTTAGTGCACTTGCTGCTTCCACCTGCCTCATGGACTTTCATGTCACGTCAGGGTGTGCGCCCACCTGCCTGTTTCCCAATTCTCACAGAACCCTTGCCTGGAATAAAAGTTGTGCATTTTGATTTAGTCAAGTTTTGTGTTTTCCCTCATTGTCCCACAGTTTTCCTAAAGCTTTGGGTAGCTAAGAGGTACGCTTTCCAGTCTTTCTGGTTTGTGTTCCATGGTGCCCTCCCCACCAGTGTTTTTGTTATTGCTACCAGCCGTGTTCCACCCTTTTCATGTTTCCCTTTGTTCGCAACCATGATGCTTCCCATTATAAGGTCCCATTGAAGCCTTAGTCTTCCCACCCCATCGATGGAGACAGGTACATATGAGTGGCATGAGTTTTTGTGCATCTCTCCTTAGGGTGGTCCTGCTTCCTGTTTTCATGAGCGTTTCCTGTGGCCAGCAGATAAAAAACCCCATCTGTTTTTGTGAGGACCCCCATGCTTTTTAGCTCAGTTGTCCGAGATATTCCTTTTGTCTGGCATGCATGCCAGCTCATTGTGTAGACCTGCTTC